>OY540829.1:25950200-26462700 GCA_961205895.1 Mythimna pallens
ATCTGTTACGTTGCGCTATATACACCAACAGTTTTATTTAATTGATTTTAGATTTGAGAAAAATTTAAAGCAGATGTTTTTAGTTCACTTCATTAAAATTTACACTATTTAAGTTTTAATTTGAATTTAAAAAAGACTTAATTCATTAAACCCCAAGCGAACGCCGTCGCTTCGTTTGCCGTTCGCTCTCTCATTGTCTTTATATTGTGTCTCTAATTACGGTATTCAAAAATAGTGTTTCAGTGTAACAATTGTTCCAAATGATGCATTTAAAAAATTACTGCTCTTCGAATCTTTCGGAACACTAAAATGTTTCGGAACAGTGAGTCGGTTCCGTAAAGACTTACACACGCCTACTTTGTATAACATTCGATGATGTCCTTGTGTGAAGCGCCGTCATTGCCGGATTAAGCCGGCGTGGGGCCTGTAGCAAATTCGACCAAGGGGCTACTAATTAATTTATTAGTAGGATATTAATTAATTATGTACTTTTGGAAAAACCTAGATGATGATCGTTTTTTACCTACCCCGAACGATTAGAGATTTAAAGAGATTAAATTCTCGAAAATGATACTTAGGACATTTTAGGTTTTCTTCTGAAAAATAATACAGAAATATATAAAAAAAGCTGAACAGTTAACATCTGATAGATCATAGATTCAAGATTCAAAAGCATTTATTTCAAATAAACCATTTACAGGCACTTTTGAAATGTCAAGAAGTCAGTCAATCAGAAAAAAAAAATGATGCTAATTGCACATTCCAAAGCGTAGATCTCTATGGAGAAGAATGTGCAAGAAACTCCATGGACACTCTTTTCAATCATGTGTTGTAATTACAAATATCTTTGTTACATGTTTCTTGTCGTTATCATGTGAGAACAATGTAAATACAGTAAAAATAAAAACTAAATATAGATATTAAAATAGCAACTGGCAGCTAAGAGATGACCAGTCTCAACTGACAGCGCCCGTTCACGAACATGACGCTAATATTAGCACCACTCAGCTCAACCATTTTGAAGGGAACCGAATGAACCAACACATGCGCCACCATCAGTGAGACATTTAAGTGAGCATGACAAACTCTCAACTGCCGTGCTCATTTATGTCAAACAAGTCCAATAGTAACATAAAAAACCATAAAATAGCTACATGGTACTCACATTTACAAACTTTGAAAATAAATGCTTCTACATTATACAATACTTATAATATTTTACAAATCCCAAAAAAAAAACATTAAAAAATAATAATAATAATTTCCAAACTAATCAATTTGTACACCTCGGTGGTAGAGGAGCTGGACCAGCATTGAGCCAAGCATTTTTATCTTGAATATAATCATCCAACTTATAATATGCTTGCCTGCATAGTGTGCGTTTAATACAAGATTTAAATTTCGTTTCATTGTGTTCTAATATTTGTGGAGGTATTTTGTTATAACACTTCAAACAGTACCCCATGAAAGAAGAGGCCACTTTAGCCAGTCTAAAACCTGGTTGAACTAATTGGTCCCTATTTCTTGTAACATAATTATGTCTATCGCCTCTTTTGCTAAAAAGATGAAGATTTTTTCTAACGTACATGATGTTTTCATAAATATATTGACAAGGCACCGTCATGATGTTAATATCCTTAAACAGTTCCCTTAGAGAATCGCACCGGCGAAGATTGTAATTAGCTCTGATAGCTCTTTATCTTCGTAGATGTATTGGATGTTAACTGTTCAGCTTTTTTACTATCATCATCATACTCATACCTATCATTATTATTCTTATTATTTTCATGAATAATCAAATGTATCAACTCCGTTTAAGAGGCGTACAGCTGGGATGAACAGTTTCATTTTTTTTTTATACGGCCTCCTTTTTGTTGTGCCATCTTTCCTTGGTCAGAGTCTATCATCAAAGTTTTAACATTAGGACATTCCGGTTTTCCCACGAAGTTTTTCTTCACTGTTTTGAGAGCCGTAGTGCACAACCTACAACTCGTAAGTTGGGGCCGTTACCACTGGCTTACTGGGGCACCACTGCTCTATCTGCAATTATAATTGTTTCATGAATTTAAAATAAATCTAAGTACAATCTCACATACCCTTACATTTTAATGGTGTCGGTCAGGGGAGCGGTCCGGGGCCCGGCATGGACTCGCGCAGCTACGTGGCGCTGCTGCGCGAGCTGTGCGAGGAGTACCGCCTGGCCGGCGTGGAGTACGAGCTGGTGGGCGACACGGGCCCGCCGCACTTGCGCCACTTCACGGTGCGCGCGCGCATCGGCCAGCACCAGCGCCAGGCCACGTCCACCACCAAGAAGACGGCACGCCAGCTGGCGGCCGAGGAGCTGTACTGCTACCTGCGTGAGAACCTGGCGCGCGTCACCCGGGACTTCAATGAGGTGACTACAGCTACTTTACAGACTAGCCTACATGATTGTGAAACACCCCAACTAACAAAATATTTTGTGAAAAAATCAGCATTACGTTTCTATTTCAGCTATTGGTGCTGAGACGGATCTTTAAAATGTCGAGTAAATGATCTGTGCATGTTCTCTCAATGCAATTTGGGCGCACTTCTCTCTGCTTTAAGTGATATAAATATCGTAAGATTATCATCTAAATAGCCAAATACTTGAAATGAATATCGAATAATCGCAACTTAAATGTTACTTAGTTACTTACTATAAATAGACATCAAAATACCATTATTCCCCTCATTAGCTTGTTTCAAGTCGATAGAAGCTCTTTCTTTCGACTTATTTATTGTATAATATAGCAGTGAGGTTGCAAAACGTTGTAATTTTCCCAAAATGGCATACAATTTGACTGTCATAATGACAATTCAATTTGTGACCTGTTAAAGTTGGCTCCTACGTATTACTTTCATACTCTTATGCGGAATTAATTAACCGACTTCAAAAAGGAAGAGGTTCTATGTTCGGCAGAATGTTTTGTTTTTTTTTGTCGTCTATATTCCTCACATTTTAGTTTTTCATAGGCCACATGATATCTCACTGAATAATAATTTATAAATAATATTAATTTATTAGTGATAACTAGTTCGTCTTTGATAGCAACTCAGTAACCATTACAAAGCATTAATTCAGCTTTTGGTTGAGAAATGGAAATCGGTTTCATTGCTACGACTTCTAGGACCTCCATTGCAGTTAGTTCATGGTTCTTTAGGACAAAACGCTAAAAGGCAATAATTTCAAAACATTTTTGCAAATATTTTGTTTATTGGCTATGCCAATATAATCGAGAGCAAGTATATTCTTTGATGTATTCGTTTTCAAAGTATTACGAGAGTCTTTTACAGTAAATTAGGAATTCTTAAAAGGTGTAGTCAATTTTCCCTTAAGAAAACTATTTATAATTAGAAAAAAATCTGTCTGTCTGTTTGTTCGCGCTAATCTCAATGTATTACTAGTTTAGTACTGGTGCTACTCGTTCTAATTGAAAAAATATTTTGTTGGATAACCCATGATGAGGAAGCCAATAGGCTACATTACATCACGCTACAACCCATAAGAGCGAAGCAGTCGCCAAAGAGGCGAGTGAAATCGCGGGGAATAGCTAGTCATTTAAATTTTTACTGTCCTCGGTCTTTGTACTATAATTGTAATTATCACTACTTAATGGTCACTGTTCTAACCTAACCCACATGATCGCTTCGTTCCTTAGATTTGATTGATTTGATTTTTCAAATTCTTTATTTTTTACCTAAATAAAAGGGGAAACTGACTGACTGACATATCAACGCACAGCCGAAACTATTGAGACTAGGAGCGTGAAATTTTGCACAAGGTTTCCTTTTATGACGTAGGCGAGCAGTAAGAGAGGAATTTTTAAAATTCACACCCCTTATGGTATGAAATGGGGGTCCAAAGTTTGTATGGAGAAATCTCTTATAAGCGGGCGAAGCCGCTAACAGAAGCTAGTTTTTATAACAACTGTTTACAAACGATCTTCTTCTATTTGTAGACAAATCTTAATTTATTTTGTTACACAGGCTACCTATCGCCTTAAACATTAAAACATTTTGATACTACGTGATAATTTTACACTGATCCATACTTGCATTTAGATATAATTGAGTTAGTGGTATGTGAGTCTTAGAATGGACCCACATAATATTTAAAAATATTTGGGATAGATATGCTATTAGGTAGGTATTAAAATCTGCTACTATTATAATAAACGTATGAGGTAAATAGCGGGCAGTTTCGCAAAAATATCACGCATAAACCGGCCGCGCGAGTGGCGTCGTCTAGTAAGCGAGCTGTCGTCATGATACGTCACGAAGGAAATAGTGATGGAGGATTCGATATCGATTGTACGTGCGGGCATAAGATAACGTACTGAGTCTACTTTTACCAATTGCTGATATAAAACTACTGCGTTTTTTTTTTTTGGTGGGAAAATCATCTAGTGACAAATTCCGCTCTTGGGCGGTGAGAGAGATAGTGTCAGACTTTTACTGACTAAAAACCCACTCCTGTTCCCTCTTTGCCTTCATCCCGAGGCCCCGGGCTTCGCTTTCACACTACCCGTGGCCCCAAAAGGCTTCGACCCTGCTGGGCCCCTACGGTTCCGCTGACATGTCCTTGAGGCGCGCGTGGAACACTACGCGCCGTCGACAAGTTGAGCTCGGTCCGGACGGTTACCGGACAATCGGACGGCGAGTTACCCATTGCACGCCGTCCGCAAGCCCGCGCCTACGGTGGCCGGAAATCGGGATCGGAATCCCGGCGGCGGTTAGGGCGTGAGGACCGTTGCCTCACGCGATCAGCCGCCTCCTTTGCTACCATTACTGCTTCGCAGAAGGAGGCGACCGCCTGCCACTCGACGTCACTCCAGACCTTGGCTTGTACCAATGCCCGGCGCGAGAAACTATTGCGGTGTGATGGGTTTTTATGTAAATAAAATTTACAAGGTTTTTAAAATGAAGTCTTTTGTGAGAGGATATTTCAGTTGGTTATGTAATCTTTTAAGATTAATACGAAATTGTGTGTTATACGATATTTTTAGGACTTTATTTTGGATAGTTTGTAGTTTATTATACTTAGTGTCTGTTAGACTAGACCAAACAGGAGCAGCGTAAGTTAAGCAAGGTCTAACCAATGTAGAATATGACAACACTACTGAGGCTGCCGCCAATGAGTCTTTAAATACTCTTAATAATGTTAAAAATTTCACTCCACCCAATCTGGTGCGTCCGAGAGAGGTGTTTAAATTAATTAAAAAACTTAAAACTCGTAAGTCTCCGGGAGACGACGGTATACATAATTGCTTATTGAAAAACTTATCACGTAAATGCATAGTATACTTAACCAAGATTTTTAATGGTTGTCTGGTTATTGGCTATTTTCCTTCTACGTGGAAAAGAGCCAAAATAATAACATTTAAGAAACCAGGTAAAAATGAAGCTATACCAACTAGCTATAGACCTATTAGTCTCCTCCCGTCATTGGGATAATTATTCGAAGGATATGAAGGATAATATCGTCGCGCTTAGCAAAAGCCACAAATTACCCGCTAATGCCTGAACAGTTTGGCTTCAGAAGGGTCATTCTACTGTTTAACAACTAGCTAGGGTTTCAGAGCACGTTACACACCACTTAAACATAAGTGAATCTACGCGCATGATGTTGCGTGATATAGAAAAAGCCTTTGATGCCGTCTGGCATGCTGGACTTTTGCACAAGCTCATTAAGTGCGATGTACTTATTGAAATTACCCAGGCGTATTTGACTGATAGGTCATTTTGTGTACATATCGGTAATATTGTGTCCAAACCGAGATCTATACCTGCAGGTGTGCCACAGGGTTCGCTGCTGGGTCCTCATTTACTGTACATAAATGACATGCCCAAGCAGCCTCACACTCACCTTGCTTGTTTTGCTGATGACACAGCCTCATTTACGACAAGCAAAGACACAGATATAATAGTTAAACGGCTCCAGTTATCATTACAGCTTCTAGTTCAATATTTTACTAAATGGAAATTAAAACTAAATTCCACAAAAACAGAAGTCATAATGTTCACTAGGAAGAGATCATTACCAAAAAGACACATAAAAGTTGGCGATACGACTTTGCCATGGAGTATGTCAACTAATTACCTTTGAGTTATACTGGACAATAAAATTAACTGGACTATAAACACTGATTACTTCCGTATCAAAGGAATAAAAGCCCTAAAGAGCTTACATCAAATTTTAAACCGGCGGTCCAAAGTCAGCTCAAATTTGAAGATGTATACAACTCTAGTCAGACCTTGCATTACATACGCGGCCCCGGTCTGGAGCAATGCATGCGACAGCAATTACACGAAACTACTAGTGGTCCAAAACAAGGCTGTAAAAATATCTTTTAATACACCCCTAAGGACTAATCTTAAAATATTACACAATCGATTAAATTTCCCAACATTAAAACAGTTTATTACAAAAGTCACTAAAAAGTTCCTTTTATCCAACCCTAAACATCATAATCCACTTATTCCTAATTGGACAGACACAATTTAAAAATTTAAAATACATCGACACATATCATCGATACCGCCTGCCACATCACTTACTGCTTCATGAGTAACATAGACGGAACGACTCCATGACCGGACATTTTTTTTTTACAAATTCGATAGAAATGTAGGGTAGATTTTGAGCGAATTTCGCGCGGTACACAAAGTTCACTTGCATTTTAGATAAAGTAATTACCATTATTTAGCCTATTCGAAGTAAAATGATTTAAGTAACAGTGTACTTGTTACTATTACTTGTAAAACTATATTATAATAGTATAATGAAAAACGTTCCAGGTACTGACAACCTTGCTTCTATTAGGTTTATAACATGGTTACTAGCAGTGTATGGTTGCTAGCGTGCCAGATACCTCTAAAGGGGCAAGCCAAGGAACCCAGTAGGTACTCAGTTACCTAATATTCCGAATAAAAAAAAACTCGCGCTATAATCCGCCGTCACATGAGTCCCGTACGGTATATCGAATTACCCTTGAACGATATAACTGTCTACAGAAAGCGTGGTTCACCGACGAACGGTAATACGAAAAAACTATTAGTCGATACCATTATTTAGCGACAGCACGTTTCGCCGAATAACGCCACATAGAATGAATGGTTGGCCGATACCAAGATTTGCCGATGTCATGGTTCGCCGCAACACGCTTGATCTAACTAATCCTTTACCGACAGCAATTTGCATCGAAAGCACCTTTTCTTACACCGCCGATCCAAAATAATTGCCTTTAGTTTCTCGCTCATACAATTTTGACAGACATCAATTAAATTGCATTAACTGCTATTTCTATGTGTTTATGTTAGTAATCAATAAAAATAAATGTAAAGAAAATAATAAAACAGCAAATTTGTATATTTTTATAATTAAATGGTAAATAACAAAAATAAAGGTTGCAAATTGCGGAATCATAAGAAACATGTTAGAAAACAATCAATTTTGAAAATAAAAATAAAATTACTACCAGTTATATGTTATATTAATGATTTTTGATGTACATGATGTGAGCTAGCCCACCTAAGAAAGTTTCTATGCTCATCTCACTCTTTTGGGATAAGTGCTTTTCTAGTCTCTTTTCATATTCAATCTGCGACGAACGACGATGCTTTGGCATTGGCTCAAATGCAGTGATACGTTCGATTTCGCAGTCGGTATATTTTATTTTATTTTAGTAGTATATTTTATTTATGGCTATCGGTAAAGGATTAGTTAGATCAAGCGTGTTGCGGCGAACCATGACATCGGCAAATCTTGGTATCGGCCAACGATTCATTCTATGTGGAGTTATTCGGCGAAACGTGCTGTCGCTAAATAATGGTATCGACTAATAGTTTTTTTCGTATTACCGTTCGTCGGTGAACCATGCTTTCTGTAGACAGTTATATCGTTCAAGGGTAATTCGATATACCGTACGGGACTCCCGTCACGTATCATCAGTGCAAAATTTTTTGTGAAGAAAGTCCAGTGCTGATTTTAATTGCAACATTTTAATTTGTTAATAATAAGATTATGTAAACATCATACCTGTATCCATCGACTTATATTCTAGCGATAGACAAGCACGTTCATGGAAACTATTTGTCAAAGTACTGAAAAGTCAAAACAAAAGTTCGCTGCAGCGCTAGATTGGCATTATGCCGTCTAACAAAACTATTAAAACATACAGCGCCTAGATAGCTTTTAGAGGTACTTTTTCACGACCAAAATATCGTAAGCTTCATGAATTTCGCGACACTTACGCGTTTCGTTCAACAGTGTAATGACATGTTATCCATATAGATTTTTATACCGCAGAAGTGACACAGCTTTTTGCCTACAATTCATTACAATAACACTCTATTTCAAATGTAATAATAGTCCTCTTTAGTCTAAATTCAAAAACCACGTTCTACTACTTTAATAAATAAGTGAATACAAAATCGCGTAAAATATTGAAACCTTTTATTGTAATCATCATTCTGAAGAACAGCTATAAGCTATAAGCCGCTAATATCTAATAACAAAACAAACAACAACGGTAAATTAACAGTTCCAGTTAAAGATTCAGTTTTGTTTTTCGGAGATATTTGTTTTTCTGTTGTAATTTTATAACTTTTTTTGCAGCCAAAACTTTAAAAAAAATCTTTTTCAACTTATATATTATCAGCTTGAAAGTGTGCAGAGCAGATAAACGAATATTTTGTAGAAAGCCACGTGTTTTCACTTCTACCCTCTTGAAGAATTTTTATCCATTCTTGCCTTTTCGGCTGACTAGTGTGAACAAATCTAGAATATAATTATAGTGTATGAAGGATGAAATCTCAATATCAGTAATGCAATATCACACATAAGACTACAAATTCAACTGAGCCTAATGTATATTTGAATACTAATCTGCACGTGATATCTAGGTAGATACGTAATACCTAAGTGCTAACGAATGACAGAATGCTTACCTAACGACAAAACTTACCGATGAAAACTGATACCCAATGATTTGCTCACATTTCATGCGAGTTTTTACAGTATCAAAAAACACACGACGTCATAAATTTTGAATTTAACGGAATTAATTGATATCATTTATACAAAAAAGAAATAACATTAAATACAATATTCAAAAAAAGAAAAACAGGGAATAAAACACCATGCAAGTCTGTGTTCACTAAACCAGTTGTAGGTAAAAATCTGGTTTTTGTGGGAGTGAACATCTGCATGTTTTAGTCTGATTGTAAAAAGGGAAGGCTTTTTTAATAAAATAATATGTTTTCTAACATACTATTACGATATTAGAAGCTATTATATTGCTTGGAAAACCAGTAATTTTACTTAAATTACCACAGAATTATTATTTACGTCCAGATTCAATTTAAGTTGAATTTATAAGCGCCGCTCTCACACTGCATGAACTTCAAAACTGTACTAATGTCATCAATATCAAGGTGCATAGAAGACACTGCACCTGAGTCGGTTGATCTAGTGCGTAGTACATATATATCGATGCCTGTATCATAAATGACGTAAACTATATAAGAGCCATCTATTGATATTTTTTGGCAACTCTTGCTGGCTCATAACATTGTATTAAAGCTGTTTACTTCTGAATACTAGATGGCGTACAAAAGATTGTAGTAATCAATCATTTGTAGAAATTAATGTAACTAATGTGTAGTTGTAATATAATTATCAAATACTCACAATTTTAGCCACAGCTTTTCATTCTTCTTTATCACACAAGATTCTAATCAACTTAAGAATTGAATGTACCTAGAAATTTCGTCACGAGAAGTTTCTTTCCCGGTTTACCAAAACTACAGAATGAAATAACAGCATTCAAGTGAATCCGCTCCTAAGACGACCCACTGAGCGAGAATTTTGATGTATTTTCATAGCACCAGCGAAGGTATTTAAGTCATCATAACCTGATGTATTCTAAGCATTCTTATCGTTTGAGATAAATAAAAACTGTCTATTATGTTATTTACTTTTCTGAGAAATATTCTAATCAGGGTTAGGTAAACCTACACCTGATTAGAAGATTTGTACCTGGCAAATTATCCACACATACACCACAACTCACAACCACAAGTATCGTTTCCGAATTCATTTCAAAGTTAATAAACTTTAATCACTTCAAAACCCAGTAAGTTACAGCAATAACTAATCATGAAACTTTAACTTTAAATGACAGAAAACAACAAAATCTATCAAAACAACACACGGTAACCGCTCAATTGATTTGACGTTATGAAAATATTTTTCAAAAATTGTGACTTTTATTCATAAAACTACTGATTTATTAGAATAGATACTATTGATATATTACCCTAAATACTTTTTGATTAGGAAAATGAAAACCTTCTCCAGCAAAAACTTCGAACTGTTGCATACGAAGTTAGTCCTAAGTAGGCTCCATTTGTTTTAGTTGTTTTAATGACTGTTGTAGGTGGTTTTCTTCTGTATTTTTTACGATTTTGTGGATAAAAACATATTGATTATTTAACGACCTCGGCAAACCTATTTTTTTTTATCGAAATTTCTTCTCGTCGCAATTTGGTTATAATATTTCTCTATTCTAGTAAGGTTTAGTAAAATAATGACAAAAAAAAACCATGGACACTTCTTATACATGGTTTAGTTCGATGATTTGATTTTACATTTAAGAAAATGAGGAGAACGGTTTCACTTCACTAGACGACAAAATAAAGACGCACACGGTTGGGAGGGTTTTTCCGTTTTGAAACACTGGGCACGGATGTTTTGGCGTGGCAGATTTTGATACAGTTTTCATTAATACAAAGAGCGATAAATAACAGAGTACGAGAAGGTCTTTGTGTAAACGCATGCACTCATATTTTAATAATGTTTAAAAAAAAAGTTTTATTTGAGTGATTCCCCGCAGGAGGACGCCCTGGTTCGCGCGCACGAGAAGGCCATGGAGCGCTACAGCGACGCCGGGGACGACGCGCCGCGCCGCCCCGACCTCGGCCAGAAGGTGTCCGAGTACCACCTCGGCCTGGCCGCGCGTCTCGGTGAGTGTCCGACCGCGCCGCGCGCCTGCCGGCCGGGCGGACGCTGACTGCGCGCCTGTTGCAGACGCGGACACGCTGGCGGCGGCGCTGAGCGCGCTGGAGCGCGGGCGCGCGGCGGCGCCGGCCGACGCGCTGGCGGCCGCGGCGGCGGCGCTGCGCGTGCGCGTGGACGCGGACACGCTGGGCGCGCTGCACGTGCTCACGCTGTCGGGCTGCGCGCCCGAGCTCAGCTTCGCGGGCCGCTCGGGCGCGGAGGCGGCGCAGGCGGCGCTGGACTACGTGCGCCGCGCGCTGCACTTCGACGATGCGGCCGCTGCGAGCGCCACACACTCCGACGAAGCCAAATCCTTATAATTACATATTACTAAAATATGTTAATGCTGTATGTTATGCTTTAATATGTAAAAACTATGGACGTTGACTGAATGGAGGAATTTTACATTTTTACTGGCTTTTACCCGCGGGTAAAGTGTTCCCGAGGGAACATACACCACAATAAAAAGTATTCTACTATCTAATCTAGGTCATAGTCCAATTGTGTGCCAAATTTTACACCAAATCGGTCAGATGATAAAGCGTGAATAATGTGCAAAGCACTTAGCGCCGCTGGCTCGCCCAACGTACCTATCTGTACGGCGTATTATCTCCTAAACAAAGCACTTAGCGCCACTGGCTCGCCCAACGTACCTATCTGTACGGCGTATTATCTCCTAAACAAAACACTTAGCGCCACTGGCTCGCCCAACGTACCTATCTGTACGGCGTATTATCTCCTAAACAAAACACTTAGCGCCACTGGCTCGCCCAACGTACCTATCTGTACGGCGTATTATCTCCTAAACAAAGCACTTAGCGCTGCTGGCTCGCCCAACGTACCTATCTGTACGGCGTATTGTCTCCTAAACAAAGCACTTAGCGCTGCTGGCTCGCCCAACGTACCTATCTGTACGGCGTATGTCTCCTAAACAAAACACTTAGCGCCGCTGGCTCGCCCAACGTACCTATCTGTACGGCGTATGTCTCCTAAACAAAACACTTAGCGCCGCTGGCTCGCCCAACGTACCTATCTGTACGGCGTATTGTCTCCTAAACAAAGCACTTAGCGCTGCTGGCTCGCCCAACGTACCTATCTGTACGGCGTATTATCTCCTAAACAAAGCACTTAGCGCTGCTGGCTCGCCCAACGTACCTATCTGTACGGCGTATTGTCTCCTAAACAAAACACTTAGTGCCGCTGGCTCGCCCAACGTACCTATCTGTACGGCGTATTGTCTCCTAAACAAAACACTTAGTGCCGCTGGCTCGCCCAACGTACCTATCTGTACGGCGTATTATCTCCTAAACAAAGCACTTAGCGCTGCTGGCTCGCCCAACGTACCTATCTGTACGGCGTATTGTCTCCTAAACAAAACACTTAGTGCCGCTGGCTCGCCCAACGTACCTATCTGTACGGCGTATTGTCTCCTAAACAAAACACTTAGTGCCGCTGGCTCGCCCAACGTACCTATCTGTACGGCGTATTGTCTCCTAAACAAAACACTTAGTGCCGCTGGCTCGCCCAACGTACCTATCTGTACGGCGTATTGTCTCCTAAACAAAACACTTAGTGCCGCTGGCTCGCCCAACGTACCTATCTGTACGGCGTATTGTCTCCTAAACAAAACACTTAGTGCCGCTGGCTCGCCCAACGTACCTATCTGTACGGCGTATTGTCTCCTAAACAAAACACTTAGTGCCGCTGGCTCGCCCAACGTACCTATCTGTACGGCGTATTATCTCCTAAACAAAGCACTTAGCGCTGCTGGCTCGCCCAACGTACCTATCTGTACGGCGTATTGTCTCCTAAACAAAACACTTAGTGCCGCTGGCTCGCCCAACGTACCTATCTGTACGGCGTATTGTCTCCTAAACAAAGCACTTAGTGCCGCTGGCTCGCCCAACGTACCTATCTGTACGGCGTATGTCTCCTAAACAAATCACTTAGCGCTGCTGGCTCGCCCAACTTACCTATCTGTACGGCGTATTATCTCCTAAACAAAGCACTTAGTGCCGCTGGCTCGCCCAACGTACCTATCTGTACGGCGTATGTCTCCTAAACAAATCACTTAGCGCTGCTGGCTCGCCCAACGTACCTATCTGTACGGCGTATTATCTCCTAAACAAAGCACTTAGTGCCGCTGGCTCGCCCAACGTACCTATCTGTACGGCGTATTGTCTCCTAAACAAAGCACTTAGTGCCGCTGGCTCGCCCAACGTACCTATCTGTACGGCGTATGTCTCCTAAACAAATCACTTAGTGCCGCTGGCTCGCCCAACGTACCTATCTGTACGGCGTATTATCTCCTAAACAAAGCACTTAGCGCTGCTGGCTCGCCCAACGTACCTATCTGTACGGCGTATTGTCTCCTAAACAAAACACTTAGTGCCGCTGGCTCGCCCAACGTACCTATCTGTACGGCGTATTATCTCCTAAACAAATCACTTAGCGCCGCTGGCTCGCCCAACGTACCTATCTGTACGGCGTATTGTCTCCTAAACAAAACACTTAGTGCCGCTGGCTCGCCCAACGTACCTATCTGTACGGCGTATTATCTCCTAAACAAAGCACTTAGCGCTGCTGGCTCGCCCAACGTACCTATCTGTACGGTGTATTGTCACCTAAACAAAACACTTAGTGCCGCTGGCTCGCCCAACGTACCTATCTGTACGGCGTATTGTCTCCTAAACAAAACACTTAGTGCCGCTGGCTCGCCCAACGTACCTATCTGTACGGCGTATTATCTCCTAAACAAAGCACTTAGCGCTGCTGGCTCGCCCAACGTACCTATCTGTACGGCGTATTGTCTCCTAAACAAAATCTGTACGGCGTATTGTCTCCTAAACAAAACACTTAGTGCCGCTGGCTCGCCCAACGTACCTATCTGTACGGCGTATTATCTCCTAAACAAAACACTTAGCGCCACTGGCTCGCCCAACGTACCTATCTGTACGGCGTATTATCTCCTAAACAAAGCACTTAGCGCTGCTGGCTCGCCCAACGTACCTATCTGTACGGCGTATTGTCTCCTAAACAAAGCACTTAGCGCTGCTGGCTCGCCCAACGTACCTATCTGTACGGCGTATGTCTCCTAAACAAAACACTTAGCGCCGCTGGCTCGCCCAACGTACCTATCTGTACGGCGTATGTCTCCTAAACAAAACACTTAGCGCCGCTGGCTCGCCCAACGTACCTATCTGTACGGCGTATTGTCTCCTAAACAAAGCACTTAGCGCTGCTGGCTCGCCCAACGTACCTATCTGTACGGCGTATTATCTCCTAAACAAAGCACTTAGCGCTGCTGGCTCGCCCAACGTACCTATCTGTACGGCGTATTGTCTCCTAAACAAAACACTTAGTGCCGCTGGCTCGCCCAACGTACCTATCTGTACGGCGTATTGTCTCCTAAACAAAACACTTAGTGCCGCTGGCTCGCCCAACGTACCTATCTGTACGGCGTATTATCTCCTAAACAAAGCACTTAGCGCTGCTGGCTCGCCCAACGTACCTATCTGTACGGCGTATTGTCTCCTAAACAAAACACTTAGTGCCGCTGGCTCGCCCAACGTACCTATCTGTACGGCGTATTGTCTCCTAAACAAAACACTTAGTGCCGCTGGCTCGCCCAACGTACCTATCTGTACGGCGTATTGTCTCCTAAACAAAACACTTAGTGCCGCTGGCTCGCCCAACGTACCTATCTGTACGGCGTATTGTCTCCTAAACAAAACACTTAGTGCCGCTGGCTCGCCCAACGTACCTATCTGTACGGCGTATTGTCTCCTAAACAAAACACTTAGTGCCGCTGGCTCGCCCAACGTACCTATCTGTACGGCGTATTGTCTCCTAAACAAAACACTTAGTGCCGCTGGCTCGCCCAACGTACCTATCTGTACGGCGTATTATCTCCTAAACAAAGCACTTAGCGCTGCTGGCTCGCCCAACGTACCTATCTGTACGGCGTATTGTCTCCTAAACAAAACACTTAGTGCCGCTGGCTCGCCCAACGTACCTATCTGTACGGCGTATTGTCTCCTAAACAAAGCACTTAGTGCCGCTGGCTCGCCCAACGTACCTATCTGTACGGCGTATGTCTCCTAAACAAATCACTTAGCGCTGCTGGCTCGCCCAACTTACCTATCTGTACGGCGTATTATCTCCTAAACAAAGCACTTAGTGCCGCTGGCTCGCCCAACGTACCTATCTGTACGGCGTATGTCTCCTAAACAAATCACTTAGCGCTGCTGGCTCGCCCAACGTACCTATCTGTACGGCGTATTATCTCCTAAACAAAGCACTTAGTGCCGCTGGCTCGCCCAACGTACCTATCTGTACGGCGTATTGTCTCCTAAACAAAGCACTTAGTGCCGCTGGCTCGCCCAACGTACCTATCTGTACGGCGTATGTCTCCTAAACAAATCACTTAGTGCCGCTGGCTCGCCCAACGTACCTATCTGTACGGCGTATTATCTCCTAAACAAAGCACTTAGCGCTGCTGGCTCGCCCAACGTACCTATCTGTACGGCGTATTGTCTCCTAAACAAAACACTTAGTGCCGCTGGCTCGCCCAACGTACCTATCTGTACGGCGTATTATCTCCTAAACAAATCACTTAGCGCCGCTGGCTCGCCCAACGTACCTATCTGTACGGCGTATTGTCTCCTAAACAAAACACTTAGTGCCGCTGGCTCGCCCAACGTACCTATCTGTACGGCGTATTATCTCCTAAACAAAGCACTTAGCGCTGCTGGCTCGCCCAACGTACCTATCTGTACGGTGTATTGTCACCTAAACAAAACACTTAGTGCCGCTGGCTCGCCCAACGTACCTATCTGTACGGCGTATTGTCTCCTAAACAAAACACTTAGTGCCGCTGGCTCGCCCAACGTACCTATCTGTACGGCGTATTATCTCCTAAACAAAGCACTTAGCGCTGCTGGCTCGCCCAACGTACCTATCTGTACGGCGTATTGTCTCCTAAACAAAATCTGTACGGCGTATTGTCTCCTAAACAAAACACTTAGTGCCGCTGGCTCGCCCAACGTACCTATCTGTACGGCGTATTATCTCCTAAACAAAGCACTTAGCGCTGCTGGCTCGCCCAACGTACCTATCTGTACGGCGTATTGTCTCCTAAACAAAACACTTAGTGCCGCTGGCTCGCCCAACGTACCTATCTGTACGGCGTATTGTCTCCTAAACAAAGCACTTAGTGCCGCTGGCTCGCCCAACGTACCTATCTGTAGGGCGTATGTCTCCTAAACAAATCACTTAGCGCTGCTGGCTCGCCCAACGTACCTATCTGTACGGCGTATTATCTCCTAAACAAAGCACTTAGTGCCGCTGGCTCGCCCAACGTACCTATCTGTACGGCGTATGTCTCCTAAACAAATCACTTAGCGCTGCTGGCTCGCCCAACGTACCTATCTGTACGGCGTATTATCTCCTAAACAAAGCACTTAGTGCCGCTGGCTCGCCCAACGTACCTATCTGTACGGCGTATGTCTCCTAAACAAATCACTTAGCGCTGCTGGCTCGCCCAACGTACCTATCTGTACGGCGTATTATCTCCTAAACAAAGCACTTAGTGCCGCTGGCTCGCCCAACGTACCTATCTGTACGGCGTATTGTCTCCTAAACAAAGCACTTAGTGCCGCTGGCTCGCCCAACGTACCTATCTGTACGGCGTATGTCTCCTAAACAAATCACTTAGCGCTGCTGGCTCGCCCAACGTACCTATCTGTACGGCGTATTATCTCCTAAACAAAGCACTTAGCGCTGCTGGCTCGCCCAACGTACCTATCTGTACGGCGTATTGTCTCCTAAACAAAACACTTAGTGCCGCTGGCTCGCCCAACGTACCTATCTGTACGGCGTATTATCTCCTAAACAAATCACTTAGCGCTGCTGGCTCGCCCAACGTACCTATCTGTACGGCGTATTGTCTCCTAAACAAAACACTTAGTGCCGCTGGCTCGCCCAACGTACCTATCTGTACGGCGTATTATCTCCTAAACAAAGCACTTAGCGCTGCTGGCTCGCCCAACGTATCTATCTGTACGGCGTATTGTCTCCTAAACAAAACACTTAGTGCCGCTGGCTCGCCCAACGTACCTATCTGTACGGCGTATTGTCTCCTAAACAAAACACTTAGTGCCGCTGGCTCGCCCAACGTACCTATCTGTACGGCGTATTATCTCCTAAACAAAGCACTTAGCGCTGCTGGCTCGCCCAACGTACCTATCTGTACGGCGTATTGTCTCCTAAACAAAACACTTAGTGCCGCTGGCTCGCCCAACGTACCTATCTGTACGGCGTATTGTCTCCTAAACAAAGCACTTAGTGCCGCTGGCTCGCCCAACGTACCTATCTGTACGGCGTATGTCTCCTAAACAAATCACTTAGCGCTGCTGGCTCGCCCAACGTACCTATCTGTACGGCGTATGTCTCCTAAACAAATCACTTAGCGCTGCTGGCTCGCCCAACGTACCTATCTGTACGGCGTATTATCTCCTAAACAAAGCACTTAGTGCCGCTGGCTCGCCCAACGTACCTATCTGTACGGCGTATGTCTCCTAAACAAATCACTTAGCGCTGCTGGCTCGCCCAACGTACCTATCTGTACGGCGTATTATCTCCTAAACAAAGCACTTAGTGCCGCTGGCTCGCCCAACGTACCTATCTGTACGGCGTATGTCTCCTAAACAAATCACTTAGCGCTGCTGGCTCGCCCAACGTACCTATCTGTACGGCGTATTGTCTCCTAAACAAAACACTTAGTGCCGCTGGCTCGCCCAACGTACCTATCTGTACGGCGTATTATCTCCTAAACAAAGCACTTAGTGCCGCTGGCTCGCCCAACGTACCTATCTGTACGGCGTATTGTCTCCTAAACAAAGCACTTAGTGCCGCTGGCTCGCCCAACGTACCTATCTGTACGGCGTATGTCTCCTAAACAAATCACTTAGCGCTGCTGGCTCGCCCAACGTACCTATCTGTACGGCGTATTATCTCCTAAACAAAGCACTTAGTGCCGCTGGCTCGCCCAACGTACCTATCTGTACGGCATATTGTCTCCTAAACAAAGCACTTAGTGCCGCTGGCTCGCCCAACGTACCTATCTGTACGGCATATTGTCTCCTAAACAAAGCACTTAGTGCCGCTGGCTCGCCCACTGTACCTATCTGTACGGCGTATTATCTCCTAAATGGTATGACTAACAAATACAGTCAGTAAAAGACAAATGTTATTATCATTAAACACACGTGATTAAAAAAAAAGGTGCTTTATTCCTAAGTGACTTAGATTATATTTTATGTACGCGGTCGAAGCTGCGGGCAAAAGCTAGTAGTTAATAAAGTACATACTCCAGTTTCTGTCGTTGTAAACGAATATCGGCTGTGGATGGTGAAGTGGCAGCGGAGTACCACAGTCGTTTTCTGACCTTATTTTAAATTGCGATTTTAACACATCCTAAACAAAACATAAACTTTTTTTTTTCCACAACTATCACAGAACGCCGTCTAGCCCCAAACTAAGCAGAACCTTGTGTTATGATTACTAGACAACTAATAAACATACTTATATATTTCTAAATACATACATATTAAAGTTACACCCAGACACAGAACAAATGATCATGCTCATCACACCAACATTTGTCCTGGTTCGTGAGGTCTGAGGTCGTGGGTTCGATTCCCACGACCTCTGGCATAGCAGTCAGGGCCACTAACCACTAGACCAACAGGCCAATCGAATTATTATATAATTTATTATGGCTACACTAACTGTTAGTGTAGCGACAGCAGAAAGATCTTTCTCGTTACGAAAAATCAAATTGTGGCTAAGAGCTTCAACGGTTGAATATCTAACCCGACTGGCACTTCTCCATGTCCATAAAAACGTACTTCTTCTTAGTGTGTCGATAGCAAAACTTATTAAATTCCTTGCCTGGCCCAGTATTCGGCCACGGCAATGGCGTCCACTGATGCATTCATTAGATCCCTACGTGAACAGGTAACAGGGCACATCATGCAGGATGGAAGGTGGGACATGGTCTGCGAAGAGACGCCGCACAAACACTGAAGGTCGGAACCGACCAGGAACCCCTTACCTGTGGAGATTGTCTTTGCTGCGCCTAACCTCTAACTCTAAACAGATTCCGCACCCAGGAATCTGTTTAGAGTTTTCCAGATTGGCCATGGCAACTCGTGTCCAGGAGACAGGTTTTCCGGCGATACAAGACTGCACTAAAACTATCGGGAATGGAATATTTCCACTGTTCCTGTCATATTAAAATCTTTTTAATTGAAAACTTCTTGGTTTTAAAAATCGAATACCATTTACTTATTTAAAAAAAGATTCTCGATCTTGTCACAAGGTCTTGTCAAACTTGTTTAGTCGTTGAGAAAATGTAATTGACTCGAGAAAATTCAAGAGCGATGATTTATTATGACTTTCGAAGTGGTTTAACACAAAAACAGTGTGTTGACCGGGTGATTTCTGCATTTGGTGATGAAGCCCCATCCAAAACCACAATTTACCGCTGGATTGCTGAATTTCAACGTGGACGTGTCAAGCTCAGTGATGATCCCCGTCAAGGTCGTCCAAAAACTGCAGTCACCCAAGAAAACGTTGATGCTGTGCGTAAGCTGATTGAGGAAGATCGACATGTAACATACCGCGAAATTCAGGCAACTTTAGACATTGGCATGAGTCAAATACAAATAATCTTGCATGAACAATTAGGTGTAAAAAGATGTTTTCCCGATGGATACCGCATTCGCTCTGTGAAGAGCAGAAAGCGGCTCGCGTTACTTGGTGCGTCAGAACTCTCGAAAGATTCCACGCAGGAGCCTCAAATGTTGTATACAACATCGTATCAGGTGACGAATCCTGGATATACGCGTACGAACCCGAAACAAAAAACCAGTCACGAGTTTTGAAAAATTGTTCGTACACGGAGTGTTGCAAAAAAAATGGTGGCCACGTTTGTCTCCAAAACCGGTCATGTTGCGACTATTCCTCTTGAGGGACAAAGAACGGTTAATACAGAATGGTATGCTAGCATTTGTTTGCCACAGGTCGTTTCTGAACTCCGTAAAGAGACATCACGACAATGCGAATTCTCACACCGCGCACAGAACAAAAGAGTTTTTAGAGCAAGAAAACATAGAATTATTAGACCATCCACCGTACAGCCCCGACCTAAGCCCTAATGATTTCTATAATTTCTCTAAAATAAAGAATAAATTGCGTGGTCAGAGATTTTCATCACCTGAAGAAGCTGTGGACACCTACAAAACGGCCATTTTGGAGACCCCAACTTCCGAATGGAATGGTTGCTTCAATGATTGGTTCCATCGTATGGAAAAATGTGTCAAATTTCGCGGAGAATACTTCGAAAAGTAATAAATACATTTTTAAATTGTAATGTTGTGTAACTTCCTTGATTCCCGAAATTTTCAGTGCCGCCCTCGTAAAATCTTCAGGAGGTTTAAATTTCTCTCGCCAGAGGTGTTACTTTGAGATGGGCTCACGCTTGCAACAAAAGTTTTACGACTAGTGAATACAGCATTCATACCGGAGTCGGATTAAAAAAAACCAGTGGGAATTCGGCACGTCTCATTAAGTGCTGTATCCACTATGCTGCTATGAAGCCGCTCCGCGTACGCTAATTAGTCCAGTATAAACTGGACAGGCATATTCACTAGCGGAGAAGCAGAGCGCCATTCCAGTTGTACGCGGAACTTGGGGAGACGCCCCCATCTAGTGGATGTGAGGCGACGTAGCAGGTCAAAAGTCAAGCGCAAACCTATCAACAATAAAAAAATAAAAGGTTGTTTCTAGTATGCACCTGCCGCTTTACGTTCTCGCAATTCTTTCTATAGTTGAGAGTTTATACTGAGTGCCACGAGATATTGAGCATTCGACGCGCTTGCCTAGTGCAAAGGTGAAAGACTCACGTCTGCGTTTTTGAGGGATTTGGTTTCAACGCATTAGCAGTATAATACTGGCTAAGATCTGAGAGAGCGGTGGTTGGTAAGGTTGGTTAATTTCCTCAAAATCAGTGACTTGGCAAGTTAATACCAGGTCGTCTGCATACATAAAGCGGGTTGTGTTAGGGCTCACCAGTCGGTCATTGATGTAAACGTTAAACAGCAAGAGTACCAGAACACTACCTTGTGGCATTCCATTTTTTGAGGTCACCACTGCTTTTCTTGTTACCATTGAAGTAGATGAAGTGATAACGCGTTTCGGGAGAAGACGCAAAATAAAAAAAAAACATTCAGCCGAACATAGAACCTTCTCCTTTTTTAAGTCGATTAAAAAATTGATTTTGTTAGGTATTTAAATATATGTATTTTTAAGTATAGTGCATACATCAATAAAATAGTAGGTATTTTGTTGATGTATGTATTTTACCCGTATCTATTATTATCAATATTAAATTATAGCTTCTTGTGACTTGACCACGACTATGTCCTCCCCCCACCCCCCCTAGCGCTAAAGCTGAATCCGCCCTTGTTACAGAGAAGCGGCGCGTGCCGCAACTCGCGTCATCACATGCGCAAACACAAACGTAAGACAATGTACGATGTCGTTTAGGGCGTGCAGCGGTTTCCGCCCGCGGATTCTCTTTTGACTGTTACGTAGCCCGTGTTGAGCACCTCTGCAGTACGCTCGAGTGTTTGTAGTTTTGACTTGAACATGAACTACAAAGAAATATCTTCTAACAAAAAGTTGTCACGTCTCGTCTGCGTTGTGTAACTTCCTTAATCACCGTATATGTTCGTATTGGCGCGTTCAACACTGCGTGCGCAATCGTGTGCGACGCGGCAGTGCTATCCACGGGCACCGGCTGTATTTCAAGCAAACACTTGTAAAATTGCTTCTCCTCTCTTGTATATTTGAATTTAATGCGGGCCGCGACGCCCTACGTCCCGCGTCTCCGTAAACGAGGCTGTTTAAGTAGAAATGACGAATTGTAATTATCCATTTTTTTTTAAATTTATTAAATGTTATAAAATCCAATACAGCAATCTTAAAATCAAAGCAACAAGCTCGGTGTTCAATTTACTTAAATCTATAGTTATAGTGGTGCACGTCCTGCCTGCAGCAGCATGTCGCCGGTGTTATCCGGCGTGGACGGCGCAGGTCCGGCTCGTATAATAGGCTCGTAAATATATAAAAAAGGGGCA
This sequence comes from Mythimna pallens, assembly GCA_961205895.1. NCBI lineage: Eukaryota > Metazoa > Arthropoda > Insecta > Lepidoptera > Noctuidae > Mythimna > Mythimna pallens. The sequence goes on from OY540829.1 coordinate 25,972,485, forward strand.
TACTAAAACTCTGTTTATTCTAAATTTTTCCGCTTCGAAAGGACCGCGAGAGAAAAACATATAACTTACTGGAACAAAAAAAAAAAAAATTGTGATCCAGACTTATTTATCCAGTCTCCAACTCTGCTCATTTATTTTGAAACTACGCTATATCTTGGCTCAATTCAGCTCAATGCGAGCTCGAGTGCTAGCCGTTTCAGACACGGGTCTGTGAACTTTTATGTGGAAAAATTGACAAAGACGGTTGTTTAAATTCAACATTAAACAATGAATTGACGCTTTTTAGGTTACAAGTTGTTTCATACTAGATATTTGCTTGTAATTTGATGGTTGGTTTTAACGTAACACATAACAGGCCTCGCGCCGAGAAAGAGAAGATGATTTTGTGGCCTGTGGCCATGTAGTATATTTACAATTCCGATTAGTTAGGTATTTATCACCACGCCCTGTCGCACTCGGACAGTCCGACGCCACGCGCTGACCCTAGCGCGATCGCCGAGCGGAAGTATGAAAAGTGAAGTACATACATGAGATTGACTTCTGTAGATATCTATTTTGTGGCCTTTGCGACTAAAATCAATCAAAATAAAATATTTAACATTGGACCGGGACAAAGACGATACTTTTTACTAACATTCCACACGGACGAAGCCGCAAATGGATATAACGCGGGGCGGCAGCCGCTTCATCTAATATGCACCTAGAGTATGTCATGGCATTCTCTGGGTGCATATAGATGACGTACTCGTAATTTATTGTTGTGATGTAATTATATTATGCGCTATTAAAAATAAAAATAAATATTTGTGTTATACACCCCAAAGTAAAGTTGTATTCAACTATTCATATATCAAGCTTGAAAATATTATAAAAGTAAAAATATTAAAAAATAGTGAAACAACAGCTTCTTATATTACGCTTAGTTAAACGTTTATGTTTGTTCAGTCCGAGTCGTCGATTTCTGACGAATCTCGACGACGGGTCTTAGAGGCGAAGTTTTGAATCCATGTAGCAGTTTTCTGAGCGGCTGTACGACGCGGGGTGCGACGCTCGGGCGTGGCAGCTACCGGTGAAGGCGGCGCCGGGGGCTCAGGATCAGCGCGGCCGCGACCACGAGCGCGCGCGCCCCGTGCACGCGGCCCTCGTCCACCGCGTGACCCTCGTCCTCGTCCACGTCCGGTTCCCTCGACTTCCGACTTAACCAACTCCTCGTCACTCGATCCATCAACTACTATCTGTGCAGGCACAGGTACAGCATTGAGCGCTGTGAGCTGTGCAACGTCAGAAGAATCGATTTCGTCGCGTAGCACTCGCAGGCGGTCTGCGATCGCTTCGACATCAGTGTCGGTGTTTGACTCAAGCAAAGTAGTGATACAACGCCTCCTGTGCGCTTCTAGGGCATGCCTCAGAATCTCCTCACTCTGCTTGATAGTAAAATCACGTACTGCCTCGTTCATTAGTTGCACGGGCAGCGCAGCGAGGCGGCGCTCTGGCGGCAGTGCGTCGTAGTATGCTCGCAGTAATGTCTCCACATCAGTGGAGTCGGCCACATAGTCCGCCACATTGACCTCATCTCCTTGTTGTCCTTGTCGTTTCTCGCGTATTTTACGCTCACGTTTCAATAAAAGGATATCACTTGGGTTAGCAACTTGGCCAGTGAAATACTGTCCAAAACGGGCTCTATTAAACACTTGATCCTCCCGCTCATAAAATACACTAAGTCTTATCAGTGGCAAGGTGGGCTGTCTAGGATCACCTGATAACTGACTTTCAGCTTCTGCTATTGCCTCATTCACCTTTTGTTTCAGGAACTCTTGCACTTTTTCACTTTCATTGACATCCTCTTCGCCAAGATTGTGTTCTGATAAAACAATTGTTTTAAAAATGAATGGCCTTACAGTTTTTAGAGGTAAAGCAGTTAAAATGAAATCACTTTTATGTATTTGCAGCAATGCACAGTGTTTGGGTCTAGCTTCTCCTGCAGCCAGAGAGGTGGCAACTGTGCTGCCAGGCTGAATAACATTAAAGTGATCTTTTTCAGTACTACCTTTCATGTCAAATAGTTCGCAGTCATGTTCATGACCCCACACTACTAAATCTAGAAATTTTGGCAAGACATCCTCTCTGATAAAGTTGCCAGCTCCTCTGTCTTCAGCTCTGTTTTGATGCAACACAAGTATATTAAACCAGTCATGATCCTCATCCCGTAACATCTCTACTTTCTTTTCCTGGAACAAGTTTGCCAAACGTTGGTCTTTTAGATGACTGAGACCATACAAAGCCAGTTTAGTGTCACCTTTTTGTAAAAGTACTGGTGAAATATTTACGTGAGTATAATCTGTCCATTTTCCAAAATAGTTGACCAGGCCTCCAGTGGACAGTAAATCGAGGCTGCTAATACCTTCTCGTCCAACAGGGTCATCGTGATTACCATGAATGGATAAAATAGGATATGAAACATTCAAATTTGGATCTTCATAATTGACACTTCTTGAAAAGTTGACAGTCTGGTCCGACAGCAACTCAATGCTTACCGGCTTATCGCCAAAACAGTACTTGCGAACAATCTCCGTGCACTTGAAAATACAATTGAGCGATGGCTTCGCATGATGGAACAAGTCACCACCGAGCAGCACCAAATCCACGTCATATTGTACAGCCAGCGACAAAGTTTCCTCGAAAGCAATGAAACTATCCTCGCCTCGGACAGGATGCTCTTCTAAATAACCTAAATGGATATCTGAAGCGATGAGAATTCTAATTGTTTCATCTTGTGACCAAACGTTAGTATCATTTCCAACCATTTTCCACGATGTATTAATTGTACTGTACTGTTAAATATAGCTTTAAACTATTTATTTGAAGTTAGGATCACTTTCAATAAACCGCCAATAAACATCACAGTGCGTAAACTATCGGTTTCATTGTTTGACAATTCCGTTCATGTATGCGGCGGCGTCGGCGCTCGGCGGGGAAATTTAACATAACGACATAGGCACTGACAGTCGTATGTCAGTGTCAAAGTATCTCCGCGTTCCGAAAATACTGTACCAATAAATTCGATGTTATTACACCAAGAGTCGTTCCAAATTACCGTAGAGTCTGTGCGGAAAGAAAACCGTCGCCGCATCGTGGCATAAACTAAAGTTCAACTAACGGCGACCGGTAAACTCAAAAGTATGGAAATGTTTGAAATGTTAGTCAAAGACCAAGCCTGTGCACCATAAATCAGAATGGGGAGAATACACATATCTATCAGCTTACACTTCAATGACACGGGCAAAGTGCCCTTAAATAGTTATTTCATGGACAATTAAAAGCCCAGGACAAACTATATGACACACTGGACGGTCCTGCAGGCCAAAAAGAGCTATACCGGCTTACTAGAATAAGAGAGAGAAAGGCAAGGGATTTTTGTCAAGTAAGATTGGACAGACTAAACATCTCCAAACTATATGAAACACACGCATCAGCTAAATAGCTGCTAGTTTGTCTTACCAAATAATAATAAAAAATTTATAAGAGATGAAACTGGAATGGTTCTATCGGATGATGAAAAAATCAAAAAGAGGTGGAAGGAACATTTTGAAAGACTGATGAACGAGGAAAATAATTGGAGTGGAGTGTTAGAGAATAAACCAGTGAATGTGGGATTAGTGAGAATGGTTAGTATGGATGAAGTCAGAATAGCAGTAAATGGAATGAAGAATGGTAAAGCCATTGGTCCAGACATGGGCGTACCCAGCTTCTGGCGTAGGAGGGGGCAAGTCAGATTTTTAGGTCGGACAGATGTTTTGTCATGTCATACACCACACTACACAAACACACCTACATGAAACATTAGGTATATATAGTGTAGTGTGTAGGGCAAACAGTCGCAAATAATCCTGCTTTATAGGTAGTTAGTTAAATAAATAAAAGTAAATTTGATTATGTCAAATAAAATAAATGATAGTCGCTCGCAACTCCTTAACGAAGATTACCGAATACAGCCGAGCGTTCGAACGCTCAGCTAGATTCGGTAATGTACGTCCACCATCGTCGCGCGCGGTTTTTTAGCAATTGAATCATGCATTTTGCCAGTGTCTACTGCGCGGTTTATTTATAAGTTAGAGCATAAGGGCCCGTTTGCACTTTAATTAGTAATTAGACGAGGTCATACATGTTCTGCGAGATTTCCAGGGGGGGGCAGCTGCCCTCCCCTGCCCCCCCCTGGGTACGCCCATGGGTCCAGATGGAATACCAGTTGAAGTGTGGAAGTTATTGCGAGTGGATGGATGGACGTAGTTAGCTTTGTTCTTCAATAAGTTGTTGCTGGAAGAAGCCATACCTGATGAGTGGTGCAATAGCTCTTTGGTGCCAATTTTTAAAACAAAGGTAATGTGCTTGAGTGCAACAACTTTGGAGGAATAAAGCTAATGTAACATACTATGAAAGCCTGGGAGAAAGTTATTGAAAGGCGACTGAGAGAAGAGAGTGAAATTTCACAGAACCAATTCGGTTTTATGCCGGGTCGGGGTACAGCGGATTCCATTTTTGCTATACGCCAGCTGTGCGAGAAATACAGAGGTGCGCATAAAACTTGCACATGGTATTCATTGACCTTGAAAAGGCATACGACCGGGTACCTCGTGAGGTTCTGTGGTGGGCCCTTGGAGTAAGGTGTGCCTGGGAAGTATGTGCAGTTGATCCGAGCAATGTACATCGATGCAGTACCCAAGTCCGGTCTACAGTGGGCACCACTGGCAGCTTCAATGTGGCTGTCGGCTTACATGAAGGGTCGGCTCTCAGCCCTTACCTCTTCCTGATGATAATGGACGCTCTGACGTCGGACATTTAGGAAGAGGCTCCCTGGTGTACGCTGTTTGCCGATGCATTGTGTTGGTTGCCGAGAATTACCTAGAGGTCCAGCACAGATTGGAGGTGTGGTGGCACAGACTGGAGTGTTGGCCTGAAATTGAGTAGAACCAAATCGGAATACTTGTTCTGCGATTGCGGCGGTCTCTCCAATCCAGTGCCTTTAGCTCTCGCTGGAACGCCCATACCGATCTGCTCCGACTTTCGGTACCTCCGGTCACTCGTCCAAGGGGATGGTGATGGATAAAATGGCGACAGGTCATGGGAACAACTTGTGACCCAGAGATGCCTCTCAAGTTTAAGGGTAAAATCTACAAGTCCGTGATAAGGCCTGTCATGAAAACTATATGGATCAGAATGTTGGGCTGTGAAAAAGATGAATGAAAAAAGATTGCACGTAGCGGAGATGAGAATGTTAAGATGGATGTGTGGTGTGACGAGAATGGATAAAGTGAGAAATGAGTATATTAGGGAAAATTTAAAAGTGGCGCAAATGAGTATATTAGGGAATATCACAATGAAGACAGTTAAGCGACTATGAAAATACAAATAAATAAATGGTTGTGAATGGTTATGTTGAAAATGGTATCATCGATCATGATCATGGATGGATGATGATGGAGTCGGAAGATATTCACCGAAACTCTATAATTAATCAATGTATCCTAGCCGTGTTTGAGCTTATTAGAATTGTCATAAAATAAACTTTGGCTATAAGGTACTATCGAACTAATCTAATGATGAAGGAAGGTGGAAGGTAGACACAGGAACTTCATAATAAAACAATGTAACCTAGCAGTGTTCGGGTTAATTGAAATTTAATTCTAATACCATCGAATTTACCGTTCCAATATAAACGCCTACAATTTCCGCTAAAAATATCTTTTGCAATGACCATTAATAAATCGCAGGGTCAAACTTTTAACATTGCAGGCTTAGATTTAAGCGTAAATGATTTTCACATGGCCAATTATATGTCGCACTTTCAAGACAAAACATGTTTGTATTGTCTAATGACAAAAAATCTGTGAACGTTGTGTATAAAGACATTCTGTAGTATATTTAGTAATAGCGATCCGCCCTAGTGCAATGCTGGGCAAAACCACATCAAAATCCATTGCGTAGTTTTAAAAATCTAAGTATACATAGGGACAGACAGACACGAAAAGCGACTTTATTTAAAATTTAAAATTTACTGTGTAGTGAAGTGATCAGTATTGCACCCGTGCGAAGCCGGGGCGGGTCGCAAGTATTATTATATGAAATTATTGGCATGGTGCCGGGTGGTTAGTACCATTGTTGCTGCATTTTAGGGTTCCTTGCTATAATTGTGGGTTTCCGTCTGATACTATAACAGGTACAGAGAGTGTTGACTGTTAATACTATTTATTTATATTTTATTAAAGTCATTAAATATATTGACATTAATGAAAAAGAAACTAATAAAATTTTCTTTTCTTGGTTGAAAGACATGATTTAGTTAAATATCAGTTATTTATAAACGACTATCTGAGATCATATTATATTTTTATAAGTTAATTTAAATCGATTTGAAAAAAAAAAGAATAAACAACACCCTCAGACACGCGTATTGGACATCTCTCTTCGGTAACTTCGTAAAGCTTCGTACTTCTTCGGCAATGATCGGTACGCACTAGTCACACGTTAGCATTAGTGTTATTTTCGTGTCGCTGTCTCTGTGTTGAGCACAGGTGGTGATAAAAGTTTTCGTTGGTTTTTATTAAATTATATTGTTAAGTTTTTTGTGTGGTGTTAGGTTTGTTTATTTAATTCATAAGTTATTTTTGTAGCTTTCTGTTTCAAAGTGTTTTAATATTTACTTTATTTGTAATTGGTCCCTGTATTAGTCATTTTTTATCCGTATTTAGGTTTTAAAAAAATAACGTCAATAACAGTTTTTTTTACGAGTTTACATACGCTAAAGTTCTCAGAGCCTATGTTCAGGCTCGCCAAGTTACATCGGCCGTATTGTACATACATGAACCTTGAAAACATAACACTCCTTTTTTTGGGCAGTCGTGTAATTAAAAAAGAAGGTTGCACAGAGATGACATCGTAATTCAGAACGCGGGGTATGTCTTTTTTTTAGTTCGGGGTTTTGGCGGGATTTCTTCGAGTGAAGTTCAGCGGCTGTTTTAATTATCCGCAAATTGATTCCTAGTGTTTGATATTGTGATGTAAAATTGGTGTAGTTTTGTATCTCAAGTGTCTGCGCAACTCTCTCTCTCTCTCTCTGTGATCTCGGTAAAATGGAGCTGAGAATTTTATTGTAGTTTTAGCTACCTCAGCGAAGTTTGCTGAGAAGGCTGAATCGATACATTTGCTGCCAAATACTTCAAAAACAATAGATGTGTTGCACCCGCATTCTATTCGTAATTTAAAACAAAAAGAAACAACTATGATATTCGAATACGGAAGACATATTACGCAAGGAAACATGGACGAAAGACTAGTCGATATGGTCGAAGCTATAGCCTTCCCTAAGGGGTAAACATAAAAAAAATTAAGGAAAGGGTTTTCGACCATATCGCCTTGCCTTACGTGATACAAGTTTTCTTACGTGATAAGTTTTTAACGATATTATTCTTACACTGAATTGTCCCGTAGCACGAAGCTAGTCATGGACACACTAGAAGAAATTTATTTATGATAACATTTACTAGAAATTTCTTAGTGAGTATATCGCAGTAGTTCTTTGCGGTCGGCATCTAGTCGTCTCGCCACCTCTTCCCAGGTCGACCTCGGCGGCGTCGTCGATCTTCAAGTACCCACTTTGTGGAGACTCTTGCCCACCGATCAGAGTGCATGCGGCTGATGTGAATGATAAATTATATTTATTCTGCAAATTAGTTTATAAAACACTTTTACACGTCAATTTTCAACGTTCACAAAAATAAAAGGAAATATATAGTTTACAAAATGTAATACTTAGTAAAGTAAATATTTACTTATGTCAAAATTTAATAGAAAAAAAAAATTAAAAATATAATGTCAAATTGCAAAATAAAGATAATCTACAAAGTCAGATTGTAGCAAAAAAAAAAAACACAATAAAAAGCACAATTGAAAATAAGACAACAGTTGTAGTGTGTACTGGAGCAAATCAATCCTTTTCGTCCTCAACATAGTCCTTTATAGTGTAAAAAACCTTTTGGCAAAGTTTACGCTTTACAAATGATTTGAATTTATTGAGGCTTAGTTGTTGAATATGAATAGGGAGTTTATTATAGAAGTGTATACATTGGCATCTAAATGAGCCCTTTATTTTTTTGAGCCTAGTTGCAGGAACCACAAATTTGTGTTTGTTCCTAGTATTAAAATTATGAACATCACTGTATTTTTTAAACATGTTTATATTTTTATGTGCATACAAAATATTCTCGTAAATATACTATGAAGGTACAGTCATTACATTGATATCTTTAAATTTATCTCTGAGGGAGTATCTGGAACTTAATTTGTAAATCGAACGATTTACAGAAAAGGGCTATCCTTTTCTGTAAAACGAAAATTGTCTGGATATCGGCATTTCCCCACAGTAGAATACCGTACGTCATGACACTATGGAAATAGCTATAGTAAACTAAACGGGCAGTCTCTACATCAGTTAAATTTCGAATTTGACTAACAGCGTATGCTGCAGAGCTAAGTTTTTTCGATAATTTGTCTATATGTGGGCCCCACTGAAGCTAAGCATCTAGAGTTATGCCCAAGAACACTGTAGTATCTTCAGGACTCAACTCTTTACCTTTTATTACCACACTAGTTTCTACCTGCCTAACATGAGGCATGGTAAACTTAATACATTTAGTTTTTTTTCATTAAGAAGTAGGTTATTTACATCAAACCAGTGTACTATTTTTGAAAGTGCTGTATTTATATCGTCAGTAACCGGCTGCTGACGTTTAAGTTTAAACAAAAGAAAAGTGTCGTCTGCAAACAATACTATATTATGGTTATCCTTTATGTCACTCAGATAAGATGTAAGAAGATCCAGGGAGGAGTTCCGGATTCCGTAATGGTGTTGTTTCCTGATTAATGTTTCACGGAGAACGCCATCGAAAGCCTTTGACAAATCGCAAAAATGCCCAAGGCATCGCATTTGTCTTCCCATGCATTATAAATATGTCCTAAAAGTTCATCACCAGCATTGGTTGTTGAACGACCCCTTGTAATACCAAACTGTTTGGTATGCAATAATTTATGTCTGTTAAAAAATCTTTGTAGTTGCTCTAAAATAAGTTTTTCAAATATTTTACTAAAAGTGGGTAGCACTGAAATAGGTCTGTAATTCGTGGGGTTAGATGTAATACCCGTTTTGAACAATGGAATTATTTTACTATTCTTTATTAGATCAGGAAACTCACCGCGATCGATACAACTATTAAAAATAAAAGCCAAAGAAGGAGCTACAATGTGGATAATAGACTTAATCACTTCCACAGAATTGCCACATAAATCTGCAGTCTTTTTTACGTTCAAGGAATTAAACGTCTTAATAATATCTACAGAAGTCACGTGTACGAAATTAAAATCAGAATCGCAGACTTTAACATTTTCTTTAAGCAGACACTCTGCAGCAGTGCCGGTGACGAGTTCAAAGATTTTGTTGTTAATATCTCTGAAAAGAAGTTCTCAAAAGCCGCAGCAACCTGTGAGTCCGATGTGATTACATTGTCATTAATTACAAGTTTATAGTCACTAGATGGTATTGTAGACCTTCCAGTTTCACTATTTAAAACATTCCAAGTAGTTTTAATTATATTGTTACTGTTTTTAATTTTGGAACTCAAATAACGCGATTTCGCTACAGAACACTTTTTTTTTTATAATTTTGAATAATTTCGCACATATGAACTAAATTCAGCAGTATTAACAAGAACCCTTTCATCATACAATTCGTAAAGCCGAGTTCTACTTTAATGAATACCAGTGGTAACTGGTAGCCCAATCACAAAACGACACGTTACTATTAACCGAAATAGTCTTAGATATAAAAGTAGAATTAAATTGATTACAGTACATGTTAAAGAAACCTTCATATTGGTGATTGATATCATCATTTATGTAGACAAGTTTAGTAAATTATTAATGAGTTTAGTTTTAAAAGTTTCTAAACGACTTGCAGTTTTAGGGTTAACAGTGATATTATTTTTAGCCACTATGTTTTTTTGGTTTTGAAAAGTAATTTACTGTCTACAATGATCAGAATCTAATAAATTTATAATTTTTTTGTGAGTTGGTACAACATCCGTATATATATTATCTATGCATGTGGCACTAATAAGAGTTATTCTTGTGGGCTTCAAAACTAAGTTAACAAGATTGTATGACTGAAATAGACTTAAAATTTTACTACGTTTTCTAAACCTGAGTTTTCTAATAAATTAACAATAAAAGTACAAGTGATTATGTATTTGTTTGAATTGCAAATCTTGTGGAATACTTCATCCATTACCTTTTCAAAGCCTTCATAAATCCAGAAGGGGGTTTGTACATACTTAATATAATAAACTGCTCCAATTCAATACAGGCTATTTCAACTGACCGCTCAACAGATAGGCTCACAATATCCTTTCGTTCTTTGAGCTTAAGGTTGTTGCTTATTAAAATGAGCTACCACGTATGGCATCAATTCTACTGAACGAACTTCCAATCCCGCCCAATCCCATTTTAGCCTGGCAGCCTTTATTCCGACGGCCATAATTCCCGTCTTTTGACGCAGCGTGGTGTTCCTCACTCTGGCGGCCCTCTTGACACCCAGAATGCTGCGTTTCATTGCTCGTTTGCAAATGTGTAAATAAACTTTTGAATTATTGTAATGCCGGATACAGACCCGAGTCAAGGATCGATCATATGCTAGCGAGTGGGAATCGACAGAATACAGTGAGTGGGTATTACTCGCTTACCTAGCTTTGTTGTGGTGTCGTATGTCGAGGCCAAATCATAAAAATTGATCCCTTCATGATATGGCCAACTAAAATTGGCCAGATCATATAAACGTTAACATTTGATGATATGTCGATCCTCGTTTGGCCTATCATTGATGTAGGATTATACAAATACCTACAAATACGATTTCTATGATAGTAAAAAGTCTAAAGAGAGTAGGCCAAAGGATTGAAATATCGTCAAACTTCAACGTTTAAAATGATCTGGCCAGTTTTAGTTGACCATATCATGTAGAAATTGATCACTTTCTATATCTACAATTACACATAATTTGACCATCCGTGAATGACAATAAGTCATTCACTTGATTACACAAAATCCTTTTTTTTTTACAAGATTTTCATATTTATGTTATCTCGTATACAGATTTTGTGTATGTTGAATAGAATAGAAACAAAACCTTTATAAGAATTTATCGAGTATTTAATCGCATTTTATTTCTAATTCAAATCGATTCACAGGCAAACTTCTTCTATGCTTAGTGATGTGCCGAGTCACTGTTTTGGTGGATCGAGTCGACTTGAGTCAGTATCCGAGTCAGAATTCTATGTGTATGTACGTATGTACTCGAATGTTGACTCGATACCGGGACTCGAGTCTAGAAATTCGTGTCTATAAGAACTGTAATCTGGAAATTCGAGTCGAATTCAAATTTAGATATTCGAGTCCACAACTCGAGTTTATTACTAATTTTAGAGCAATAAGGAAAAATCAAATCGGAGTAAACTTCAAACAGCATGTAGATTGGACATAATGACACAGTAATAGTAAATCAAACATTTTTAAAAATTAAATAAAAACCATAAAACATACTAAGGAGGTACTAAGGACCTAGGAACCAAAAATGAGAAAAGTTTTGTTTGTTTTATTACACAACAAAAAGATGTATTTTTAGAAGTTATATAACTTCTTTAGATATTTAATTTGGTTCCATTAGCTTTTTGGGTAAAAAAATCTACAAACACTTATTTTTTTTATTTCTTATTATCACAAAATAAATCAAGTAATTAGTACGAACATCACAGCTAGACGAATCAAATAAGCTTAAAGAAAGTTTTTTACCGGAAACTCATTTAAATTAAAATGTCGTCCTAATGTGTTTAAAAACTAAAAGTCAATCACTCGAATGCTGAACTCGAGTCAGTTGACTTCCATAATAGAATTGAGTCAACAAGTACAAAATCAATTCTTTCTGACTCGAGTACCAGAATCGAGTCCGGCGTACTCGAATCAAAATAAATTTGGACTCGTGTAGGCGAGTCCAAAGCAGGAATCGAGTTTGACACGAGTTAAGCCATACTCGACGCATCGCTCGCTAGTCAGATAAGTCAATCACTATTTGACAATTTCCCGACAAGAAAGGTCGCGAGACGAAATTTGTAATGTGATAAAATAGGAATTTATACGTGCTGTAACGTAGATATTTTAGTGTAGTTTAACATGAAGATATGACTACCGAGGTCTGCCTATCTAATGAACCATGCATTATATCCATACGGAAAACAGTGTTGTGCTGAAGAGAAAGTGTCGTGAAATCGGACAGTCGTCGCCTTCAATGATGTGGAAGAGGTCGATTGTGCAAGCGACGACTGGGTGCACACGCGCCGCCGCGGCCCTGGCACTGCTGCTGGCCGTTTGCGCGGTGAGTTCTTGAAACTAGTCTCACGACGCTTGTTCCAGGGCTCCCTAGAACCCTGCAACTGCAGTTCTTGTCCACTGGATGTTGTTGTTTATATAAATCTTGTATACGATATCAACAAGTCTTTAATATCTATGTGATAACTTGTTGTGTTGCTTGGGTTAACATATCTAGACATCTTACAACTGTTTGGGTTTGCCATAAATTTTTTATTTATAAATATACACAAACCTGAAGTATTCAATCAAATGGTCTTGGAGACAGGGCTTTGTGTTTATGAAAATTTTAATTTTATTTGTGTTTGTGTATTTATTTTAAATTCCTCTAAATAATCAGAACATTATTTGGACCAATAGTCCATTTGTTTAGGTAGTTAACTAAATGTAAACAATCTTGATGTCCTTTTATAAAAAAAAAAAAATTGAGACAGATTATTAAAATTTAGTTAATTATCAAACATCCATACGGGTAAATAACAAATTGTAAACATTTTTAGATAAAACTTTTAGACAACTTTTAGATAAAAGACATGTCAAGATTGTTTACATTTTGTTTATTCATTAAACCCCAAGCAAATGCCTGCATTCATTTTTTTACCCGGTTTTCGGTGAAAACGGTTTTAAAGATAATTTTTTTATTATTATTTTTAAGTGAAAATTTTAAATCTATACTATATATAAAAATGAATAGCTGTTCGTTAGTCTCGCTAAAACTCGAAAACGGCTGGACCGATTTGGCTAATTTTGGCCTTGAAATATTCAAAATAGTCCAGGGAAGGTTTAAACGGTGAGAAAAAATGGAAAAAGAAATCTAAAATAAATTCCGAATACAACGCGATCTCTAAATAAAATATAATTATAAAATGAATTATGCTGTTCTGGTAATGCCAGTAGATGGCGTTATCCTTACTATTAGGCGGTACGAAGTTCGCCAGGTCAGCTAGTTGCTTATGAAATTCAGGCCACCTACTACTTGCATATTTTTAATTATTATTTAGAAACTTATCTATACAAAAGAAATTAAGTCTTAGAATGATGTTGTACATAGAGAATCTAAACCAGAAATCAATATTCTACTCAAAATATGTACCCTTTGCCTTAACACAGGCTTTTAAGCATTCAGGCTACGCGACTATCGGTTTACGCACTGTGACCATTGGAAAGTTGTCCACCGCTGATTGTAAATATTTTTTTTAAGGATTCTTAATTACTGTGACGTTCGGAGCAGCCCACGTCTTCTAATACAGACCACAATTTGCTGTCCAGGGGTTGAGGTCTGGGCTATCCCGGGGTCAATCATCAGTCTTGATGAAGTCTGAAACATTCGCTGCAAGGCAAGCCTGGGTAGTGTGTGCATTGTGACGGGGTGCTGAGTCTTGCAGAAAAGACCCTAGTATGTTATCAAATAGAGGGAGGCGTTAAGAGGCTTTGCTATGCCGTCTAGGATAGTATCTTGGTACACTTTAGCTGAAGTTTTCACCCTTTTTCACAAAATAAATCCTTTGTCCCACCGTGATAGGATACCCTTACCAAACCATTACTGATGCCGCATGATAACTATTCAGGACTCTGCTATCTAGTTAAGAGTGTTCTTTGGAGCTACGAGCATACACCCGATCATTTTGCTTATTGTAATATTCCTTGATTATGAAAGTTTTCGATGGGAAAACTCAGGGATATTCTTATATCCCTGAGTTTTCCATCAGTGTTACGTAACAAAGATTTTGATGTTTTCACTCTATTCTATTTAAGCAACTCGTTTAAGGTGATGATGATGTTATGAAGAGTAAGAACTGCGATAGCGAACTAGCTTTTATAATCTTGAACAGAAAAAGTGTACATAGTATAGTATAGTATAGTATAACGGGCTGGTATCCGCAACTCCACGGCTAAGCGCGTATTTTGCGTACGGGTGGGACAAATGCGTCATTCGAGCCACCCCAGCTCCTCCAGGAAGGCCAGCAGCGCCTTGGTGTCAATGACCATTTCGCGGAGGTTACCTGGGTTTCCGAAGTATTTTGCCCTGTATCCAGCGACAACAGGGCAGCTCAGAAGCAGATTTACTGCTGTCTCGTCCTCCTCCATGCAGGCTCTGCACAGGGGGCTGTCTGTAACTCCTATGACAGAGAGGTGCTTATTAAAGGTCCCGTGTCCAGTTGTTACTGCCGTCACTATGCGCAACTGCGGTTTAGTCAGTCGCAGGGCCTGTTTCGTAAAGCGGCCATCGATGGAGGGAAGCGCCTCCTTGGCCTGCCTGCACTCACTATGGTCTTTCCATAGTCTGTGATGCAAGTCTCTAGTTCGTTTCCTTACCAGGTTGCGTAGGTATCCGAAGGGGAGCGGCACAATTGGCTCAGGTCCCATTGCTGACATATTCGATCCCCTTCTGGCGAGTTCATCCGCTGCATCGTTGCCTCGGGAATCGCTGTGACATTTGGTGTAGCTATCTATGGTACGATAAACAAACCTACGACTGATACCAAGCCTCAGCAGCATTTTAAAACAATGTTTGCTAAAATAGTGTCATTTGAAAGTAATAAAAAAAACTCGAAAAAACCGGATACTTGAAATTAAAATCCGGGTTTTTTAATAATTAAAAATATTAAAAAACCCGGATCCGGTAAACCGGATTTTCGGTTTTCGGGTTAACTGGTTTGCATTCCCTAATTCTGACATCAGGATATCTGGACTATTTTTTTTTTTATGGGTCGAGACAATACAGGTAATTTACCTTTTTGTAAGTGTTTACTGCCTTTTTAGTACCTCAACATATAATTCTTTTAACATTTTTTTGACGTTCTAGAAAAATGTTACATATAAAAAAATATTTCATGATGGATATATGTAATTAGCTACATAAACAGCATGAGATATTTGCTCTTTTCAGGCGATTGATTGGATTTCGTATTAGAAGTAAGCTTGTCAATGGGTTGGGATGGAGCTTTAACCATTCAGCGTAGTTATCTGTGCATTGTTTGGCTTCTTCAATGACAGTCTTCATATTTAGGTACTCATGTATTTCAGAGTTACATGTAAACCAGGCTGCACCACTTATGGTCCTTAGGATGTTGTTTTGGGCTCTTTGGAAGCAAAGTATGTTGGTTTTGCTGGCTGAGGACCACAGTTGAATCCCGTAGGTCTAAATCGGTTTTATAACTGAGCTATAGACTCTTAGTTTATTGCTTAGGGATAGAGTTGATTGCTTGCCAAGCATCCACAAGAGATTTTTGAATCGATTATTTACTTCGTTCCGTTTTTGTTTAATATGGTCTTTCTATGTCATACGTCGAATCAGGAATGATGATATCCGCAGGAGAACCAAGATTACCGACATAGCACGAAGAATTGCCAAACTTAAGTGGCAATGGGCAGATGGCCTCCTACAAGGTGAACCGATGACTTGGTAACGGTTGCGGGAGTCCGATAGATGCGAGACGCACAGGACCGTTCATTGTGGCGACGCTAGGGGGAGGCCTATGTCCAGCTGTGGACGTCTTTCGGCTGAAATGATGATGATGATGATGTCATACGTTGGTCCAAGTAAAATCCCAAGTATTTAACACATTTGCAAGGTGGTAAAGGATCCTGGAAAAGTTTGACTGTTGGGCACAGATTCTTTCTTAACGAGAATGTAATGTGGTGCGATTTAGGGGCACCAGCTTTTACACGCCATCTTCGCAACCACTCGTTGGTTTGGTTGAGCTGGTTTTGTAGACATCTACATGCAAGAAATGCAGCATCATCCGCGAAGGTTGCAAGAAATGCAGCATCATCCGCGAAGGTTGCAAGAAATGCAGCATCATCCGCGAAGGTTGCAAGAAATGCAGCATCATCCGCCAAGGTTGCAACAGTTACGTCTGTAGCTAGAGGTAGGTCATGAGTGAAGATGTTGTACAACATTGGCCCAAGGACCGAGCCCTGAGGCACCCCCGCGCGGCAGGTATGCAGAGAAGATCTCGCGCTACGTTGCTTAATTTGAAACTTTCTCTCATTTAGGTAAGACTTCATCGGAATAATATAATTTTTATCTTATTGTGTGTACCTGTGTGCCAAATAAACGTGTTTTTTTCTTTCATTCTTTCAGAAGATAGAATGATTGAAGAAGGGTTTTTTAATTTTAACTGTAATAAGACGAGGGACGCGCGCTTACCCGCTCTTTGCTACGACTACTAGTCGAACAAAAATATAGACTTATTTGTGTCGTCTCACAATGTTTTTAAAAAAGAATTGGTTATTGCACTCAGAACCAATTAATAATTTTGTATTATGTTAAGATTTAGCCCCACCTTTCATCCATACTGTACCTATGAATGTAAAACTATACTAGTATTAAGTGGAAACGTTGTTGATTGTACGTTTACCTACTAAATTGTTAACTTAGACGTAAGAAAAAATGTACAATTGTTTGTTTTCCCTAATAAAATAAAATAAAAATTTTATACTTCAGGCCTTTATGCCATACTCGGTCTTTGCCATTTTGGCGCGGAGTTTGAGTTGCATCTGTTATTTATATAAAATACAGTGCTGTTTTTAGTTATATTATATCTAGTATGTATTGCGAATTTCATAATGGACAAAAACATCGAACAAAGAGTTTATTTTGCATCGCCAATGGAATTTCGTGTTCGGAGTCACTGAAAATGTTACAGAAAGCTTACGGCGAATCGACTTTATCAAAAACACGTGCTTATGAGTGGTACAAAGCGTTCAAAAGCGGTCGAGATGTGATTGAAGATTTGCCTCGCTCTGGTAGGCCATCAACGTCTTCAACTGAAGATAACATCGCAAAATTGAAGAAAATAGTGACTGAAAATCCTCATTCAACTTTGAGAGAGATAAGCCCCGAACTTTCTGTATCTCACGAGTGGATCCGTACCATTTTAACTAATCATTTGGGTATGAAACATTTTACCGCTCGGCTAGTCCCAAAAGACCTGAATTTTCTCCAAAATCTCAATCGCATGAGAGGCGCTGAGGACATGCTAGAACGAGTCAATTCCGACCTAACATTCATGAAACGCATTGTTACTAGTGACGAGACGTGGGTTTACGAGTTTGACATGCAAACTAGTCAACAAGCTTCGGAGTCAGTCGCGCCTTTCAACTGAACCGAAACCGAAAAAGCCACGCCAAAGTCGATCAAAAGTCAAAGTCATGTTGACTGTTTTCTTTGATTACCGCGGTGTTGTGCACTCGGAATTCTTGCCGGAAGGTCATACAGTAAATAAAGAATATTATTTGAGCGTTATGCGGCATTTAAGAGAGCAAATTCGACGAAAAAGGCCAGATTTGTGGGAAAAAAAAAAATTGGATTTTGCGCCTTCGCCCAAGGCTATCACTGTGAACGAATTTTTGACCAAACACTCAACAAATACCATCGAGCAACCACCATACTAACCAGATATGGCTCCAGCCGACTTCTTTCTTTTTCCTAAACTCAAATTACCACTTCGTGGCACCCGTTTTCAATCGGTAGAAGACATAAAGGAGAATTCGCAGCGAGAACTGAACTCAATTCCGGAAATAGTATTTAAAAAATGTTTTGATGATTGGTTTATTCGTTGGCGTAAGTGTATCGTTTCTGAAGGAGCATACTTTGAAGGTGATAAAACAAATTTGGATGAATAACAAACATTTTGTGTATTATTGATCTTTTCCCGGTACTTTCTTTACAAAGTAGTACTCCTTCTTCTCAAGGCATTGTCCGATCGTGTGGTAGACTCTATGTACTTATTCCACGGTGGAATGATCTTTGCGAAACCCGAATTGGTGATTAGGTATGACATCGTTTTCTTCAAGATGCGGTTTTAACCTGGTCAAGAAGACTCTTTCCCATAGCTTCGACAACAATGGTGTGAGGCTAATTGGTTGGTATGAAGACACTTCATTGATTTTGATAGGTTTGCCATGCTTGTGGATCATCACTAGGGAGGACGAAATAATGCAGCTACTTAATCCTTCCGCGAACGTCATACATGCAATACGTTATCGACATCTTTACAAAAATAAATCGTCATTACAATTTTTCAAATTTAGAGTTTGTCGCTATGGTGCAATTATACGCCAGGGCTAATTACGATTCCCATCTTGCCGAGCCGCAACACTTGCAGACACTCCGTCTTCGCGGGGTTTTGAACCCGCAAGTCCCACAGGCCCGGACATTTGTAGCGGCAACACAGCGGCCGTGCGAAAACACCTGGACTCGGTGTTTCCTCAGCGCTGGATCGGACGTGGCGGGCCATACCCTTGGCAACCGAGAAGCCCGGACTTGACGCCGTTGGACTTTTATTTGTGGTCTGAGCTCAAGAGCCTGGTGTATCGTGAGAAACACCAAACATGCGACGCGTTGATAAATGCGATAGTGGACGCTTTCAATATCGTGAGACGTGACAGAGACACTCTAATCAAACCAAAGGTACTCTGTGAATCAAACTGAAAGACGTGTCAGTTAAAACGTGCTCGTTTGTGCATTGAACGTAGTGGTTTGCATTTCGAACAATTACTCCGCTACCGGGCAGTGTAAGTAGGTACTTACTCGTACCTTGTAAATAAACATTTAAAAGTAGGTTAGGTAATCAAAATTATTGTAAATAAGTTGATTCCATTTTTTTAATACGCCATAAATACTTAATTATCTTATTCAGACTTTTTTTAAAGATAACTTGATTTTTATTAGTTTCTCAGTGATCTGTAAGCTGTAGGCAAAAAAGTATTTATGACGGTCCTAAGCTCGTAAAAATATGAAGGGATAATTGGAATAACTTATTGGGTTTTGTGTTTTATTAAGTCAGAAGTAGTGATCAGCTGATTTATACGCGAAGTGCAACGATCGCGCGGCCATTCGGGGCAACCGCGCACACAGCCCGCGTTCCGCGTAGATATCGTGCGATGCAGTACCATTGGTTCAAGTCGCTTTCGAATTTTGTTTATCTCAATTGTTAATCTGCCATTTATTGAGTCTAATTTTTTTATATATATTAATCGATTGTATTACCGATACAAACTCATTTCGCTTCGGGAAAACAACCACTAAAATTTCACGCTGTATAACTTGTGATTGTGCAACAGATAGAACTTGGCGTAGGTTGGCATACGATGTGTAGTCTTACCTCTGCAGTTTAGAAATATACAGCGTCTCCGCTGTATTTGATACATGTCTTTCCAGTAACAGTAATAAAACCAGGACCTTGTTGATCCCCAATTTGTATTTATTGAGCCGTTTCCGCCTCTCCAACTTGTTACTAATTTGCACCTTTTAATATTGGCTCGGGTGGCACATTATCTAATTGCTGGTTTTGCAATGTTCGATTATATCTCTGCCAGCAAGGGTGGCATACATCGTGTGCCGTCAAACGAAATCAGAAACAAGATTATACATACTGTACATATGTATAAAAAAGTCCGCCTATGTACCACCACTGTACATGAAGTTTAAATACATAATCATCAAACGTCAAGATTATTTTAGAGTAGATAGATATAGACTGTGTACTGACAGAGTACTTACCTCGCGTGGTATGATTTCTTGTAATAACAATACTACGAGATCCCGGTGCTTTTCGGAAAATACTGCATTAAGGCAGTGCTTTCTTCGACGTAACACAGAACGACTGCAAAACACACAACTGTTTTGTCTTTTCGTATTGACGAAAATCTAATCCAAAAGCAAATAACCAGAGTCCATAAAACACGCTAATGTAGTCGATAAAAACAGTAGATAAAACAATAGATAAAACAATGTATAAAAAAATAGATAAAATAATAGATAAAATAATGGATAAAACAGTAGATAAAATAATAGATAAAACAATGGATAAAACAGTACATAAAACAATGGATAAAACAACAGATAAAATAATAGATAAAACAATGGATAAAACAGTACATAAAACAATGGATAAAACAACAGATAAAATAATAGATAAAACAATGGATAAAACAGTACATAAAACAATGGATAAAACAGTACATAAAACAATGGATAAAACAGTACATAAAACAATGGATAAAACAACAGATAAAATAATAGATAAAACAATGGATAAAACAGTACATAAAACAATGGATAAAACAACAGATAAAATAATAGATAAAACAATGGATAAAACAGTACATAAAACAATGGATAAAACAGTACATAAAACAATGGATAAAACAGTACATAAAACAATGGATAAAACAACAGATAAAATAATAGATAAAACAATGGATAAAACAGTACATAAAACAATGGATAAAACAACAGATAAAATAATAGATAAAACAATGGATAAAACAGTACATAAAACAATGGATAAAACAACAGATAAAATAATAGATAAAACAATGGATAAAACAGTACATAAAACAATGGATAAAACAACAGATAAAATAATAGATAAAACAATGGATAAAACAGTACATAAAACAATGGATAAAACAGTACATAAAACAATGGATAAAACAACAGATAAAATAATAGATAAAACAATGGATAAAACAGTACATAAAACAATGGATAAAACAGTACATAAAACAATGGATAAAACAGTACATAAAACAATGGATAAAACAACAGATAAAATAATAGATAAAACAATGGATAAAACAGTACATAAAACAATGGATAAAACAGTACATAAAACAATGGATAAAACAGTACATAAAACAATGGATAAAACAACAGATAAAATAATAGATAAAACAATGGATAAAACAGTACATAAAACAATGGATAAAACAGTAGATAAAATAATAGATAAAACAATGGATAAAACAGTACATAAAACAATGGATAAAACAACAGATAAAATAATAGATAAAACAATGGATAAAACAGTACATAAAACAATGGATAAAACAGTACATAAAACAATGGATAAAACAGTACATAAAACAATGGATAAAACAACAGATAAAATAATAGATAAAACAATGGATAAAACAGTACATAAAACAATGGATAAAACAACAGATAAAATAATAGATAAAACAATGGATAAAACAGTACATAAAACAATGGATAAAACAGTACATAAAACAATGGATAAAACAACAGATAAAATAATAGATAAAACAATGGATAAAACAGTACATAAAACAATGGATAAAACAGTAGATAAAATAATAGATAAAACAATGGATAAAACAGTACATAAAACAATGGATAAAACAACAGATAAAATAATAGATAAAACAATGGATAAAACAATAGATACAACATTGGATAAAACAATAAGGTGCCCCGGGGCTAAAGCAACTACGGGGTTATTGCAACTAAATTAAATAACTTCGTTATGATAGGATTTTTAAATATAATGCCATCTAGAAATTATGGAGCATACCATATTGTTACGTGGAAATAATAGATGGAAGCACTACAGCTAAAAATGAATATAAAACAGGTTGATCTGTCAAACCGCCATTTTAAAGCATATTTGTACGAACGCACGTGGTGATAAAAATCTACAAAAAATACGTTTTAAAGTGTTTTATTGCTGGTGTCAACTATGTAAGTGGAGTACATAGTTGACAACCGTGTAAGTAGCTATAATTATTTTTTGCTTAAGGATTGGTTGAAGCTACAATAAGATATGCGTGTAGTTACATTTTCCCTGATAATAACGTAAAATGGGGTAATTGTAACTTTTAGGTTAGTTGCATTTGCCCCGTGTCTGTTTATGAAGCAATAGTGTTGTGCCATGTCGATGTTTTAATTCTTTGGTTTTTTTTATTGATATTGTGTATATTAATGAATTAGATATAGATATGATAGACAAGACGTGGACTCAAAGAACAGCTATATTGAACATAATCCATCTTCAATATTTTAAAGGTGTATTTTTATCTGTATGTACCTACGCTTTCACAACTTTTTTGCACCGATCCTTGTGAAATTTGGCATGAAAATAGCTTGAAACCTGAGGGTCATGGGCTTTTTCTCCAACTAAAAGAAATCAATCATTTGAATGGTTTTTAATAAAAATATACGACCTAGTACAAAGCTGTAATTTTGCGCATTCGCTTTATAAATAAAATTAATTGATGGTCCGGAATTATAAACGTAGGACAGAAATAAAATATTCCCAGGACAATTTGTTAAAAGTATTGGAAATTGTTAGGAGCAATGAATTGAACACTTATCAAGCGACTGACGTTTACGGAATTCCGAGGTCTTCTTTAAGGTTTTAAGGAACAAGAAATTACTATATTTGTATGATTTTTTAAATTTATACTGTGATTGTTAAATTTTACTTCTCATTAAGACTGACAACTCATAAGCATATTTTCTCTCTTATTAAAACACTGTATGATATATCCTGCTTTTATTATTCCTCATAACAAACATTCAATAAAATTCGTTTATCGACAAAAGTGAAAAGTAAATTCACTACAATAACTATTAACGAAATATTTGCAATTACCCCTGTATTTGGGAAATAATTGTATTACTCCAAACTGAGCTTAGATACGTGAACTTACGTTTCAAATTCGCGTACGATACCACATTGCGTTAAAAAACCTCTTTAATAATTTTAAGACCAACAGATACACTACGATTGTCATTAGTTGCCAACTTTTTCTACCTCTAGTCAAAAACCGTTTTATTATTTCAATTCCTTACGGACTTTCTTTTCAGAACTAGGTAATATGTAATATTTATGAAATTGTTAATCAAGTAGAATTATCAAATAAAAAAAAAGACACTGCACAAAATTAAAGTTAGAACCATATTTTTTCTAGTTGCAATTGCCCCGGGACACCTTAGATAAAACAAAATAGATTTAAAATACAGGTCGCAACGATAGCTAACTGGACTGCGCGGAGGGTGGTGAATCAGTGCTCGAGTGCAACGAAACTGCATCTGCCTGTCTAATGTACGAAAGATACAGCGTATACATACATGCCTCTAAATATGGGCTCGTTTGTGCACCATGCTGTATAGTATCGAAATTCTTTTTATGCCTTTATAAGATAAAATCCTACGAATATTTTTTTAAACAATCATATACATTTTCCTCCATTGATATTTAATTAAATAATTATACACAATGAAAGGTCATAATTTTCCCCTTAGTTTAAAACTATTTTGATTAATGTCCGCCACTCTTCGCAAAGCGGGTCAGATATGCCCAATGACCTTTTGATTTGTATAGAAGCCTAGACACAGCCATCTTACGGATATTAATCCATAAGATGGCTGTGTATCCAAAATGTCTAGAGAAAGATGTGTAATAACATAACCACGTAAGAGCGGCTGTATGAAAATGAACCTCGAAAAGGACGTTCTTAACTAAGTTATGTTCGTGGTTTGTTAGATTTCCATGAAAGAATACAGTTTAGAAGTACACTGATTTTGTTAATATTAGAAGTTAACTGCTTCTGTTTACTAGAAATATGAATAGTCTCTGGATCGTGTCTACAAAATCGTATTAACTTTGATATTAACAGTTAATATTCTAATTTATGATTATGAATTAAGATCAAACTTCGCTCGTATAGAGTTTCTTTCCAGTTAAACTTCTCTTACCACAAAATTTATAATTTTTTTTTCTCTGTCAAGATAATTTTTAGGAAAGACAGGAAATATACTACATATTGATGTGTTTTCTCTTTGTCAATAGAGGTACCAAATATTTGAAGGTTTATTATATATATTTTAAAAATTCTCTGAACATCAAATATCGCTAGTGGTTCAGGGGTTCTGACGCTTACGACGTCTCAAGCCTGGCGTTACTTTCGTGGCCGAGTCATAAGTCTTGTTTAAATATTTTAACAGAACCGACGTGTCTTAGAATCACATACTATTAAATGACAAGATGGTGATGACTCTGCGTGACTGATGTATGTGTTGTTTATAAGGAGGGAAACAAACGTCTAAATTAAGTTAAGCACGCTAGTTTTTATGGTGTGGGATGCGATGTCACTAGAATTATTTTACCATAAAACTTTTGTTGGTTTGTTTTGTAATAGATGGTCTTTGGCAAGTTTCTTTGGAATGACGAAATAAAAACGTTGTAGAAGACCGTATTCACATCCAACTATTTGTTTTTTTTTTAATCATTCGTAACGATTGTTCATTCATAATGTTGGTGAAACGCCGTACAAGTAAATATAGTAGTAAAGGTGCTCTACTATAATATATTTTTCATTGTCTGTATCATCTTGAAAAGAGATCAATTAGGTACCTATACTTGTACACTGTGCAGAGTACGTGGCGCGGCGGCGGGTGCGCCGACCTGGTGATCGAGATCCCGGGCTCGGGCGGCGGCGAGGCGGAGGCGGACGGCGGCAGCTACCGGCTGGACTACCGGCCGCCGCACGGCTCACCCGCGCCCAACTTCACGGTGCCCGCGCGAGCCAACACCATCAACTTCGTGGGGCTGCCCGGCACCAAGTACCACTTCATGCTCTACTACTCCAACGCCACCTTCGCCGACCTTCTCACATGGAACCAGACCATCATCACCGGTATTCTTTACCTACTATAGTTATAACATCAACAATCCACTGCCTTCATATTTTTTGATTATTTGTGATGTCATCATAATGCCTGCCATTATACTATGGCGGCTAGCGTAGTATAAGCGCCACCGTTGCAACTTTCAGAGCGACGATGTTACTCAAATTTTGCAAAAACAAGACATAATTTCAGCTGATGCGAGCAGTGAGGGAATATGCATGAAAACAGTTTATCAATAAATATGTGAAAATAAAATATTTAAGGACCGAATAGAGTGGAAGAAAGGAAGAGAGAGCCCTTTGTTCTGCAGTGGGACACTATAGGCTTATAGAAATATATACTTACAGTAAAAAGAAACAAAACGAATCGAAATATCAACGAAATATATAGTTCTAAATAAATATGTCTGTCTCCCTCGAAAATACGCCATTTTTTATGGCAGTCTTATGGGATGGTGGTTTATGGGTGGTTTTAGAAGCCAGATCCATGTCGGAGTTCTCTTTCTAATTACATATCAGCTTTGAGGATTCATAACTTCGTCGTTGATCAAGATAGTTTTGAAATTATTTCGTATTAGTTTACGAACAGAGGTAATAAGAATTTTATTTAGCGCATAAAATAATGACGTGCATATTCCTTATTCATACCGTACACGAATAACGAATGGTTTAGCTTACTTGCCTCGTTTGATGAGAGTACGTAAGACTGATCAATAAACGTAATGTGTCAGCACCCGAGCCGCCCACCGACCTGACGGTGACGCTGGGCCGCAACAAGCAGGCCTCCATCTCGTGGTCGCCGCCGGAGCACGGAGAGTACACTGGATTCCGATTTAAGGTACTAGTCACTTTACTCTTAACAAGCTACATAATATACAATGTACAAGCCCCTCTGTGTATGATATCGTCTGAAGCCTGAAGACAGCTTCCCACGGTGCGTGGTTTTACAGAGGCGCACTGCTTTGCCTACAACCTTAAGGATTGCAGTCATCATCAGCCCCAGCCGTACTTCGCCCGATGCTGACAGGTTTTTGGCCTTGTGCCAATCCTCGTGTAGGTACTCAACCAGTCTCATCCAGGTTCTACCCACTTTTTAAATTAAATTACTACTGTCAAAATCATACGTATCGTTGTGGATTTAACAATAAAGTGTTAAATTCATTTTGTAGTACCTAACGTACTCGAACTAACTAACTATCCAAGTAGTAAGTAGACCTCTATGAAAATTTTTGAAGCGGCTTTCTTAACTGACAGTACAAAACAGTAGTAGGTAGTAGCTGGCATAATGGTGTATATTTTATTTATCCAGCGCCCAGTGCGAGTGCGGTGCTCCTGGCCAATGCAGGTCCGAACAGCCGCACCCCTGGCGTAACGCGGCCCTCTGTGGACCCATTTGAATTATTTGTCTTGTGAGTGGTCTTCTCGCTGGTCAACCTATGAGGTTGTCGTCTGCTTGACCGGATTTGAGTGTGGCGACCTTAATAAATTAAAGCCGAGACTACACGCTAAGGGCATGCCGTGTGGGCCGTGGGGTACGGACCACGGCGTAGGGCATCGCTAGGGAGGAGGACAGCAAGGGATGTACTGGATCGAACATTTCTGCCCCCAAATGTTATAAATTATAATGTAGATACGATAGTGTTGATACGAAAAAAGAAAAGGAAGTTTGAGGCCGCGTACGTCCGACAAACCGCGCCCGGTGAGAAGCCGCCTTCTATGTGTATGATTGCTTTGTGTAAATGTTCCTAACCCCAGGACTCTTATATTGTACAACAAAAGTATAAGATTGTATGCATATATTATATGACAATATCTCAACACTTAACGGGTAAAAAAGATTACTAGGGATTAGCGAGGTGCTCGAGACTCTGTAGATGTTATTTATTTCATAAAGTCGTAATTTTCTTGTAACACATTGATTGGTTCCGCCAATCTCGCTCATTGTTTACGAACAATGTGGCAAAAAGTCGGCGACGAGTCGCCGTGCATGTCGCCGTGTTCCTGTTGAGCTGGCTGCCGGCGAGGGTTCACAGCTGTCATGTTATATTACAACAGACTGTGCTAGGTACAGGTTTTCAATCATAATATTCAATTTTGAGTAGTGAAGTTGGCTATCATTTCGTACGATAATGTGCGCCACTACAGCTGCTCCATTAGTACTTGGTTTTTAATTAAATTAAGAAATAGCGTACAGAAAAGGTTTATATCACTGCATCTTCTTACTACATACTAATATTGTAAAGCTGACGAGTTTGTTTATTTGGTTGAACGCACTAATCTCATGAATTACTGGTTAGAAACATCACGCTACGACCTATAGGAGCGGAGCAGTAAATAAAAGCGCGGAGCAGTGGATAGCTAGCCTTCCATAATTATGTTACTGTATGTCTGAGATACACTTGTCATGCCATGTTCGGTCATTCACTGGTGAATCTTATTGTACACCACGACTTGGTGTACCTTCATGCATCAGTAAAACACAAACAATCAGTTACAATGTGGGTAATCGGAATCAGATATACAGATAACACGGAGAATCAGAATCAGTCCCAACAATATTCCGTCTCAAAGTCACAGAATACCAAATGTAGTGTGAATGTGGTGAGGATGCTGACGCTGTCGCCGCAGGTGATCCCGCTGACGGAGCGCGCGGAGGGCGGCGCGCGCAACATCTCCGTGGACGGCGCCGGCAACTGGTCGTACGTGCTGCGCGACCTGTCGCCCGGCGCCACCTACCAGCTGCACGCCTTCACGCTGCTGCACGACAAGGAGAGCGCCGCCTACGCCTCGCGCAACTTCACCACCAGTGAGTGAACCCTCCGCCTTCTACCAACACCCTGCTCTCTAACAATGTTCATGTATTAAGGGATGTAGTCTAAATACCTGTGTTTATCAATATTTTCTAACCGAAACCCTAACCTACAAAGTCTTTTACCGTTGAATTACCGACATATTAGAGTTCAGCTCTTTATTCATACCAGCATTTAGCAGCGCAGTTAATGAATTGTTTTGAATTTATTTGTAAAAATAGGATAGCTACAGATGAAACGTTGAGCGTGGCATAGTTTGTGATAAATGAGTCATGCATATATTAATAGTCGGACGGTGGAATCCGGCGCCCTGGGCTTATTGCGAATTGTAAACTAGACTATTGAGTAATGCTGCCTTGGCATTTACATGTGTGCCACTGTGTCACGTGACCGCGCCTCACCACTCTTTCGGCGTCAGGCTGCAGGTATAATGCGACCTTCATGACATTGCAATAAAACGATTTACAATAGCCCATAAAAAAGGGTGACCTTCAGCTAGGCGTGATTGGTTCGAGCTGGTTGTAGCAGCGTACGGCTCGCACCTCTAGCGAGCCTACCGCGCTCTCCGGCTGCCATGACGCACCAGGCCAGCTCGCGTTTCGTGGCAGCGGGTCCTAGTGGCATTCACCGCTAAAGCGGAAGCATATTTCTATTCGCTGAGGTCAGCTGCGACCATCACTCCGCAACCCCAATACTAGGAAATGCTAACCAAAGAGTTGCTCACTTACAATTAAAAAACTCGAAACTGATGAAGTCACTTATGTTAAGCTTAAAGACCTTGTTCATAGTCCGGAAAATAGATGAAAAACGTCTATAGAGTAATAACATTGTGTCAGATGACACGGCATGACGTAATACCCGATTTGATGAAAATAGCTTTAAACGTCAGCTATTTAAACGCATTTAAAGAAAGAGAAGGCGTTGCAAACAACAACCGTAGGGCTTAGCCTATTGGCCCATTAGGTACCCCCTAAAAACCCACGTTCCTGTATGAAGTTGTGCGTTACTTATACTGGGTAACTTTATATTCATTAATAAGAGGTACCCTAACTCCCCTCCCCTCTACCAAGGGTTGTTATCATTAGGTATTGTAAGCCTATGTTGTCCCACACCATGGCAAAGGGTTCACTCTCCACTGGTCCCGATTGGTCCAAGCAATCTTTTTGGAATGAGCTCTAGATGATGTGGAGCTGCCATATCCTCTGTGCGTGTCGTGTTGCCGCATGTATGTTATGGATATATTGAGTGCACACGCGACACGTGTGGACTGCCCTGGGGCCTTACCATTACCTATGTAAATAAAATGTCAGGCGTGCGAGCGAGAAACAGCTATACACCCTCTATATTTCCATCCCTTTAACAGTTCAGTTTAGGTCGTCAAATGAATCTCGTTAAGAGCTCGTGGTAGGGCCTCAGCTCTAATTAAGCTTAGCAGCCATGTGGACTATCTACGATTTGAGTTTTGGAACGACTTTTATGCGATCAGTGGTTTAACTCCTAAAATGTTGTGTTCCAGTGCTCTCTAACAGACCCCGAAAGAGGGTTAGTTCATAAAAAAGTAAACTGGTTGACGGAAATAAATGGATCGTAGCTAGTAGTAGGTGGCACGGTTCGGTTGTGCGTCCAGTCACCAGCCGGGCAGAACATTCCGCGCGCGCCGGAGCGCCGCGGTAATCAAGCAGAACTGTAACATCACTAAGATATAACATACCGTATTACGCGTTTCTAAAAAGGTGTAGGTGCTTATGAGTGATGGTTTCCATGAGCTGTATGCTTTCACTCAGGATAGTTTTGGTGCGGCTATTTCATGGACAGCGAGAAGCGCTTTGTTGTGAGCCTGAGTACCGTGCGCCGCACACCGGCGAAATATTGCAAAATGCTGGCCAATATTAAAATTGGCGGCTCTTGTTCATAGTTTACTTCCGTAACTGTTTTAAATATGACTTTTAAATAATTATGAATGTTGACAAAAAAAAACATATAAAAACAAAACAAAGAAAAACTAATATTATAAAGCAGAAGAGTTGTTTATTTGTTTAAATGCGCTAATCTCGGGAACTAGTGGCTTGAATTGAAATTCTTTATTGGCGTTCTATAGCCCACTTATAGAAGGAAGATAAGATAAGATATATTTATTTGTTCAAACACGTGTACACATACAATATTAAAAAGGGCATCTAGGATGACATAAAGAAATAATAGTTGGTTCAGACATGTTTGCGACATACTATGGCGTGCAAATGTTTTGAATAAGTACTACTAGTTTTTACTAGGCTATTTAAAAAATAAATCAATGTCAAAATTAATAAAGTAAAACATTTAGTTCTAGGAAATTATCATCGAGTAATAAATGTCAAATAAGATACATGTCAAAAGACAAGTAAAAATGATAGTAAATCTATGTCTGTGAATTAAAAAAGAAACAATTAGTAATAAAAGTCAAAGTATACACAGTCATGTCAAAAGTAATGATTAAAATCATAATTGAATCTAAGTCACTCTAAACGGTTCTGTCAGGAATTCATTATAGTATGCTTGAATGACTTCAATTGTACATTATTAAGCTCTCTCCAACTTTTAGGTAACTTATTATATATAATAATGAGCCATGCAGAAAACACTTTTGCGCATAAGTGCAGTCCTACTCCTAATAGTGAAGAGGGGAAGGCTATACGTTATATAGAATCACGTTCTAACCCGCGGGACTGGCGCAGTAACTGCTGGGGACAGCTAGTTTATGAATAAAATGAAACACCACATTTACAAATATTTAGTGGTTTAGTCAGCATTAATGCTGCTTGTGGCATTGGTAATGGTAAAAGTTTATTATTCCTAGCAGTTTCTTAATCCTGTTATAAAAGAGTCGGAAGTTGCCAGAAGCCTATGGGAGATATCTTGTAATTTGACGTTACAGATAGTGGTAGGCATGTTTTTGCATTTTCTTGTAATATCCAATAAGAGTAGCTCGACTGATACATATTTCGTCCATTTTGGACTCTAGAATAACAAATTGCATTAAATTAATATCATTTTAATGAAGTCTTTTTATTTAAATACTTTTAAGTAGTTAAATATTTATTATTTATTTGTCTTAAAACATAAAAAAAGCCATAAACATTATTTAAATACAACAACGTCAGTTACACAGAGTCCATTACATATTATCAACTACTTCGCCTGCAGTAGGTTAAACGCAAAATTTGTTACAAAGTCGGATGCAATTCATGAATTCATTGTTAGCCTATATTTCCTACACAATAACATATATTTTTACTATAAATACTGGTTAATATTGTACTTTATGACTATTTGAATTCGAACGTAATGAAAATATTTCTCTCCTTTGTAATACGATGCTAAAACAGTATTTTAATATTTAATTTGCCTATGTTGCAACATAAACTAGAAAGTACATACCCCCCAGGAATATACTACATTGCAAAAAAAAAAAAAACAAGTACGATTTGACACAGACAAGTTACGAAACTACAAAATATGAGGTTTTTTAACGCACGAACACGAGTTTCACTCAGTGTCTCAAGTTCAGATTGAGCTCGGACCAGTCTGTGCATCGGGAAAGGGATCTTTTCTTTTGTTTTTAATAGGCAAGATTGTTGTCTTTGTATGCCAGGTATCATTTTTCATGTTAGAGAACTTTCATTTTTGGATTTTGCCCAAGAATTTTGTTATTTTCGCCTGTGTGCGCCGGTAGCGCGTGATTCGCTCTGAAGGTCGAGAGGCTCGGCAGCGCGCGCCGACCACGCCGTGAACTAACCTCACGCAGAAGGTCCACTGGAGCCTCGGTACACTTGACAAACAGTCGCGCAACCTTACTTCCCGCAAAAGGGAAACACATTGTGTATTTGTTGTTTCCAATGAATACGGAGCTTCATAACACTAAGTTATATCTCGGCGCGCTGCGTGAGAGCGCGACAGCGGGTCGCTGTCGAGTGGTATTTCTGCGCTGGCGCTTGCGACGACAGTAAGTTGGCGCGGGTATTGTTTTATTCGCCTATTGTTCCTTTTTCGGAACGTTTCGGGGAAGCGCTACTTTGTGACAAGACATACACAACTAAATACAGCTAAGAAAATGAGCATTTAATTTACAAAAAAAAAAAGTGACAAAAACCATGAAATTTCCTACTTGCATAAAATTTAATGTATATGTTCAGGTAGCGTGACAAACCTACGTGCCTCTGCTACATGTTGCAGTACTGCTCTAGAAACCCTTATTGTACTCATAGCGTGTCGCTCCCTACGGCTTACATTCCGCAAACGCTGGACATATCTGGCTTGTTTCCGGTATTATTTGAAATTCAGTTACTTTTATGTAACAAATTCTTTAAGAGCCTTTTATTAAAGAAGGAAGTGAGTAGGACCCGAGCTCCGACCGCTCGAGATGAGATCACCGCTATGATGTGACGAGCAACTTCACCGTCGCACTCCTCGTCTCGATGCGACTACTTTGTAAGATACAAAGTTGCTGCAGGTGTTCCTACATTCAGTCGCCACCTACATCACACCAATAAAGCATTACAAGAATCATCATCTTCCTGCCCTTGTTCCGTGTTATTCGTGGTCGGTGCAACACGTCTTTTTCTTCCATTTTGTCCTATCACCCATCACGCTACCACTAACTTCCTTTTGTTTCATATCACTCTTCACACAATCCATCCATCTTTTCTTTGGCATAAAGCTTAACAATATTATGGTTTAGTAAAAAATATCGTTTATGAAACATAGATGCAACAAATCAACAATGTCAATAAAGAAACACGCGTCACTACACGGAAAACCGTCAACTGAAGCGACGAAGTGATACGCGACACTTGCAATTACTATGTAGCGGAGGGTTCTAGCTCACCGGAGGAGAGTACACCAGGCGTCTTAGTGGACCCTCCAAACGCGACGTGCTGTAATACATAATTATAGCATCAGATTATTGATATTTCTTCTCTCATTGAACTCGCAACGTGCACAAAGAGCTCCGCTAACATCGTTTGATTCATCCTAGTACAAGGAATGTAAAGCAATTAATTATTTACAATAGTCCCGAGAGGGGTACATGCTACCTATGATCTAATGCTAACCCCACAGTTATTTAGCCCTGAACTGCATGTTTTATGACCTACTGTTTACAACAATAAAATGCTGACAACTGCGGTGCTGGTATCTTGCTTTGTACCGTCGCCGGGCTTTTATCATAGAATTTTCTGATAAACACAGGAACATTCTTTAAAATTTGTTAAAGAAACCGAAGCAGCGGTCGTAGGGACCGATGCTGTTGGAGTTTCATTTGAAAACTAATACTTATTCAAGGTAGCGATGCTTTCGGATCTCTGCCCCTCTCATCGCGTCGAGTGAGGGGTTCGAAGCCCGCACACAGCACGCGGAATCTTGTACTAATATAATGTGGTTTTGTTTTCACCCTTGCGCAGGATTCCCAGGACACTGGTGAGCAGATGGCATGTTGTTTCTCGTCTATCACCCTCATGTTACGCCTCTCATATGAGTCCACGATCAAAATAAAGCAAGAAGCTTCTCTTAACACCAGACAGCTGTTCTTTACATACTACGTAGTGTATATAATGTAGTACCTACGTATTTATGTCGTAGCTAATCATAGAACAACATATTGAGTCACATCTATTTCTTAAAATCCAACAACAAGTTGTCCAGTAACAAGTTAAAATCCACAGCAAACATAATTTATTAGTGTTTTTCCTTATTTGGATGAATAACTTTTCGAATACCGTAATTAAAGAGACAATAGAAACACAATGAGAGAGCGAGTTCGCTTGGGGCTTAATGAATTAAGAAAACTAAAATCACAAACGTTAATCTTCTTAGAATCACGTCGAATGTCACTTGTGGTTCCGGTATCGCTTCTATAATGTTCAAGATGTGTGTGGCACTCTCGCACTGACGTCACGTGGA
Organism: Mythimna pallens; assembly: GCA_961205895.1. Lineage (NCBI taxonomy): Eukaryota > Metazoa > Arthropoda > Insecta > Lepidoptera > Noctuidae > Mythimna > Mythimna pallens. The sequence goes on from OY540829.1 coordinate 26,006,141, forward strand.
TGCGTCGACTCCTGCGGAACACATGTAGAGCACAGCTGGCATCCCTAACGAACTGTTGACAGGCGCTCGCTGAGCTCATTCGGCGCAGACATTGATGCAATTACAAACTTTCTTAATAAGTTTGCAAAGCTTTAAATATTGAAATGAACAGCTTCTAGTGTTTAGAGAGGTTAATTAGGAGAAAGTAATTGGGGCGTAGCATGAGGGCGGCTTATATTGTGCATGCTTTTGTCTATGCTTTCACAAGTACATGTCGCGAAGGGCTGCGGTCCAAGTGACGGGCACCGAGCAGGCCGCGAGCGTGGCGCGTGTGTGTGTGTGTGAGCACACAGTCACGGTGCTCACGTGGATGGCGGATTGTATTGGTATCAAGGTCGATAAGTTTCTGTTGACAATGTTATTCTAAGCACTCCGTGTGTGAACAACAATGTGTTGTGAATTTTTCCGCTTCGCATTCGTGTACCATCAACATATTTACATAAAAATTTAACGAGCTCGCCATGATTTATCTATGCCATGATGTCGAAACATTTAAATCTCACCTATTCAATAACAAAAAACTATGAATAATACAAAGGTATCAAATAGGTACCTACCAAAAGGTTATAAATGGATGTCAATTATATAATGTTTGATTCATGAGTTTTAATATTTTTAAAGTTCAAACCGCACTGGGCCCGCGTGGTGCATTACGGCCCATTTCCTCTCCTAGAGAGGAGGCCTGAGTCTCAACAGTGGGAACATTATAAGGCCGACTATGCTATGCTATAAAAGTTCAAATGGCTAATACTGTGTATTATATGAGAAAGTATTATTATTGAGACAAATGTGTAAAATTATTATTTTTCTCACGAACAGTCACTCATTTATAAATATGTACATAAATAATTTCGGTGTTCGCCAAACCGGTCTGGTACACCGACGACCATAGCGTCCACGCGCGCCGCACTCTTGTGTAAACGTGAGCTCGAATTTGTTCGATGCGAACCAGTTTTCAGGATTAACCTTGAACTGATCATAATGCTCCATGTGACCGTAATGTTCATTCTCCTGCGCCCTTTGATTTGTTGTTTAGTAGTTTGTTGGGGCTAATAGGTGGGCACCAGAGAGAAACATCGTTTGTTTAAGGATTTCAATCATAACGTTTATTATCGTTTACTTTATATGGGAAGGTGTGTTTTCGTAATATTACGTGAGACGTATACTTTATGAACACAGGCAAGGCAAGGCTGAAAGAATACAGTGACTTGACTGTAACCATACTTGGATTTCAGTCAAGTGCTGACGAGGGGCTCAGACCAATTGAATACAATATTTATTGGCTAGAAAGAGAAAGACCATAGTGTTGAAGTAGGATGGATTTGTTTTTGTTATATTCCAACTGTACTTCTATTGCTTAAGACTGAATTACCGATGAAGAAAACACCGAAAATCGATTTAATCATCACACAAACCTTCCTATTTATATCTGTTCCGGTATATTTTTACATAATTGTTTCTAGTGTTCAATAAAAATTGAAAAACTGGATTGTGGTTCTAAAAATTTACTAATAAAGTCAACTTCCGTTGTGTTGGAAACTTGCTTAACTTTTGTGACTTAACTGCAGATGTCCCAAAAGTTAAGCAAGTTTCCAACACATTCCTCTCCCACATCGCGGGCGCATGGCACCGTCGAACTGTCATTTTCATTCTAAACGTGCAAGGAAACATGATTAGGCTTAAGGTGGTCATCCTTTCTATTCGCCATATTGCAAAGAAACGATGACATAAACTCAATTCAACGCATGATTCAGCGATGTTAGGTTTATTTTCATTGGCCGATGACTCTACAAGTACACCGAGTACGTACGTACCGTGTGCGGGGATTCCCCCTAGCGGGCGTAGCGAATGAAATTCATCGGCGTGTATACAAGGTGCGCAGACGCACACAAGTTTCCGGAATGCGGCCCTACAGCATGCGTTACTGAAGTCTGCGGCACTTGGCATGCGACAGTTTTCAGTTATAATTCAACAATATATGAACAATCTCATTTTACTATCATTGCACAATGGCCACTATTTAATTTCGTGCATACCAACAACACTTATTCATTTGTTATAATATGTTGCATGTCGTACAGTGATGTTTTCATTTAATTTTTTATTTCCATTTGTTTATGTGGTATGTTGTACCGTTCTGTGGGAATCCGAAGGGACACAACGATACGTGAACTGCTCAATGCATGTGCAGCAAGTGTTGTATTCCGCTCGGAAGGCCACTGAGCTAGTAGTCGGGCTCATGTCGATGCTGCGTGTCGTGTCGTGTCGTGACGTGTGTGACGTGTCGCAGAGCCCAACACGCCCGGCAAGTTCATCGTGTGGTTCCGCAACGAGACCACGCTGCTGGTGCTGTGGCAGCCGCCCTACCCGCCCGGCGCCTACACGCACTACAAGGTATGTACTCGTCACTCTCTACCACACACATACATACACATACATACTGCTCTCTCATTGCTCATTACTCATTATACTAATGACACCCTCAATTTTATACTCTGCATTGATACATCCGTAGAAAACATTAGCACTACATTAATAGGTACAGTATGTACGCTGCCATTGATAAGAAGCACATGTTATGATAAAGACTCTAACAGCTGAACATTTTGAAGGCTCACTTGCGCCACGAATTACTGAATGCGTTTAACCCTAAACATCACTCTGGGATTATAGTCCAGGAATATTAGGGGTTTCACCTCGGAATGAGAGATAGTCGGCTATAAACTTGTGTAAACCTTTATTTAGGCACCCTAAAAACTTGTCCTCAAAATCTACTTAGTTTATCGTAGGGTGTCCGCGACTACAGATTCAAACAAGTTTATGGCTGACTGTCTCTCATTCCGGGATACTTGCCCTTATTTGACTAATATTCAGGACTATAGTAGTCTTCAAACAATTGACAGAAATGGAACGATGTTTTAAATTCATTTTGCGCTAAACGCATTCAGTAATAATTATGTGGTGGGCAAGCAACGATTATTCAACACGGCCTGACATGTCAACACCCATGAGCGTATTGCAATGTTTTTTATATTTTTATTCCACAACTTTCACACAATGCCATCTAGTTAGAAACTAAGCAGAGCTTTTGCTATGAGTGCTAGACAACTGATAAACGTACTTATATATTTCTAAATACATACCTATATAGATAAATTACACCTAGGCACAGAAAAAATTAACGTGCTCATTAAACAAACATTTATCTTGGGTGGGAATCGAACCCACGACCTCCGGCATAGTAGTCAGGGCCCCAACAGGGCAGACATAGTCGTATGTTGGTGGTGTACAATATGAAGTGTGTGGCAGGTGTCGATCGTGCCGCCGGATGCACGCGACTCGGAGCTGTACGTGGAGAAGGAGGGCGAGCCGCCCGGGCCTGCGCAGGCCGCCTTCAAGGGGCTGGTGCCGGGCCGCGCCTACAATATCTCCGTACAGACCGTGTCGGAGCCCGAGATCTCCGCGCCCACCACGGCGCAGTACCGCACCGTGCCGCTACGCCCCAGGAACGTGACCGCGCCGCTCGCCGACCTCAAGGAGACCTCCTTCAAGGTCACCTGGCTGCCGCCGCTCGAGGAGAGGTATGAGGTGGCTCATCTACATCACTAACTGATTTCTATTATAACAGTACACTACAAGGCTAAGCAATATTTTCGTACAGAGACAGCACAATCATTTAACATCAGGTTTTCTAATTCGTCATCATCATTTCAACCGATAGCCATCCACTGTTGGCCATCGCCCTCCCCCGAGTATCGGCTCACAGAACGGTTCCGTCCGCCTCGCATCCATCGGATTCCTATTTCTAATTCAAATATACTTATCCTTTGAACCGCCTACTTCGGATATATCCGGCAAACACTCTCGCGTTTATTCCGTCATGGTCGCACATCCACGACCAAATACTCCACTTCGTCAGCTCTTCGGTCACTTATGGGGATGGAAGAGCTAAACCAGGGGGTCTAAAAAGGTCACTTTAGCAGAATCGTGTAGGATAATAATATGAATCATGTTAAAAATCGCAAAATGGTCACGAATTGTCAGTTCATATACTATACGTAAACAATATTCATATTCTGCAATTCATCTATTTGATAGTTTTTTTTACAGACGGGTCTATTTGACAGCACATTCGTAAAATGGTTCACTTATTATGAATCGCTTTAGAATTCATTAGCAGAATCATAAGAAGTTACTGAAGAGCAACATCTTACAATTCATTTCTCGGATATTATATATTACAGATTTAGGACTACGCGTATCTCCTAGTAGACATGCTCATTACTAAGAGCCTATGTCGCCAACGAAGTGTATTTCTTCGGAAAATGGAATTGGCTTGAAATTTATGAAATGCCGAACGCCGAGTTTATCGGGTTATACGGACTTAAAAAAGTATAATTGTATAATTATAATTATTATCTGGGTTATGTCATCATAAGTGGGCAAGTACCTACCTCAGTCACTTCCCAGTGGCTTAAATTATGAATGTTCTTCAGAATTACAAATTTTATTGGATTTACAATATATAAGACTTACATATATTTATTAAAGCTATAGAGATCTTAACATAAATTCACTCTTCAAATGGTTAAATAGTACTAAGTATCCACCCTGAACGACGGTACGATTTAAAGTAGGGAGTTTACAGTAGTTATAATATTATCATTTATATAATATTATAAGCAAGCTTAGGTAAATTATTAGCAAACTAAAACCATATAAATGGATAAAAGAATGTAATGACCCATTTTAGTGACTAATTTACATGTAATCCAAGATAGCAAAAGTATCTTTGAGTTGCATCTGCAAGGCATCTCAAATTTTGTATGAGGTGTACGAGTATTTGAGCAGTATTGGCATCAGCTGCGGTATGTTACATCTCCACCTGAGACAGAATCCTGCAAGCTTCATCATTAGAGGAGACAGCGTACGGTCTGAAACAATCAAATTGTCATTTAATACCTAGTAGCGTAGGTATAAAAACTTATTAATATTAGAATATTAGTGGGTAAGCACTTACTTTGTTGTAAACATTCGAACTCACAAGAAATACACAAGTAGATGCTGGATTGGTATCACTTTCTTGACACGCAGTCCTAAAGTTTACAAGTGGATGGTTTGCTTCAGAGTATTTCAAAAAAACAAGCGTTTTTGTTCTGCACTTGAAATTAAGATTTATTGATTTTAACCGATTTTTTGTTTATGCTATGTTGACACAAGATTGACACAAGCAAAGGGTAAACAACAATGTACGTTGTCAGCCTAACAAGTTGATATTTTTTATTTCCAAAATGGACAGTCGACCGGCTATATTTAGGCATTTAACTTCTTTTTAGGGGCTTATTACCCTAAAATACTGTATTGTGTTAACTTATTGTATTAAAGTTAAATTTTAATACATTAAGTTAATACAAAATAATTATCCGATAAATAAAAAGCAAAGAAAAAAAAACTAGTATAACGTAAGTTTTTTTTTATGCGGCAGTAGTTACACGGAATATGATTCTGCTAAAAAATGAATTGAGTATGATTCGGCTAATTTGTGTAACCATTTTGCGAATATTAGAAGAATTGCATGAAGTTCATAAGTAGGCAGGAATTCGGAAAATGATTTGCTTTTAGATGAATTGCCTCTTGTGACCTTTTTAGACCCTCAGATGGAGTACTCAGTCGCAAACACACGACACTGGCGAATAGGACGCGAAAACATTCGTCGGATGAATCCGGCGCGGGCGATTAAGTGTTAAGTTTGTGTCGGCAGCGAGTTCGAGAAGTACCAGGTGTCGGTGAGCGGCTCGGGCGGCGGCGCGCGGCGGCTGGCGCCCGTGCTGCGCGCGCGCGACGACGAGCCCGCCGCCACCTTCGACGGGCTCGAGCCCGGCGCGCCCTACACCGTCACCGTCAAGACCATGTCCGGCAAGGTCACGTCGTGGCCCGCCACCGCCGACCTCACGCTCAGTAAGTGCCCGCCGACCGCACGCGGCCCCGTGAGCGTGCACACTCTGACGCTCGACTTGTTGCAGAGCCGCTGGCGGTGCGCGAGCTGCACTGGGAGCACGCGGCGGACGGCGGCGTGGAGCTGTGGTGGGCGCCGGCGCCGGCCAGCACGCAGGACGAGTACAAGGTACGAGGCAGTGCGGCTGCGAGTTCATGTCTCCTCTAATAGTGTCAAGCTGAAGAGTTTGTTGGTTTGCTTGATTGAAAGCCCTAATTTAAGCAATTACTGGTTCAATTTGAAAAATTATTTCAGTGTTAAGTAGCCCATTTATCGAGGAAGCTATGTAACATTACACTATGATCAATAGTAGCGCTGTGTCAAAGAAGCATATTGTGAAAACGAGAGATTTTTTTTGGAGCCTCCTGTGCGTTCGCTACATAAACGGTTAAAGTTAGGTAAAAATTATAAACAACAAAATTGTTCTTCTTTAAAAGTTCTAAAACACAAGTTGGCTGACTAAACTTTTTTTAGGGTTATCAAATTGGTTTTAAAATAATGCATTATTTGCGAAGCTATTTTTATATAAACATAATATTAATCCTTATCCAGATAATTACAATATTTATTTTATGTATTTAATTTTGAACACAATTGCCCTTTATATTATTTGATTTCAAGAAATATCTTAGGATCATATCATAGTTTTAAAATAACTCCGCAACAAAATAATGATCAAGTACTACACGCGCGCATTTATGATGTGAAAATAAAATCGAAATGTGAGAAAGTTTCCAGTATTGAAAATCTAAACTCCAAAGTCTACCCAGATGTAGGTCAAATAGAAAATAAAGACTACCAAGGTATGTGTCAAAATGTCTATGCGTCAACGCTACTATTTCTAGCCGCCAATATTGATTGGCGGCTAGAAATAGTAGCGTTGACGAAATCAAAGACATAATACTGGGTAAACTTCCAAGAAACAGCATCAACTACATTTCGTACGATGCGGTGAATTCGCTAAACCGGAATGGCTTTCCTGCGCATTCGTTTAAATAAAAAACCTTAAACCTCCTTTCATGTAATGGAACCATTCCAGACCCTCAAGTTAAATTTCTTCGCAATATTCTGATCATGTTAAAGTCAAAACGGTGGTATTGATCGTGCCTCGGTTTAGACTGGTCCTGTACTGGCCTGGCCCTACTGCCGGCCAATCATAAATATATAAAACAAAATCAAGAAAAAATCTCTCAGAAACATTTCGATTTCTACGCGGATGCAGTTGTGGGCTTTGCCCACGACTTCGTCCGCGCTAGTTTATAATATATTATATAACTTTAGTCAAAAGTCCTGTAGATACTTTCGTAGCGTTTTTATTCTGAAGCAATCGAGAATAAACGTGTGTTATGTGAATTTGTTAGTAATTAGTGTAGTGAAGAGTTTTTAACGAGCACGGGGCGGGGGCCCCTCATCGCCGCAGGTGTCGTACCACGAGGCGGGCCCGTCGCGCGACGACAGCAACTCGCTGACGCTGAGCGACACGCGCGTGACGCTGCGCGCGCTGCTGCCGGGCCGCAACTACAGCGTGGGCGTGGCCGCCGTGTCGCGCGGCGTGGCGTCGGCGGCGCGCGCGGCGGCGCTGGCCACGCGGCCGCTGGCGCCCGTGCTGCTGCCGGCGCGCGCCGCGGCCGCCGCGCTGCGCCTGGCCTGGGCCTCCGACGTCACGTCGCGCCAGGACCGCTACGAGCTGCGCTACCGCCGCCACCGCGCGCCCGACGCGCCCGACTACACCACGGTACCTCACTAGCGCACACTCGCGCCTGGCCCTACATTAACGCAACATTTCTATTTGTGCAATAAAGTCTTGACAATCCCAAAAAATATTATAATAACTGTTTTCTATTTAATTCAAATCTTGCGTTAATTTTTGGATACGCTATATTTTTTATACACATAAATAACAAAAAAAAACCTTTTTAGCAAAAAAAATATACCATTAATTGATATTGGCTGGACATCAACATATTTTTATATAACAATATTTAATGTTGTTAAATTAAATCTTTCGACAGTTTGTACCTCAAAAACACTGACATGCGACCATTGTTGGAGAATAAGTAGCTAATGAAGCTCAATGTTGTAGTTGACGACAACTGAGACGAGCGCGGAGCTGGAGAACCTGTTCCCGGGCGCCGTGTACGAGATCCAGGTGGCGGCCGTCAGCTACGGCCTGTACAGCGAGTGGCACACGCTGCTCAAGCCAGTGCGTGAGTACCTTGCGTGGCAGCGCGCCCGGCCAGCCGGACGGGCGGGACGCTGACGTGTGTGTGTGTGCAGGGCCGCTGCCGGCGCGCGCCATGAACGTGTCGCGCGCCCGGCCAGGCGGGCGGGCGGCACGCTGACGTGTTTGTGTGTGCAGGGCCGCTGCCGGCGCGCGCCATGAACGTGTCGCGCGCCCGGCCAGGCGGGCGGGCGGCACGCTGACGTGTTTGTGTGTGCAGGGCCGCTGCCGGCGCGCGCCATGAACGTGTCGCGCGCCCGGCCAGGCGGGCGGGCGGCACGCTGACGTGTTTGTGTGTGCAGGGCCGCTGCCGGCGCGCGCCATGAACGTGTCGCGCGCCCGGCCAGGCGGGCGGGCGGCACGCTGACGTGTTTGTGTGTGCAGGGCCGCTGCCGGCGCGCGCCATGAACGTGTCGCGCGCCCGGCCAGGCGGGCGGGCGGCACGCTGACGTGTGTGTGTGTGCAGGGCCGCTGCCGGCGCGCGCCATGAACGTGTCGCGCGCCCGGCCAGGCGGGCGGGCGGCACGCTGACGTGTTTGTGTGTGCAGGGCCGCTGCCGGCGCGCGCCATGAACGTGTCGCGCGCCCGGCCAGGCGGGCGGGCGGCACGCTGACGTGTGTGTGTGTGCAGGGCCGCTGCCGGCGCGCGCCATGAACGTGTCGCGCGCCCGGCCAGGCGGGCGGGCGGCACGCTGACGTGTGTGTGTGTGCAGGGCCGCTGCCGGCGCGCGCCATGAACGTGTCGCGCGCCCGGCCAGGCGGGCGGGCGGCACGCTGACGTGTTTGTGTGTGCAGGGCCGCTGCCGGCGCGCGCCATGAACGTGTCGCGCGCCCGGCCAGGCGGGCGGGCGGCACGCTGACGTGTGTGTGTGTGCAGGGCCGCTGCCGGCGCGCGCCATGAACGTGTCGCGCGCCACGTCCAACAGCGTGCTGGTGGCGTGGCAGGCGCCGGCGCGCTTGGGCGGCGCGCTGGGCGGCTTCGTGCTGCGCTACCGCACCGCCGACGCGCCCGCGCCGCGCTGGACCACGCTGGCGCCGCTGCCGCCCACGGCCACCGACGCCGAGGTCAGACTACCGACAATATATATTATAACACCGTTCTTACACTGGCTCTCCGGCCGCGGTGCACACGCCTGCAAATAGACATTCCCCAGGTTCGGGAGCCACACCCCGCTTACAATCAGTACCTACCTATTTGTTCTACATAGCTACTAACACTAGTTCTTAGTTTAAATTGTTACAGCAAAATATGGAAAGTTCCGAAATAGAAACGTTTTATTATTATTTTTTATTTATTTATGTACACACAAAAAAAAACAGAGAAAAAAACAATATAAAATAAACAATAGTACAAAGGTGCAGCAAAAGGAGAATTTAAAAGAAATGTAGACAACTATTGTCTACATTTCTTTTAAATTCTCCTTTTATAGGGAACAAAAGTAGAAGAATGTGTGAAATCTTAATCTAAACTGTCAAATAATACAAATATGTAGTTAAATTTAAAAATGAAATACTTATATAGCTACCTTTTACTATAAATATAACTACTACAGTTGAGAGGAGAGTTAGTGCCCTTTTACTCTATTTTTAAAGAGTGAGATCGATTTTAAATCTCGAATACTAGCAATAATTTTATGCATTTATATAACTCAGGACCCTGAGGTCCTGGACCTTTGGAAGGCCTGCGAGGGGCCGGAGCCAACTCGCAGAGGCCCTTTAGATAATTTTATTGGATCGTGATACTAATCGACGATTATCCCTGTACGCGCTATGCTAGTGCACCCAAGGACAATCTCCGGTTGTTAAAATAATAATAATATATTTATTTGTGAACATATGGTATGGTTAAAGATGTTGTACAAAAAATATAATGTCCCAACAATGTCCCGCCAGAAGGCATTCAAATATTATCAATATTGTAATGATTCGAATTTGTAATATTTATAAATTGCAAAATAAAAATTAGAATACAATAATTATTAAAAAAATAAAATAAAATGTCAACAATTAAAATAAGGTCTAACTAGTCACAGTTTAATTAACAACTAATTGCATGTCACATTCAAATAAATAAAGTAATAGTCAATCAAAAGAGTAAATAATGTGAATATTGTTGAAAAACTATTGCAACATAGGCAAACAAAGATAATAGGGCTGTGGTTTTTGGAGTCTTAACTGGACTGGCAATCTTACGTTAAGACTCCATAGTCTTCACAGCATACAGCATAGTCTTCGCATTGTTCAGGCAGGGGCCATCCTCTGCCTGAACAATGTTATCAATATCCATCGATAAAAGGCCCCTGGGGTGACTTGCACACTCAACAAGTTACGCCGAGAACAGTCTAAGAGAGGTCATGTTATGGCTATCTACTAATCTGCTTACTCTAAATGTAGAAAAAACAAAATATATTCGTTTTTATCTCCCCAACACCTCCACACCATCAGTGAAAACTACAACACTGACTGCCCATAATTGTGGCAAATCATCAACTAATTGTTCTTGTATACCATTGAAGAATGTTTGCAGTATAAGGTATCTTGGCATATTGATTGATGAACGATTGGATTGGCGCCCACAGGTGGAGACCCTTACAGGACGAGTCAGGAAGTTAGTTTACGTTTTTAAGAATCTTCGTCGTTCTGCCGATCGGTCGGTATTGTACACAGTCTATCTTGCACTATGTCAAACAATATTGGGTTATTGTATTCCGGCGTGGAGTGGGACTTACAAAACTCTATTTCTGAAAATAGAAAGAGCCCAAAGGTCTATCCTTAAGATCATACATTGCAAACCACGTGACTATTCTACCATAGAATTATACAAGGAGTGCAATGTATTGACTGTGCGACAGCTGTTTATTCTGCGCGCGATGCTCCGGCGACATTCACTACTTCCTCTAAATAAAGAGGTTTTAAGAAAACGTAGTGGTGCACTCGTTTGTCCATCTGTGCGATGTAGGACGGCTTTCGCACAGCGACAGTACAAGGCATTGAGTTCCAAGTTTTACAATGAAATCAACAAAAAGATCTTACTATACAAACTAAATAAGCATAACTTTAAACATAAATTATCTAGTTGGTTAAAGTCATTAAACTACGATGAGTCGGAAAAACTCATCGAAGTCGTTAAGTGATGTTACAAAGCTTAATTTTTATTTTATTTTTATCTTAATTATTATTTTTTGTTATCTTCTTCTTTATTTTTTCGGCCTAATTATTAAAAAAAAAAATGCACTAACATAGAAGACATACCTAATATGGAAATACCTACATATTATGCACCAACAGAATAGGATAATACCTTCTAAAACAGACTGCACTAATAAAACGGTGGACCGCCGACTACCCAAGATACGGGCAGTGCTCAGTTTGGGAGTCGTTGACTTACTTTTGGAACTAACCAGTGTAATGTTGTCTAGTCATTGTGTTTTGTGTACTTTTTGGAAGAATAAAGAAATTATTATTATTATTATAATAAATGGACCCCCAAAAACAGTTGCTAGACAATTCTGGCAGTTAGTCCATAATATCTTGAATTTTGAAATTTAAAGTAATATTTTTTTTATAAGTTAGTATTCCTTGATAAAATATAGTGCAATTGGTGGAAAAATGTAATAAGTCTGTTCCGTGGGTCCTGTCCGCAGATCAGCAACATGACGCACGGCGCGCACTACATCATCCAGCTGGACACGCTGAGCGAGGACCCGGGCGGCGACGCGGGCGCCGTGGAGAGCGGCGCGCCGCTCACGCAGGAGCATACCGTCCGTGAGTGTGGCTCTGTAGCTCGCAGGCGCGGGGGACGCGGCCGCTACAGTGTGCTCGTGCGCAGGTCCCAACCCGGTGAGCAACGTGGAGCAGCTGGTGGACACGCGCAACATGACGCTGGAGTGGCCGCGGCCGGGCGGGCGCGTGGACTGGTACTCGCTGCGCTGGTGGCCGCTGGAGGCGGGCGGCGCGGCGGGGGCCCGCAACCTGTCGGCGCCGGGGCCCGCGCGCACCGTGCGCGCCGCGCTGGGGGGCCTGGAGCCCGGCACGGGCTACAAGCTGGACATCGCCGCGCACTCCTACAACCTGTCCAGTGACCTCTTCACCATGGAGACGCGCACGCGTACGTACACGACATTTATTTTATTTCATTTTTATTATTTCTTTTACTTCGTTTTTAGCGATGTCGTTCCATTCACCGCCCTCGAGACAGCGGCACTACTCACGACCACTACTTTAAACCATAGACACGGATATATTAATATTACATTACATAACTAGGAACTTTGCAGAAAGTGACAAAGCCAACGGCGTGCCAGATGCCTTTATAGAGGACAAGCCAAGGAACCTTGACCTACACTACTACTTTCCAAATAAAAATTACATAAGAACCATCTATGGACATTTTTGCAACAACTCTTGGGTCGCTACAACCGCGGTCACAACACCGGCCACTCCTGATTCCACTCGAATTGAATCGTTTGTGCGTCATCTAGTGGAGACTAACTATAAATTGTTTAGGATGTTGATCATTTGTAACAAGTACTTACAGTGTAGACAGCTCTTTGCTGTTTGCTTCTTTACCACTAAGTCCACAATCCGATAACAAAGAACACAGAAGGCAAATTATTGTATAGTTTGATTAACTTTATACCTATAGGTACAAGAATTGAAAAAAATACTTTGTGAACTCTAGGGCATAATAATTATCTATCTTTCATTAAAGATGATATTACATGCGTAAAAAGTTGGTTAACGTTTCAGATCATATTTATCTCTAAAACTCGAATGTATTTACCTTGCCAAGTACAATCGTTACTCACTCACATAGATAATTCACACACATTGATTTTAAAATGTCTTCACACACACTTCAAAACCAAGTAGCTTACAGCAATAGCTAATCACAAAACTTTAAATGACTGAAAACTAAAAAAAAGTCAAATAAAACAATAGCAAACAATAACCATTAAACAAAATTTAACCTAATTTAAGTAAGCATCATTTATTGAAAATTGCATAAATTCATAGAAGACACTCGTAATTTTCGTAAACTTACACATTACTTCATTCATAATTTTACCAAAAGCTAGGCTTTTTATAAGAATAAATTTTACCCACACCCTCATATTTTTATGTTTTTATAGGGAAAGTAGAGATAGAAGATTAAAACCAGATATGAAAGCCATTGAGACAGAAAAATACAGCAACACACTAGTGTTCACCTCTTTGTATTAGAGTGAGATCGGAGAGGTTGCGCTCAGAGCGGTAACGTTGCATAATGGATGTCATAAGTATCGTATCTTATGAATTAATTTTAATTTCGCATTGAACAAGAAATGGCAACTTAGCGTAACCGCGTAGGCGCGCGAAGTAAACTTGAGATTTTTATTTAATTGATTTGTTGTGTTCTTTAGATGTCACATGAAAGTCGGGCTTATTTACTTGTATTACTTGCACGTACCTGGATAAAGCGTCTGTGCAGGAAGCACATGTGTTATGACCGTAAACCGTAGAGACATGCAAAGCTGTGATATAACCCAATTAGAATACTGGAACTAGGAATAAACAAGTACAGTCCGCACGATCGCATAATATCTCTCTAAATTATCTGGCCGTCTTTAGTTTTACGCTGGTTAGCGAGTCGACGGCATGTGTAAGTAGTGTCGTATGTACCGCCGCTCACGCTCTGCACTCGCTTCAGGTCCTCTCATCCAGTCGGAGATGACGATAGTGAACGAGGTCGGCACCGAGGACGACAACGACACCGTGTCCACCACACTGGTGAGTCCTGACACTCGGCTATAAGTGTATTTTATGTTTATTTAATATACATCTGCAGTAGAGCCACTAGTGTTTCATATTTGTGTGATAGTTGTGGAATATTATTTGTTTGTGCAGGACGATTACAGAAGTCACGTTAGACAGTTAGCGAGTCGGTAGCGAGCCCTGCCGCGCCTTGCGCAGAACTTTTATGTTGATTAAGTTAGATAAAATTAAATATTTTTGGGCGTATTGATTGTGTTAGCGGGGTAGCCAGTAGAAATTACAGGAAATCGAGTTTACTAATATTAAAATAAAATATAAGTGTTGATAAAACTTAAGTTGTTTTTTTTTCATCATGACACGAAAAAAAAACAAGTTAAGAACACAGTGGCAGGTAAATCGAACAAGTACAAAAATTAAATTACATAGAAAATATATCAGAGTCTATAAACCTACAAAGTACACTCTTTTTAATCCACTTCAAAAAGAAGGAGGTTCTATGTTCGGCTGAATGTATTTTTTTAATGTTATGTTCACCGATTTCTCGTTCAATTGTCGACCGATTTGGAAAATTCTTTTTTTTTAATTGAAAGGTACTTCCAAGTTGGTCCCATAGAAATATTGTTATGATCTTATGATGAACTTCGAGGATATGGAACGGAACTTCTCGTAGGATCACAGGAGAATTTCTCGTTGACGGTGCATACGAGCAGACGTCTCGCCTGTGTGTGTGATTTTAATAAATACGAGCTAAGTGCGTGAACGATTTGAAGTATACTCATTGGACGGATAGTTAAAATAAAAAACTATAATGCCGAAAGTACAACGAACTCCCACTAAACCTGTGGAAGTAGAGGAACCTCATTCCTCTGACAGGTTGACTCTGGATACAAAAGGGAAAGAAAAGCCTAAACTGAACTGGGTGGGAAGCCGAAAAGTTAAGACGAAACCCAATGAAGATTCAGACAGCGATTCTTCTATTTCCCAAGAAACTAAACGACAGAAAACCGCAAACTGTTCTCCTAGGAGCCTGTATGTAACACTCACAGCTGTTCAGAAGGAAGTTAAAGCCATGAGTTCTCTCTTAAATTCGATGAAGGAGGGCCAAGACTCACGCTTTTTGCTGCTACAAAAGGAGGTGTCAGCTATTAAGTCTCAGATAGGAGACCTAAAAAAGTACAACATCGAGTTTGTGAAAACTACAGTTTCTAAGCGCCAAGCATGATGAAATGGAAACATTTAAAAAAGAAACAATAGGAAAAAAACAAGGCAATGGAAAATAGATATAAGGATTTAATATAGCGAAAAATCAATTTGGATAAATGTAAGAAGGCATTGGAAGAACGTATTGGCTACATTGAGCAGAAGGAATTGGTTAAAAATATTGAAATAATAAATTTAAAGATGCTAGAAGGAGAAAAGACCGTTGATGTAGTAAAAAAGCGTGCAGAAATCTTCAACCAAGATAAAACAGAAATTGAAAATGCCTGGAGGGTAGGATCCGAAAAGAAAGAGGTCCGGCTTATAGTTGTGACGATGCGTATTAAAGCAGCGAGCGTGGAATGGCTTAAAAGCCGAAAATCACCACTTACAAACCATATGTTATATCACAACAATGACACGTAACGTATTTTCATAAATGAGCATATAACTAGGCAAAACGGGCAACTAAAACAAAACTCAAAGAAACCTATAAATATAATATGGATCCAGGATGCCATAATACTCATAAAAAAGATAATGAAAAAAAGATATACCATATTCGCAATGAAGGTGATATTGAATTATACATGAATTAAAATATAATCTAGTACGTATCGCATTGTTCAGTGGTGTTTTATATAATGGATCACATTATGGAGGTTAATTTCGATTTACAACCACTACTACAGGATATCGAATATATCAGATTCACAGATATTACAGAATGGACTAATTACGTAATAACTGGTGAAACTAAAATACAAACTATACACACTAATATCTGTTCTAATAGAAGACATTTCAATCGGTTGACGGTATTTCTACGAAAGGTTTTGAATAAGTTAGATGTAGTATGTCTCACAGAGGTCAACATCAGACAGGATGAAGTAGCCATGTACGCAATTGATGGCTACAATATATATTCGCAAACCAGGAAAAAAAAAACGAGGAGGAGGTATACTTGTATATGTGACAAATAATCTTGAGTTTAATCCAAAAAACTATGACAAACTATTTAAAATTAATATAATAAAAAAGAACGTAGGCGTATGTACCCAACTCGTCTATCTGAACAAAAGGTACTTGCTTTTCCTAAAGTAAGTAACTATTTTGCTAAACGCACGAGAAAATATGTTACATCGATGTTGAAATGATAAACTTGTTATCATGTGCTAAATTTAAATACCAACTTAAAAAAAAATACTAAAAAAACATTATCTGTCACTTGTCCGTAGATTAACGGGATTGTGTATGAACAGTGAAAATTGACCACGGATATAGAATGTGGGATTGTTTGATTTCGTGGGTGTATTGGTTATATCATGTTGTTAGATTAGCATACATTTATTGTCACGTCTAAACAAAATTAGTAAAAGTGTGAAACGAGAACAACTGCTGACAAACTGGTTTACAGTTTGGCAGAATTTTTGTAATGCATAATGTTGCTTACGTTTATAATTTTGAATAAAGTAAATAAAATAAAAAATTATACATACATAGAAAAAATTGCTTTGTTTATACGTGTAGTCGACTTTTTAGTTGTGGTACCACAAATAAAAAGTTTAAAATTATAACTTTTTACAAAAAAAAAAAAAAATATTCAACCTATTTCAATGTAAATGTAAAAAGTTTTTTTATTGTAACAGATTGTCTGTATTTGTAATGAAATAAACTATCTTATTTTTAAAATAATTCTCCTGAAACAGCCAAATTTCAGGAGTTTTGTTAGTTGTGCTAGTGAAACACACAAACAAAGCCAAAACTCCGAAATGTAAAGAAATCGAACTCTGATCTTCTGCGTGATACTTACCACTATATCGCTGAAGATGTGAGGGAAGCGGGTAACACGTGGAAACCTACGACACTGTTGTGAACAGTGAACACAATGACATTGTGATTTCACGGTAGCTTGTCGATCAAGGCCAATTGACACTATCAAATTATTTGCAGGATTCAAATATAGGTTTATCCTAGTAGACTTATCACATTGACAGTGATCACTGTTTTGGGAGCCGTGTCACCCGCGGTCCGTAGGAGAAACCCATAGCTAGGCTCTACACGTACTCCTTGGGTGCTACAAAATCAAGTGACTGAACTGGTAGGTTTAGACCGATGGTATGTGACCACTCACTGTGTAGCTAATTTAGAGGAGTTGAATCGGAATGGCGGTTCCAATGCGGGCAGCCTCGCTCTGATATTGACGTGTTGGGAAACTAGTGGTAGAGGGTAGCGGGATTCGAGGCACGGTGTGCCGCTGACCGACTGCAAGTAGTTGGGGGCCCAAGTATTGTGCCAGCCACACATGAAAGGCTGACCCAAAAACTACCAAAAAATCCCGGAATGCAGCAGCGTGCTGGTGGGCCAGACCAGACCAGACGCCTCCTGCATCTCGGGCGTCCCCGCAGTCTCCAGACTAGTATTCCAATGATACCGTCCTGCCAGTGCGTGCCTGAGGGTTAGCAGCGTGGGATTCCATTTTACTTCGTTCTCCTCTCCTGCCTTTACTCAAAACAATAATATGTCAAGGATCAGAGAGAAAAGGTAAACAGCGGCCCCAATCCCTACCTCAGCAATATTCGAGGTCTGCACTCTTATTTTGAAGCAGTCCACCATCTGAGTTCTGGAGATCAGAGGTCTGTCAGATGTATTATATATATATATCTTTCTGTCACTCGAGTGTTTGTGTGTGTGTGTGCGTAAATAATAATACCGATGCGTTATTTGTGTGTGCGTGGATTCTAATGTTATTTGCTTACAATTAAGATAGCTAATTTCTTTAATAAAAACGCTACCTAACTGCTGCAACTTTAAATAAAATTGCAGTGCTTGAATTATGATTGGATTTTAATTTTCTAATTAGAACGTGAAAATTGAGAGAGTTTATTATTCTAGGTACCTACATGTTGTATACTTGATTGATTTATTATTAAAGTCATAACACTCATTAAAATCAAATATGGAAACTACTAAAAGGCCTCGTCTGTTAATGTTGTCTCCAAATATTTATTTTGGTTAGAATTTAGTGGTTTTCCAAATGTTAAAGATAAAGCTCGTGTTGTTTCCCCGGCTCGCAGAAAGTGATCTACACGCGCACGCCGGAGTCGGCGTCGCGCTTCGACTCGTACCGCTTCCGGCTGGAGGGCGCGCGCTCCGAGCCGCGCAGCGTCACGCGCGCCGCCGACGCGCCCGGCCAGGCCGTGGAGTTCGGCGCGCTCGTGCCCGGCCGCCTCTACAACGTCACCATGTGGACCGTGTCGCGCAACGTCACGTCGCACCCCGTGCAGCGCCAGGCGCGCCTGTGTAACTATGCTCAGCTTGTGTACCTCCCGAGTGGCAAGGTCGGCTC
Source organism: Mythimna pallens (assembly GCA_961205895.1). Classification (NCBI taxonomy): domain Eukaryota; kingdom Metazoa; phylum Arthropoda; class Insecta; order Lepidoptera; family Noctuidae; genus Mythimna; species Mythimna pallens. The sequence continues at coordinate 26,024,695 of OY540829.1, forward strand.
GCTTGTAACGTGCTCGCTCCCACAGTTCCGCGGCCCATCACGCAGCTCAACGCCACGGAGATAGGCGCGCGCGACATCACGCTGGCCTGGGACAAGCCCGCGGGCGACTACACGGACTTCCAGGTGCAGTACCTCACCGCCGCCGACCAGCTTCAGACGCACACCACGAACGAGCTCGGTATCAAGGTCAGTACACTCTTTGTCTCACTTCATATTCATATTCCCAGTGCTATTTTAAACTTTTGGAGGTAGGCGGAACAGAGAGTAAAGTCCCGCAAACCAAGGGAGGATCCTCCAGCCAGACGGGGTTATGTCTGGTGGGCAATTGTCCAATAGACGATTTCGGGCTGTTCTATATGTTCTAATTGCGCGGAGAACTTTAATTGCGCGATGCAGGATTAGTTCATATATGACGATATAAATGTCGCTACATCACTCCCCTCCGGAGATCGGAGATCAATGGTCCTTGATGCTTCTTGATGCGTGCCAGGCTAGTGGTAGGTTGGTTCCAGTGGGTCGGAACCAAATGCCGCATAGTTCTCGGTGAGTCGGAATTGTTTGCGGTGATGCCCACTGGGGCCGACTCACTGGAGTCGGGGTGGTACTGTTCCAGTGAGTCGGGATGATGCCCTAGTGAGTCGGGGAGATGATGTCCCAGTGAGTCGGGATGATGTCCCAGTAAGTCGGGGCGATGATGCCCCAGTGAGTCGGGGAGATGATGTCCCAGTGAGTCGGGGAGATGATGTCCCAGTGAGTCGGGGAGATGATGTCCCAGTGAGTCGGGATGATGTCCCAGTAAGTCGGGGCGTTGATGTCCCAGTGAGTCGGGGCGGTGATGTCACAGTGAGTCGGGATGATACTGCAGGCTCCAGTGGGTCGGAGTAGTGCTGCTGGCTCCAGTGAGTCGGAGCGGTGCTGTGCGCCGTAGGGCTTGACTGCTGGTGTTGACCAGGAGAGATTCTTCATAGCTCTTCATGTGACTGGCCGAAGGTGCGGTGTGCTTAGCCAAGGTCGCTGATGAGATGACCAGGTATGACCAGCAGGTAGGCATGCTGGTAGACAGGATACCCTTTAAAGCTGCGGGTGCTGGCTGTATGGCTCGCTGCTCGAAAGCTGCGCTCATGTTCATTACCGAGGGTCACCAGTTTGGATTTATGTGGAATAGAGAGTAAAGTCCCGCAAACCTCCGTTGAAAAGGGAGGATCCTCCGACCAGACGGGTGTTATGTCTGGTTTAACTGTCTGTTAACTGCCCCTTATATGATTTCGAGCTGTTCTATATGTTCTAATCATGATGCAGGATTAGTTCATATATAATGACAAAGATGTCGCTACAAACTCCACGGCCTGTTCATCCTTGAGAGCGGCGTCGGGGTGGACAAGTAAAACTTGTAATATTCGTTTAGCATGTAGAATTGGTACGTTGCGGTGATATGCGCAGGTGTCGTCGCTGCGGCCGCACACGGCGTACACGTTCACGGTGGTGGTGTGGGCGGGCGCGGCGGGCGCGCTGCGGGCCGCGTCGCGCGCGCACTCGGCCGCGCTGGCCACCAGCGAGGCGCCGCCGCCCGCGCCCGCGCACTTCCGCGCCACGCACGCCGCGCCGTCCGAGCTGGCCTTCAGCTGGACGCTGGAGCCCGCCGACGCCAACGGCGAGCTGCGCCGCTTCCTGCTGGACTACGCGCCGCAGAACGACCCCGAGCGCATCACCACGCTCGAGTTTAAACCTGACGGTAACCTTCACGCCTATCTCGCTCATATTAATTATTGTTAATTATTGTTTAGTTGCTAATTATTGTATAGTTTGCAATAACATGTTATCCTGCGACGTATGGGACGTTTTTTTTTTTACCGACAATCACTTGTCTCTCTCGAAAAATAATGTAAATATCGTATTGATTTAATAAGTATCGTTCCGTAAATAAATACAATTAGTCATGATACGGTCGCAAATCACATGTTAATGAACGTAGAAACTGACATAAAATTTCAATTTCGCGAGCAACCCTGGAGCATTCACCATTTTGCGTAGCATAGCGGCGGCTGCGGACAGCTCCGATACAGTTCTGGCGATGATTGCCGGGAGACTCGATTGTCCTTATATCAGACATAGCTAGAGTAGACATGTTGCAGGCTGTGTCCGCTAGTATTTGTGTGTTCTGTATGAGGTTATTGTATTGGTGATATTGGTTGCCTGACATAAAAGCTTTTATTTATTTATTATACTGATCAATAGTCAATAGAAAAGAAGAACGTTCCATACACACGCCACGTAATCAGTAGCTATGAGTCAACTCGCATTTTCGACAACTCAAGTTAATCGTTTTGTCTTGCGAGTCAATTCGAATTGAAGGAAAATGCAACTCGAATTGATTCGTTTGTTATTTGATTCACTCGATTAGAATAAATCGATGCGCCCATTGCTAGTAACGGGACGTTACGAGAGTTGAATGTAGATGGTACAGTGAGATAGCTCAGGCTCAGCAAGAATGCAGCATCGAAGAAGTGCACGCATGTTTTGATGAAACTACAATAAATAAAATAAAGATGGAAAGAACGCGTCGTCGATCAAGAAATTACAGTCTATAACATGAGGTAATTTGAGTATGCTCGTGCATATTTAACTGACTTCATAAAACTGAGGTTTTCAATTCGGTTGTGTTTAGGTTTTTATTGTCAGAACTTCGTGACTTAATAACCGATTTGAAAACTGGCCCGTAACGGTCGGTGGGGCGTGGGGCAGTAAGACGGTGATGGTCCGCAGCTCGCAGCGGGACGGTGCGCGGGCTGGTGCCGGGCGCGGCCTACGTGTTCTCCGTGCGCGCCGAGACGGGCGCGGGCGCGGGCCCGGCCGCGCGCCTGCGCACGCGCCTGGACATCGGCGCGCCGCCGCGCCCGCCCGCGCACGCCACGCCGCACGAGGTGCGCCGCTCCTCGTCCACCGTGGCCGTGCGCTTCCGCGCCGACTACTTCTCGCCCGCCAACGGCAACGTCACGGCCTACACGCTGGTGCTGGCCGAGACGCCGCGCAACGACACGCCGGCGCGCCTGCCGTCGTGGCGCGACGTGCACGCGCTGGACGCCTGGCCGCCCTACCAGGTCACGGAGCCCTACTACCCGTTCCACTCGTCGCCCGTCGAGGAGTTCACCATCGGCTCGGAGCGTTGCGACGCGGGCGGGCGCGCCTACTGCAACGGGCCGCTGAAGCCGGGCACCAAGTACTACGTGAAGCTGCGCGCCTTCACCGCGCCCGACAAGTTCACGGACACCGCCTACACCGTGGTCTACACCGGTACGTACCGCTATCTGCGCACTACACTTGATCGCCGCTCTGATTCATTGATTCGACTCTATATACCGATTATACGATACTGATGCATTGAGTATGTGCTGATAACGTTATCGCGTGATATCCTCGCTGATAACGTGCATTTGTCTATACTTTACCGGCCCGGCTACCCGTATCATCATAACTTTGATGGGCAGTCGTATGTCGTTAAGCGTACGGCGACTATCAGCGGATCGAACAGATACGTAACCATTTACGAAAAGTTAGTAGTATTGTCGTTTTGCCTTTTTCTACATTTTATTTGCAATAGAATGTTGTTTAAATAAATTTTGTTCAGTTAGTTTATCTATGACTCAGAATTAAAAAAGCTAACAGTAAACCATTCACAATAAAATTCAACTTTGAGTTAAGCTTGCTTAGGTACATGAACTATGTCATCTATATATATTATAGCTGTTAAGGAGTACAATAAAGAATTAAAGTTCAAATGAGTTATGAAGTCATTTCAACTGATTTTGGGCTGAACATTTTCTGGTATGTGTCTTATTTAAGTAATTATAACATAAGGAAGGTGGTTTTTAGGTATATAAAAGTAAAATTAGTTTAAGTTTAAAAATAATTTCATTTTATTTTGGAATTCGTTTTCAATGTTAAAATAATATAATAAAGAGGGATTATTGTTTGTAAATATCCTTGGAAGCAGTGATAAAATTACACATGGAAAACTATGTGATTGTTGAATGCCATGCAATTAATATTTTATGATAAAAAACATGTGCACATAGTCGCGAGCTGGAGCTAGAATACACAAGTTCACTGGTCACATAATGTGAGAAAACTTCAGTTTGAACGCTCAAAGTAAGGATTATTAATCGTTTAGCTATCTCGTACAGATTTGAGTAGCAGCCGGTTAAATATTGTGTGTTCGTGCAGAGGTGGACAACACGGCGTGGATCGTGGGCGCGTGCGTGGGCATGGCGGCGGCGGCGGGCGGCGCGGCCGGCCTGGCCGCTCTGCGCCGCCGCCGCCGCAGCGCCGCGCCCGCCGCGCCCGCGCCGCCGCCGCAGCGCACGCAGCGCCCCGTGCGCGTCGCCGATTTCATCGACCACTACCGCCTCATGTCTGCCGACTCCGACTTCAGGTACCGCCACCCTCGATGTTCCTACATCCATCATTTCATACTCATTTTCAAATACATTTTTTTTTCTTTTTATGCACCTGTCATGATTTCTCTTCACCACCCTTAGTTGACTAGTAAAGAATGCCTAAGCGATGCGCTGCGCCGCCGCACCGGATTTGCAACCACCGAGAGACGAGGCGGAGAGAGGTAAATGCGTTGTGACGTTGGAGTGGCACCGCTCCATTGTTTTTACGTCACAAGAAAGGGAAATTTTTTAACAAACAGCAAAATTGCTAGGGCGCCCACGGCGCCGCTGCGACATAACAACGTTTCAGCACCGCCAATACGATGAGGCATGCCCCTTCACTGAGGCATTTAGTCCGCCTTTGTATTACATAAAATTTTAATAAATAAATATTTACCTAACTAGATCTAATCTACATCTATAAATGACTGACATATCAACGTACAACCGAAACTACTTGCACAAAGCTAAACAAACACCAAAAATAAATGTTGTACACATATTCTCATTCCATATAATAATAATCAATTTATTTCAGGCAACATGTATGATATGGGATCATAAATACCTTATAGACTAACATACATAACTACTTATAATAAATCATATACCAGTCATATACTTAAAAGTTAGCACAAACAACAACATAAGTAAATTATAAAGATTGTTATTATTTGATTTCAGAAATACCCCAAATATAATATTTTCAAATACTTTTTCTATTTCTACACGTGAGAACCTGGGTGCAATGTCTCATTTTTTATAGCAGTCAATTTTTTTTTTTAATTTTTGATAAGTTCGGGCTTGACGACTATCTCAATTCTCCTACTATTAAATAAATAACAATTTAAGAAGTTTTAAAGATTGTATGAAAGATTATTATTTCTTGGGTTACTTCTTCTAACTTCAAACTTGACTTAAATTATAAACAAAATGAATATCTAAATCAAATCATTTTATTTGTCTCAATGCTGGTAAGTACGTGACATACAAAAGATGTTACAAAATAATAAAAGTGCGCTGCATTCTACTCGCAAGCATACAAATTCTATAAATAGGTACATTTTGTAATGATGATTCTAATGTCAATAACTATATAAGTTATTAAAATGTCATGCAGTTGAATAAAATAAAATTAATAAACAATGTCAAATATTAAAATGATCATGCCAATCATAACCCTCTACACATTCAGTTGTGGAGTAGTAACACTTATTTGTTAAACATTCTTTCAGTTGTTTTTTAAATAAAATAACATTAAGATTCTTTACTTCTCTGGGAATATTATTATATATATGTAGTGTTAGTGGATCGCGGCCGTGCAGAGAAATAAATAACCTTCAATACTTCTTATTTTTATTAAAAACAACTTTAAATAAAAACTCTTAAAAAATTAACACGCCCTCCCTTATCGTTCAAAAGTCGCCATTCTCGCCATCTTTTTTTTATTGTCCCTTTCATACACTTCTTTTTCTCCTTCCCACACTTTTACGCTTCGTTTCACACATCATTCGTACGTTCCTTTTATCCATCCTACATTCGGCCGTCCTGCATTCATATCTGCCCTCAGATATACATACTCATTACACCAGGCACCACTCCTACACACATATCACATTATCAACCTTGCATCCCACTTACCTCTTACTTACTAACCCTTAACATCTAATATTACGCCTTACACAAAATGTAACATTAACAACAATGGCAATAAATAGTTAGGTATACACTCTGTAGGTACATTATATTCTTAACGTTGTGTGGGTAATGTGATTGAAACTGAACTTCTTAAAAACTACATTTTAAACATTTTACCTTGAAACTGCACTAAAAAAAAACTACATTTTACACCTTTTAAACTACCATTCTCTAGCATCATTTTGGTGTTAAGCATAACACAATTGCTGTTCTTGTTACCCAAACAAAAATAGTATGTACTAGCAAAACATAATGCTTTACATAACCGCTTATAAGATTAATCCTACTTAGTATTCATGAGGATACTGAGTGGTCTTATTTGCACAGCTATCACACACACAACATCTAACATTCATTCATCCTTACCTGGCCATTTCTTCATGTTGTCTGCTGAGCTAGAGGTCTTCTTTGGCCCCTCAGAAGTATCATACAGCTTTTCAACGTCATACCTATCATTTCTTTTAACTTTAGTAATCCTATAGGGCCCCAGAAATTTAGGTTTAAGTTTAAGACCCGGACCAAACTGAGTTCTCTTGATGGCCACCCACTCATCCAGTTCATATATTGAACTTGGTTTCCGTTTTGCATCGAATGTTTTCTTATTCTCATCCTGGATTTGTTGAATCTGCTGCTTGGCTTTCAACCTTAAGTTCTCTCTATTTTCATTAAAATCTTCAATAACTTCTTGTTGCAAGAGATTATATACCTCCAAATCTTCTTTACATCTCATTTTAGTTCCGGTAAATAACTGAAATGGTGAAGTATTTATAGATCTTTGGTAAGTGTTGTTTATAGCTCGCTGGACCCGACTTACATGTCTATACCACTGGGACTTATCTTCGATACATAGCTTGGTTAGCATAGGAATTAGGATACGATGAATTCTCTCAACCTGTCCATTTCCACGAGGAACTCCAGTAGTGATCCTGACATGCTGTATATCTTCTTCCTTGCAATACTCCTCAAAATCGCCACTAGTGAACGCTGTACCTCTGTCTGTTATGATCCTGTGGGGATTACCAAATATCTGCTGGTGAATCCGTATTTTGTTCAATACTTCTGCGCTCGACGTAGACTTGGTAGGGAAAAGCCATATAAATTTAGTAAACGCATCTATCATCGTGAGTATATAGTTATACTGCTTTCTTGTTTCAGTGAACGGTCCTATATGATCCAAATGCAAAGTGTGAAATGGGATTCCTTCCTTATCTATTGGGTTCAAGTAGCCTTCTTGCTTTCCTTCTTTTCTTGTGGCTAATAAACAGGGAATGCAGCTTAGAACTACTTCTTCAATACTTTTATTCATGTTTCTGATGTAGTAATCTTTTCCTATAGCTTCTTTCATTTTTCTTATTGAAAAGTGACCATTTTGGTGCACTTTCTTTATTATCTCTTTCTCCATAATCCTTGGAACTACTAATTTCTTCTCCTCACCTTTATACAGAATGCCATTATCAAGCCAAAAGTCATCATACTGCCCATCTTTCAATATCAGCTGTCTGATAGCTTTGAGTTCTTCATCAGTCTCTTGACCTCGTCTTATGTCTTCTTGTAAGCTCGACACCGCTGCCACAAATGGGTTTCTACTGAGAGCATCTGCATGTTGCATTCTGCTGCTGGCTCTATGCTCGATCTCATAATCATACTCCTCCAGCATGAATACCCATCTGGCTACCTTTGGTGTCAGGTCTTTCTTCTTTAACGTCTGCTCAAAGGCTTTACAATCTGTGACAATCTTGAAGTGTATTCCATACAAGTAATGCCTAAACTTCCTCACCGCTTCAACAACTGCAAGTGCTTCCAGCTCATAACTTGAATATCGTCTTTCAGCCTCAGTTGTCTTATGACTCATATAATGCACTGGATGTAACTCACCGTCAGGGTGTAATTGCATAAGTACTGCAGCCAAGGCTAGACTGGATGCATCGGTGTGTAGTTCCGTCTTTAAATTAGGGTTGTATATTTTTAATACTGGGTCACTGGTCAGCTTTTGCTTCAATGTATTGAAAGCAATCCGTTGCTCATCATCAAATGTAAATTGTACTTCTTTCTTCAGCAGTCCTGTCAGTGGTCGAGCAATCATAGCATAGTCCTTGATATATTTTCTGAAATAAGATGTCAAACCAATAAAACTCATAACCTGTTTAATATCCTTAGGCTCTGGATACCTAGCAACCGCCTCAACTTTCTCCGGACTCGGTCTTACCTCACCTTTTTTGATTAAATGACCCAAATGTTCTATCTCACGTCTCATAAGTTTCGCCTTTTTCCAGTTCACCTCAAGTCCATTCTGTGACGCTACCTCTAAAACTTGCCTAAGTCTTTCCAGTGCCTGGCTCTCAGTATCGGCTGGTATAACAATATCATCGACAAATATTAACATAATGCCTTTTGTTATTAACTCTCTGAAAATAATTGTTACAAATCTCATGAAATATTTAGGCGAGATGGAAAGCCCAAAAGGTGCACGTAAAAACTCAAACTGTCCATGATGAGTAACGAAAGATGTATAAGGCACAGACTCCTCGCTTATTTTCAAGTGAAAGAAACCATTTTTAAGATCTAATACACTAAATACCGTTGCATCTTTCAGTTTATCTATCAAGTCATCAATGATTGGCAATGGAAAATCATCTTTCACTATCTTTTTATTTAATAGACGGTAATCAACACAAATTCGTGTTGAGCCATCCTTCTTCTTAACCAGTACTAATGGGCTAGAGTACTCAGAAAAACTAACCTGCACTATTCCCTTTTGTAACCACTCGTCTACCTGCTCTTCGACTAATCTTTGTTCCATATGTGATATTCTTCGGGGTCGCTGAGAGATTGGCACGTCGTCTTTTAACACTATCTTCATCTTAATTGGAGCTTCTTTCATCTGAATGGGGTTATACTCTTCCACGAGCCGCATAACATCTGTCTTTAACCCTGTGTTGGAAATGTGACCTGCAACATCAATAGCATTCACACAACAACTCACGCGCGACAACCATTCGTCATCTTGTGTCAACAACAACACAGCACCCTCACGAACTACCATCACAACATTTTGTAGGAACTCTTGACCTATAATTAACTTATAGGGCATTGACCCTTTAGGTACAACATGAAAAATTACATCAGAATAGCGCTGTCCATCGATCTCTATGCAAACAAATATTTTTCCTTGCGCTTTTACTTTAGAGAGTCCTAGTCCCGCCAAGATTACATTATCAACGTGATAAGGCACCTCTAATTCACTCCATAAGTCCTCTGAAATTAAGTTGACGTCACTTCCCGTATCTACTAACGCACTTATTGTTTTATCCCCTATTTTCACTAATTTTACCGCTTTGTTATTGTTCACTAGCCGGTCACAATGTTTGTTTACGTTTTGCATGACGTCGTTCGCCATGTTATCCTCCATCTTGAAACTTTTGACATGATCGCCCGCCGTAGCTCTCTCATTGGTTGCCGACGTCGCTCCGAACATAGCCGAGTGTTTCTTCGTTTCCGATTCGACCTGTTTTATCGACGGGTGTGATCGCTCCTTTTCTGATAACTGCTTTACCGATGTCTTAGTGGCTGCTGCGCTCGGATTGGTGCATTTTGTGCTAATATGTCCGAATTCGTTGCATCGAAAACATTGCAAGCCACTACGGCATGCTTTCGCTCGATGATCTTTTTCCCCACAATTATAGCAATGATTTGCCGTTTCTGATGACGACTCCGCAGCCCGCTTAACTGGTCGCTCAGCGTTCTGCCTTGCCGCCTTTTTCTTGATGGTTTCATACACCGCCAGTTTTTCCTTCAGCACTGGGTAGGTCACCGCGCCGTACAATATGACCTTATTAGTTTCTAGGTCGGTGATGCCATCTATGATGTACTGGATAGCGACGTAGTCGGGAAACTTGGCACGTTTTCCCATCTCCTTCATGATCAACATATACTGATAGCACGACTCATCTTTGCGCTTCCTGCGCGCCGCCATCATTTCATGCATCTCTTTGCTGTTCGCTGCATCAGGAAACTCCTTTATGACGGCTGCTTTTAGCTCCTCGTACGTCTTGTGAACCTTTTCAGTTTTTAGCCACAGCTCCGCGGTTCCGGTCAACGACCTACGGGCGATTATAAGCCGTTGTTGAGGTGACCAACCGAATATTTCCGCGTTATCATCGAGATCTTGAGCCCATTTTTCTGAGCTGTAGGTATGGTCTTCGCCACTGAATTTTGACATATCAAACGTGTTGAAAAATATATCCTTGGTCTCGGTCATCGTATTATCGTGTAATTCGTCTTTCGTCTTACTGTAATTACGCCTTTCGTCTTTCGTCTTCGCCTTATTTGTCGTCGTTTCAGCTTGCAAGTCCACGCGTCGCCGCATCCAACCGTTTTTCTTCTGTTTTTCTCTTACTCCTTCCACGTGGTCACGATCCCGGACGAGCCCCCAAAAATGTAGTGTTAGTGGATCGCGGCCGTGCAGAGAAATAAATAACCTTCAATACTTCTTATTTTTATTAAAAACAACTTTAAATAAAAACTCTTAAAAAATTAACACGCCCTCCCTTATCGTTCAAAAGTCGCCATTCTCGCCATCTTTTTTTTATTGTCCCTTTCATACACTTCTTTTTCTCCTTCCCACACTTTTACGCTTCGTTTCACACATCATTCGTACGTTCCTTTTATCCATCCTACATATAGTTGGAGCCATTTGATAGATACTTTTGCGAAAATGAGCTGTTCTACTGCGGCCAACACAGAGAATATTAGGTTTTCTTTTTCTCAACCGTGGCTTTGCTGGGGGCCTAACTTCCGTGCCTAAAAAACTAAAGCCGAAGGGGTTTTAAAGGGGTTAGGGGAGCCGAAGGGGTTTACAACTGTTATGTTTTTATGTTATTACAAAACATTCTCGCAAACGAATATAAAAACACTCAATTTATTCAGAATTTTAAAAATAAAAGCTCAGCTAAAGAAGCATGACGCGACGCGCCCTGGACCACCGCACACACATCAACAGTGCATTCTTTTTAATAAATAAAAAATAGACCTGAATCATATCCCATAATCCCCTATCCGCTTTAATACGCTTTCGGAATAATAAAAAATTGTTTTTAACTAAAAAAAACAGTAAATACTGTGAAGAAATTATTTAAATCAAGCCAAAAATGACGTAGATACAGCATTTTTAGTATATTAGTTCCAAAAACGCGCCCGAGACTAAAGCAAGTCACTGTAATGTCATCTCTCGTTCTCTGATTCTAGTAATAAGTATTTGAGAATGTTATTTAAGTCTATGTTCCCGATATACGTACATAATATTTTTATCGTGTTTGGTATGATTTACGAGTTTTACAAACCCTCATAGGTTTGAAGATTTGACGAACTCTCAGATATGCGCTACTTCGAATGCCATTATCCAGCTTAAGAAAGTTGAAATTAAGTAATGGATTTTATTGTTCATTTAATGAGGTTTTTAACTAAATATTCGATAACGAAAAAAAAGAAAAAAACAATATATTTTTTTAAATTTCAACTTCTCTTTCAACTTTTACTCTGCTCCAAAATCTTGATTATAATGGTTAGTAATATATATTTTTTTGTTTTTTTTTTAAATATTTGTTTTCGTTTTTTTATATTGGTCTTTTTTTTTAAGTGGGAAAATCATCTAACGAGAAATCGCGCTCTTGGGTGGAGCGAGAGATAGTGTCACACTTTTACTGACTAAAAACCCACTCCCGTTTCTTCGCTGCCTTCGTCCCAGGGCTCCAGGTTTCGTTTTTACGCTACCCATGGCCCCAGTAGGCTTCGACCCTGCTGGGCCCCTACAGTTGCTGACATCTACTTGAGGCGCGCGTGGAACTGTACGCGCCGTCGACGACTCGGGTTCGGTCCGGACGGTTACCGGAAGTAAAAATGGTAAAAATCGAAAGTTGTAAAATGTTGCAGTGTCGTATTTTAAATCGTCAGATATCATGACAATACTGTCGTGTTTAAACTCTTCTTCTTTTTTATAATAATACACAGATATCAGGAAAGTGGCCTGGTCATTGTTCCAGTGAAACGATTGGGTGCGTCAACCTCCCCCACTGTAATCGATCTGTCTCCTAAACGACTTTTAAGTCCATTGTGAAACTTAGCGAGCGATATGTTAACACTAAGAGCTTTGATTACAAAGAAAATAAAATAATTAAAGTGGTCCAAGTTTGTGAATATAAAAAATAAGGTTTTTTTTCACAATTTTTCTTTTCTTTGTAGAATATTTAGTTAAAAAACCTCATTAAATAAAGAATAAAATACTTTACTTCATTTATTTAATTTCAACTTCCATAAGCTGGATAATGGCATTCGAAGTAGCGCAATACTAATAATAGTATACTCAAATATTACTAAAACCAGAAACATCGCAATTTTTAAATTGTTCACTTTACGTGAAATGCCCCTACGATCAAGCCGTTCGTCGCACGGATCACGACAGATGACGTCATCGTAAAGAGCCCAGCGAGAGCGCGCGTTTCAAAGTAACCGTTCAGAAAAACTTTAATAAATCCACCATTTCTTGACGGATTTTAATGATTTAAAAAATTTAATGCTCATTAAATTATTACACACACGATGTACTTAGTAAAAATAGGATTTGCTATTATGTGATTGATGCTCATTGACTTTTGTTCAGCGTAATGAGAGGATGTTATACACAGGTTCAGCGAAGAGTTCGAGGAACTAAAGCACGTGGGGCGCGAGCAGCCGTGCTCGGCCGCCGACCTGCCCGTCAACCGGCCTAAGAACCGCTTCACCAACATCCTGCCGTACGACCACTCCCGCTACAAGCTGCAGCCCGTGGACGACGAGGAGGGCTCCGACTACATCAACGCCAACTACGTGCCCGGGCACAACTCGCCGCGCGAGTTCATCGTCACGCAGGGCCCGCTGCACTGCACGCGCGACGACTTCTGGCGCATGTGCTGGGAGTCGGGCAGCCGCGCCATCGTCATGCTGACGCGCTGCGTGGAGAAGGGCCGCGAGAAGTGCGACCGCTACTGGCCCTACGACACGCGGCCCGTGTACTACGGCGACATCGCCGTCACGGCGCTCAACGAGTCGCGCTACCCCGACTGGACCGTGACCGAGCTCATGCTGTGCCGCGGCGCCGAGCAGCGCGTGCTCAAGCACTTCCACTTCACCACGTGGCCGGACTTCGGCGTGCCCGACCCGCCCACCACGCTGGCGCGCTTCGTGCGCGCCTTCCGCGAGCGCTGCCCGCCCGACTCGCGGCCCGTCGTCGTGCACTGCAGCGCCGGCGTGGGCCGCTCCGGCACCTTCATCACGCTCGACACCGCGCTGCAGCAGGTCAGTACACACAAGTTCCGCGAGCGCTGCCCGCCCGACTCGCGGCCCGTCGTCGTGCACTGCAGCGCCGGCGTGGGCCGCTCCGGCACCTTCATCACGCTCGACACCGCGCTGCAGCAGGTCAGTACACACAAGTTCCGCGAGCGCTGCCCGCCCGACTCGCGGCCCGTCGTCGTGCACTGCAGCGCCGGCGTGGGCCGCTCCGGCACCTTCATCACGCTCGACACCGCGCTGCAGCAGGTCAGTACACACAAGTTCCGCGAGCGCTGCCCGCCCGACTCGCGGCCCGTCGTCGTGCACTGCAGCGCCGGCGTGGGCCGCTCCGGCACCTTCATCACGCTCGACACCGCGCTGCAGCAGGTCAGTACACACAAGTTCCGCGAGCGCTGCCCGCCCGACTCGCGGCCCGTCGTCGTGCACTGCAGCGCCGGCGTGGGCCGCTCCGGCACCTTCATCACGCTCGACACCGCGCTGCAGCAGGTCAGTACACACAAGTTCCGCGAGCGCTGCCCGCCCGACTCGCGGCCCGTCGTCGTGCACTGCAGCGCCGGCGTGGGCCGCTCCGGCACCTTCATCACGCTCGACACCGCGCTGCAGCAGGTCAGTACACACAAGTTCCGCGAGCGCTGCCCGCCCGACTCGCGGCCCGTCGTCGTGCACTGCAGCGCCGGCGTGGGCCGCTCCGGCACCTTCATCACGCTCGACACCGCGCTGCAGCAGGTCAGTACACACAAGTTCCGCGAGCGCTGCCCGCCCGACTCGCGGCCCGTCGTCGTGCACTGCAGCGCCGGCGTGGGCCGCTCCGGCACCTTCATCACGCTCGACACCGCGCTGCAGCAGGTCAGTACACACAAGTTCCGCGAGCGCTGCCCGCCCGACTCGCGGCCCGTCGTCGTGCACTGCAGCGCCGGCGTGGGCCGCTCCGGCGCTCATGTTAATAAATTAATTATTAAGGGGTCTATGACATAATAAGTTTAATGTTGTGTTGTGCGCAGCTGACGAACCACGCGGAGTTCATCGACATCTTCGGCATGGTGCACGCCATGCGGCGCGAGCGAGTGTGGATGGTGCAGACGGAGCAGCAGTACATCTGCATCCACCAGTGCCTGGTGGCCGTGCTGGAGGGGCAGGACATGGCCGCGCCGCCGCATAACAATCACAACCACCATCTTAACGCCGCCTTCGAAGGTACGCTCTCTACTTGTAACTTTACTCTAGCGCCCATATTATATACCATTTTGACTTTTGTATACGTCACTTATCATTGGCAAATATTTAGAATAATTATTAAAATGATAATAGAATTAGTAGTCGTACGACTTGTGCGCGTCGAATGCTAGCTGTGGTTAACATGTGAGTGTGGTAGGTGCGGGCTAGCGGCGGCGGCGGCGCGGTGAGTGCGTGTGGCATGGCGTGCGTGTGCGTGCGTGTGCGTGCGTGTGCGTGCGCGTGCGTGTGCGTGCGCGTGCGTGCGCGCCCGCACTGTCTCAGCTTGTGTTCTGTTGCAGATGACGAGGGCATCGCGGAGTCCGGCATGTGACGCCGCCTGACAGAAGACAGCACTTCGTTTATGTTTTCTCTTCCCGATGAGATCGCTTGTATACAGTAGTGTTAAGTTTTGTACTAAAATATTTTTATAAAAATGTAAATTAATAAAAAAGGACCAATCGTTAATTTTATATTAGACTAAGTTTAAATAAATAATTTGTTATTTTTTTACGTTGGTAATGTATCGAAACGCAGCGGAAACGGCACTGGTGAAACGGAGACCGCAGCGTGTCTCACACGCGTCGTTTGGGCTACGTTCAGCACTCCATGGCTATACATTTATTTATTAGTGTATTTTGATACAATTTTAAATGACTTTAAATAATAGTTTTATATTTACACAAATAATTATGAGTTATATCTTGAATCTCAAAATTGTACTTAATTTTATAAACGTTACAGTCATAACTGTCAATCGTTCAAAACCAAGCAATAATAAGTTAAAACTTTCCCTAAGTATCAAGCCTGACGGCACCACTGCGACTCTGAACATAAACATGGTTTTAAAA
This sequence comes from Mythimna pallens, assembly GCA_961205895.1. Classification (NCBI taxonomy): domain Eukaryota; kingdom Metazoa; phylum Arthropoda; class Insecta; order Lepidoptera; family Noctuidae; genus Mythimna; species Mythimna pallens. Next base: position 26,040,212 of record OY540829.1, read on the forward strand.
GGGTCAGCACCAGTCTCAAGTGACTGCCCAAGGCTATCGCATTCTTAAAAAGGCATTCGCCTACAGCCGATCTATGCAATATCTACGACTCTTAGCAAGCTGCTTGACATCTGACTAGAGCACAAAAAGATAACTAAATCAATTTAAAAAATGTACACTCCACAACCTCGACCGACGTTGGAACTGCAGCAAGAAATTTTGGTAATTTAACATGTTTTTTTTTTTCTTGAATTTGAATTTTATTATTTTTGTGAAGATCATATTTATGTGTTCTAGTAATTGGTAGTGAAAAAAGGAACATGCATATGCTAATTGTTCAAAGTGGTTTTGACGGATATCAATTCTGACTGTGATATACATACTTAAAGTAACATTTTTACTGCACTTTGCTCAATGAATCGAGAAATACAAAGTAATATCTCTGTTGAAAATGTTTTTCATGCAGACTAAATTTCTACACACAGCAACGTAAAAGTACCGACGAGCTGAATACGGTGGAATTGTTGCGTTAATAATAGGTCTTTACTATATTATATAGGTTGATTTGAAGTGTTATTATATCTTTAGATTGATTCGGAATAATAAGTTCAAATAAACTTTTTATTAAAGGTATGTTATTCTTATTTCGAAATTATTTATGTAATGGTTTTTTTGTGTTTTGTATTTTTTGTAATAAGTATATCAGTATAACCATGACATTTAATAAAAAAAACAATGTTTTTCATACTAGGAATTCTAACGTAGAAACCTTTGATTATAAACTTGTCTAGATAGAGCAATGCAAACATACGACGCGCTAAAACTGTCCCCAAATTGCGTGACATGTGTGAGTACCGCACGTGTACTTATTGTCGTCAAACTGTCAAGGTGTGCGTGTTGAGGGATGCCTGCTCAAAATAATTAACTTTCCTTTTCTCCATTATTTATTATGACGAAAGTTTAACAAAATAGGTTGAAAAAATAATTATTTTGTAGATTAAAGGAATAAAGAAAATACATTTATTTAGCACAGACTTAAAGACACAATACTCCAGTTACATGCATAAAACCAACAAATAAAAAATTATAAAGTCCGATGTAAGGCACACATTTCTACTTTAAAGGAATGTGTGCCTCACTGCTGCACCAAACAGGCTCAATTCAGCAAAAATCTGAAACCCAAAATGTTAGAAAAACAAAAAAAAAATATATTTAATGCATGACGTCATGGGTTTCATTTTTTTTTTTTTAGGTATAGATAAGTTATCATTTACTGATCAAATAAATAATGTAATTTATTTTTAAAATAATAATGTTCTCCTGATCGAAAGATGATGTAATGATATTTGTATTTTGTCTCCCATAGTTTCGCCAAATCTCCCTAGTAATAAACTGACAACACTGGCTAATTGGAATAACATACAAAAAAACTAATTAAAAAAAAATTTGTTTTCTATAATAATAGTGGTTAAATAACAAAATTTACCGATGAAAAGTGATCTTAGTGTTATTATATTGTTTTCCCACATAATTACGGCACAGTCTGACAGCAGAAACCTAAACCTATAATAAATTATTTTTCGTGAGCGCATTATCCTTAGTTGTTTCAAATGACAATGACGTAAGGGAGAAGCGAGTCTACCAATTTTAGTAGACTTTATTTGGGCCGTTTAGTACGGCCAATGTGGCATCTAGACAAGTATATAATCAAAGGTAGAAACTATGCATTTCAAAGGGCAAGCAATATCAATGACATATACCTACGACTTTCTTCTAACAAAAGAACTTTGTGTTCTTGGTTTAATAGCTTTCGTTTTGGAAATTTTGTCTTGTAGCCGTCCTGAGAAGAAAAATTATTTTCCCACGTGAAAGTGATTGAAACAAAAATAGACAACCCATTCATTAGCAGGTTTAAGTTTGTATACTTTATCAATATTACATACCGCTTGAAACACATTGTTTCCACGATAGAACTCATATTACAAAATAATGCGAGTTTTCTTAGATTTCATGCAAAAATGGTTATGAGTACTGCGATATTACAGAAAATACAAAACGCGAAGAAACCAATAAAAACTAATTTCGTGAAAAAAATAACGTATCTAGTTTGAACTTAAGATTGCAAGTCAATTCTAACAAGATTCTTTAAATCCTAACCCGTTTTCAAAAACAGCAATTTCATAGGTTAAGCCCTATTATTAGCCAGAATGAGGTCTAGAATGACGGTCAGTAACGAAACTCGATTAACACGCACTGCGTATCCGAGTTAAAAGAGAGAATTTATAATATACAGGGTTATTTGTAAAACACTAACATCCTTGAAGGAATGTATTACTAACATCATAAACAACAACTTTTGTTCTATGACATATTACAAAACAAGATTCATTTACCAAAAACAAACCTTCAAGATTTCGTTGTTCTATCTAACACATTTCAACACTGTATTTTGCTGTACCTACCTACGTCTGCATGACGCGACGCAAGCGCATTAAGCCCCCCGCCGCCCGCTCCCCGCTCGCCTCCGCTATTGTACTATCGCTTGCTTCTTAAAGACTTCGTAATATTTAGAACTTTTAATTTAAATATTATTATATTTATTTTTGTATCAAAATCTGATGAACTAAAATATAATAAATTGTTAAAAGTCATAGAACAAAAGTTGTTGTTTATGATGTTAGTAACATAGCCCTGAAAGGTTGCCAGTGTTCTACAAATAACCCTGTATATGTTCTGAGATATTTTTTAATCACATCTCCATCGATTCCGAAGATTATTTGTAAAGAGGATCCCTAATCCGACAACCGAAAAAAATTATGCTGTAATATGAAATGCTGAATAGATGTGTTTCAAATAATTTTTATTATTTTCTAAATATTAAAAAAAAAAATGATGCGTAGATTAAGTTTTGCTGCTGCCCGCGCAGTGGTCATGAGTCGCGAGCGCACGTAGCGGCGTCACGAGCAGTTTAACTACGCGTAGCATGGCGCCATCCCTCACGATGTGATATTTTGAAAAGTTAGAGCTGTTAATCTAAGTGAACAACATTCCCGAAAGCGAAATGGTAAAATGATACATATAATTGTACATTCGAGTGCATTAAAAATGCACCGATTTCTTAATATTAAATGGTCTGAATATCTGATATGGTTGCAGTAAACTGAAACTGAATATCAATAAAATATTATATTTTTTGTAATGTATGTTTTTATTTCCTTGCACATCTCCCACAGCACAGCAGCGCACAATTGAAATGCTAAAATAGGTATTACTTCCATTATAAATAATGCGAGTTGAAAGATTTTTTAAATTTAAAATGCATCAATCACACCAACAGAGCAAGAAGATTTAGATTACAAAATTTGACTCAAATAAAAACATAATAATATCGACGATAAAAATAAATAAAATACCTGACATCATTTATCTATACATATACACAGACATAATAATAATGACGTTAAAAAATTAATAAAAATATCTGACGTTAACCTATTTCTTATCCACAAACATAATAAAATAATATGCATACATAATTTTATTTGAATAATTTAATAATAATGACGACACAAGATAAACAAACATACCTGACATAATTTACTCATACTTATACACAGACATAATTATTATAATGATGTACTTACATGCATAATTACACGCATCACATTCTAAATATAATTCTATTGAATTCCGTGAATCACTACCTAACTCTCTTCCTCTCTCCTAACTTTGCTGTGCCCGCCAGGGTCCATATTGGTCTGTGAAAATTTTTCGTCACCATCGATGTATACATATGGATTGCAATAAAGTATTGAGTAGTGTTAGAGCAGTGTTGACATTAATCAGTTAATTTTTTTAATCAATTAATTAATTTTGATTAATTTAAATCAGATTAAATTAATCATGATTAAAAAAGTTACCTTAATTATGATTTTTGACGTTCATCATTAATCACTAATCATTAATTGAATAACTTGATTAAAACTAATACATCCATCAATTTTATTAATTCTATAGTATAAAAGAAATGATGGAAAATATTAACACACATTTAAAATAGTTTCTAATGTTCAGCATAAGTGTCTGCTGCTATGCATACACTTATGCTGAACATTAGAAACTAAAGAAGCTAAATGCTAATCTTGAAGAATATTTTCAATCAACTAACCTCCGAACTACATTTCTGTTTTTTTTTTATGTTCAAGTTACATTCAATTTCATAAAATTTTTTTTCGAGGTACACCTCTATCATACGATAGAGGTGTACCTCGCTTGGGCAGAGCACCGCCGTGTCATCGTGGTGGCGATAGGCGGCAACGATCTCTCGCGCCGGGCCTTGGTACAGGCTAGGGTCCGGGGCTAGGACGAGTGGCAGGCGGTCACCTCCTTCTGTTCAGATTCAGATTTATGCATAATCATGTGTATATAATATACATGGTAAGAGGCTTATTAAAGGTGTTACAAAAATATTCTTTGGCTCAACATGTTTGACCATGGCTGGTGTGTAAATTAGGTCGAAAGACAATAAGATTTTAAAAATACAATAACAAAAAAAAAAATTCAAATAATATAACAATTATCATTAATAGCTACAACTTAGGAGTCTTTAAGTCAAGAGTGAATAGGCTACTGCTCCATCGTCGACCACATCATCGCTTACCATCAGGTGAGATGGTGGTCAAACGCCAGCCTATCATTAATAAAAAAATTAAAAAATAGGTCACTAGATAAGCTGTACAAAATAAATAGAAAAAAAATCAGTAACTTATCAAAAATTCATTCATATTCAGCTTTTTCTGTCAGTCGTTCTAAGTACGTATTAAAGAGGGCAAGGAGCCACGATATGGCTAGATGTTTCTGGTCCTAGATGTTTTAGTTGTTCCACCGTTAAATCACCAACTCCAGCAGCTTTAGGTGCCGTTTTTAGTACCTTCATGGCCAAGATGATATCTGTAAGTGTGAAAGACTCTAATGTCAGTGCTGTCACAATAGTTGTTATCAATTTCCGGCTCTTAGGAAGCCTATGCGGTAATTTTCATGACCTTGGTTAATAGGTTCTGGAGGATCATCGGTTAGTCTACGGAATTGTTGGTGTTATGAACTAACGGTCGTAGTGTCGTAATCCATTTGTGTGTTCGATTAACACCAACCATTGACAACAGCTCCTCTCCTACTAGTAGGTATGGTACTTATCCTCTGAGAAGGGATCGTTATTTAAAATCAAAATATTTCACATGCCTACATGGGCACAACCCTACATGGGCACTTATAAAAAGTCGGAAGCTAGTGCACAGTTCCAAATTGGTTGTTTCCTATGGAGAAGAACGGGCAAGAAACTCTATGGTTACTCTTTTAAAAAAAGTGGTTGATTACAATATTTTCATATACAGTATTAATAGATTTTATGTAAGAACAGTGTAGCCCAGTCAATATTGTACACAAAAGTACAATAAAAATAATCAAATTAAAAAACTGAGTCGTAGGAAGGTAATAGGAAGTAATCTAAGAATTCGTGGAGTCTACAGTGTTCTCATATTCACATTATAAAAAGAGGCTATAAAAAGCGAGAAAAATAGGAACAATTACAACTATCAATAAATGAGAGGTTAACAAAATAAATTACTAACGAATTTAAGGTAGTTGAAGGCTAAATAATTTAAAAATATTGCAAAAGCAATGTGTTAAAAAAAAGATGTAGGTATATTAATATTAACCCCTGAATACCTCGGCGTTACCTACCTTAAGGATTGGCCAGAAGTAGCTAAGAATAGAAAGGAATGGAATAACGGAAGGGACACAACGGGCTCATAATAATAATAATTATATTAAAACAAAGAAGATACAATAATAATGAGTTACCAGGGGGCCACATGTCCAGAAGTAGTCATTGCCAAACAAGAGTGTTTTCGACTTAGTCTTTAACCATATACCTAATACGCTTTTTTGGTTAGGGCACGCTTAATATGAGTTTTGAATTTTCCCCTCGCTAAGTTCTGTCACCACCTTTGGCAGCTTGGTATAAAAGCGTATGCTGTTTACTAAAAATGACTTGCTATTCTTAGCTAATCTCCATTTGGGTAATACAATTTCGTGTTTACTACACGTATTTTTGTTGTGAAAGTCGCTTCTAATTTTAGAGAGTCCTGAGTTTTTACGAACATACAAAATACTTTCTAAGATACAAAGAGAAGGCAGAATCAGTATATCGATTTCTTTGAATTTATTTGTAATGGACTCGCGAGGTCCCTTTTTATAAATAGCCCGAAATGCTCTCTTTTGCAATATGAAAATTGAGTCTACATCAGCTGCAGATCCCCACAGTAAAATGCCATAAGAGATAATACTGTGGAAATAAGCATAGTAAACTAACCTAGCCGTGGCTACATCTGTCAATTGCCTTATTTTTCTTATTGCATATGCAGCTGAGCTTTAATGTTCCCGATAGAGTTCTAATATGAGCGCCTCACTGCAGTTTAGAATCGAAATTATAGATGTCTTCGTACTTTTTTATAAGACTTGTGGACACCGGATCGATGCCAAGTATATAATTATGAAATACGACATCCCATATGTACCTATGCATTGCCGTGATGGATTGCCGGACTGTACGATATTGACGAATGTTTCGTACTTTGAAGGTGTTTATTTTTTTTTTTCGGTGGCAAAATCAAAAACCCACTCCTGTTCCTTCGTTGCCTTTCGTACCAGGGCCGAGTCTTCCTTTCAGAATCAGACCCTTGGCCCCAGTAGGCTTCGACCCTGCTAGGCCCCTACAGTTGCTGACATCTCCTTGAGGCGCGCGTGGAACAGCACGCGCCGTCGACGACTTGGGCTCGGTCCGGACGGTTACCGGACGGTCGGATGGCGAGCCACCCATTGCTCGCCGTCCGCAAGCCTGCGCCTACGATGGCCGGAAATCGGGATCGGAATCCCGGCGGCGATTGGGGCGTGAGGACCGTTGCCGTTGTCTCACGCGATCGGCCGCCTCCTTTGCTAGCATTACTGCTTCGCAGAAGGAGGCGACCGCCTGCCACTCCTCCTCGCTCCGGACCATGGCCTGTACCAAAGACCGGCGCGAGAGGTCGCCGCCGCCGATCGCCCCCACGAGGACACGGCGTTGCTCTGCCCAAGCAGGGCACACCCCACCGTGTGCTCCACCGTGTCCTCCGGGCGGTCCACACAATGGTGGCACCCGGGCGTTTCTTCCGCATGAATCCGGTGCAGGAACCTCCCGAACTACTTTGAAGGTGTTGGTTCTATATCACTTATTTTTGTATCAAAGCCTGCGGAGAAGTTGTCCCAATTTATTTTTGAGAAATTAAAATCTTCACAAACAACCAGCCTGTGTTCTTCAAAACAGGCTGTACTACAGGGAGTACTCTGAACGCTTTTTATACGCGGATGTCCCAGTTTTGGCGGCTCAATCAACAGATTTCACGGAAGTTGAAAATATTATAACAACTGCACTTGAGTCTCTTGGAAGGTACTACGATGGTAACGCTTTGCGTCCAAATCCATCTAAAATCCAATCTTGCGCTTTTCATCCACGTAATAGATCTTTGCATCGGAAACTTAATATTTCGTGGCGAGGAACTAACATTGCAAGACCCCTAAATACCTCGGCGTTACCTACATTGGACAGAGCTTTAACTTTCAATGTACACTGCCTCAACACCAATCGGAAAGTCGGGACTCGAAATGAACTGCTAAGGCGTCTCATTTCTAGCAACTGGGGAGCAACACCAGATATTTTTCGCACGATCGGCATGTCCATATGCTTCTCTGCCTTATTTGCATGTAGTGTGGCAACGATCTGCTCATGCAAAAAAAGTCGACATCGCCCTAAACGAGACGTGCCGAATAATATCGGGCTGCTTGAAACCAACCCCACTCAACAAGCACTACCCGTTGGTTGGAATCGCACCATCTGTCGTCCGTAGGAATGTCGCATGAGGACTTGAAAAAAGTTGTCAAGAATCCGATTCTCGACATCCCCTTTATAAGCATATAGTAACTCCGGGTAGACTTAGAATTCGGAAGGGCTTTCTTCGCTGTACACAGGCCATTCAGGACAGACGATCTACGGTGAGACGTAAGTTGTGGGAGGAATACCACTCACGACCGCCCGACTTCGTTCATCCCCAGGAACATCTGACACTCGGACGAGATCTGCAGTGGCCTTTATGGAAAGCGATCAATAGACTACGCACCCAAGAAAAGTAGGCCGTTGCAAACACAACCGGACAAACTGGGGGATTATAGACCCCTCCGACACTCAGTGTGAGTGCGGTTCTCCTGACCAGTCGATGGCCCTATAATAAAGTGCCCAAAGTGTACCTACACCTGCACTTCGGAGGACCTAAAAAACGCCACTGACACCTCTATAAAAGTGGCAACCTACTGGGCCCAAAAACTGAGGGAAAAAAAGCTATCAATTCGAAAAGAAGAAGTTGTTCTAGTCCGCTAGCACGCACATCCAACACAACTTTCAGAGATTAAGCATTGCCATACAACGTGGCAATGCCGTCAGCCTTTTGGGCACACTTCCAGTCGACAGCGATGCGGAGGAATTTTATGACGCCATATTTTAGCTAGTAGTTTTTGTCTTTAGTGTATACATAGTTTTAATTAGTTAAGTGTTTTTAGCAAAAAATAAATAAATAAAAAATTTACTTATAAGTAGACGTGTTCATCATTGATTGTCAAACAGTATGACATATCTGTGATTGAGAACAAGTTGTTGAGTTGAGGTACACAATACGAAAAGTTTTATTCCGACATTCACAAATACGAATTTCAAGAAACCGATTTTCATAATTCTGAATGGTTTAAAATTCCTAAACTATTAACTCCGATTTGTCATTCATCCTATTTTTATAATTTCGAAATTTCAGTACTCCTAACGTAGCACAGTAATTGTATAACATTTGACGGCACGGTTGGCACAGTGCTTGAGCGATCGATTGCTGCGCTACGTGTTCGATTCCTGCAAGGAACAAATATATGTATGCCCTACAAATAGGTGTACCGGGTCTGGTTGTCTTGTGTCTTCTTCTTCTTCCTGCCCTTATCCCATATTACTTGGGGTCGGCGCAACACGTTTTTTTCTTTCATTCTGTCCTTTCTTTCATATCACTCCTCACACAATACATCCATCTTTTCTTTGGCCTCCCTCTCCCTCTCCATCCATCTACACAGAACTCTTTTAGTAATATGCGTTTTATCCCTCCTATTCACATAACCATACCAAGCTATACGATTTCCTTTCAACTTTCCAGTCACTGGCGCCACTTTCAAATTTCTTCTAATATAGGTCCTAGTTTCTCACTTTACCCTTCCTTATAATAATAGCCCATCGCCGTATCTCTTGATATCGTTGACGTCGTGGTGGGGTTTGCGTGCTCCTATAAACCCTAGGTTTGTACCCTGGTAGTTTGCTTTGACGTAACATGCCAAGGGTGAGGGGCCAGACTAAAAGAGATACAATGCGCAAGGCAGTTTTGTGGCAAACTGATGGGCATTAGCGACCCCCACGGAACCGATCTCTCGGGAGAAATCTTGTTCCTCATTTGCGGCTTCCCGTAACTGTTCCCACCCAGTGTGCCTGAATGGGACATTCGTGACGGGATGCTATCTTTTGCAAAATGCTGTTGGTGCTACCGCGCAGCCTTTGAAACAATGACGCCACTTTCTTACGCATTGTAGTGTGAAAGCCGTCAACGCGCGCATTTGCGAACATTTGTGACGCACTACAGTGGCGCGGCAAACCCAACAGCATTCTGAAAGCATTATTAAATACTGAATACGCAGGACGCTGTAGGCTCGTTGCGTATACCTAACCCACAGGCCGCAATAATAATAATGTTTTTCTTTTTATTTTTGAAATATTTAAAAATGTAACTAATATTACTTTAAATAAGTAAAATAAAGGAAATAATAATATTTATTTACCCAAAAAGATTGTACAAAAGAAGTTTAAAATTTTGTAAGCTATGATTATAAATTTAAATACAATACAGTATAATCTGTAACCGAACTAGGTAATAAACCTGTATCACGGTATACAGCGCCAAACATTATTTGGATAAAACAAAAATAGTAAAAATAAAGTTAGTTAAGCTAAACTAGGTGAGTTGGTGTGTATGTGTGATGAGAAGGGAGTGAAAGTAAAATAGGCGATGAGTGGTGAGCGTTTCAACCGCACGGCCATGATGATACTTAAAAAAAAACTAAAAATTTGTAAAAGATGATTTCTAAAACCTATGTCAAAGCTATGGTTAAGAAGTTGTAAGGATTTAAATGTGGCCGCGCATTTCAAACGCGGAGAATGGCGCGGCCACGGAGATCTAAAACTAAGCGTTGCAGAGACCTGAAATTCAGGTAAATATCAGATTGAATTTTTAAAAATATAGAAAATATTCCTAGGTTTATATTTTAGGAGCTATAAAGCAAAGAACACCTGTTATGTGTGCGCTTTTTCAGCGAGATATCAACGATAATATGTTTGTCACCGTTTCGATGGCGCGGCCATGGGGTTATTGCTCTATAGCTCCTAAAATATAAACCTAGGATTTTTTGTTGTATTTTTACAACCTACGACAAATTCAAATCTATGTTTTACAAAAAACTTCAGACCTCTGCGACGCTTTTTCAGTGAGACTTCGGCGGTGACGTGTATTTCACCGTTTCAATGGCGCGGCCATGGAATTTTATTCTTACAGCTCCTCAAATATCAACCTAGGATATTTTGTTGTATTTTTACGAGTTTTGACAAATTCTAATCTATGTTTTACAAAAAATTTCAGACCTGTGCGACGCTTTTTCAGCGAGATATCAATGATAATATATTAGTCATCGTTTCAATGGCGTAGCCATAGGGTTTTTGCTTTACAGCTCCTAAAATATAAACTTAGGTTTTTTTTCTATATTTTTACAAATTCAATCTGTTATTTACTTAAATTTCAGGTCTCTGCAACGCGTAATTTTAAAGATCTCAATGGCCGCGCGGTTCTCTGCGTTTCAATGGCGCGGCCACTTTCAAACCCTTATAACTTCTTAGCCATAACTTTGACAAATTTATGGTTTTGGGAATCATCTTTTACAAATTTTTACAAAGTGTTGGCATAGTTTTTTTTTTTTTAATTATCGTCATGGCCGTGCGGTTGAAACGCGCTCACGATGATTGTTGGGGTGTGTGTGTTTGTGAAATGATTATAGTACATTATGATATAAGTGTGTAATGTTAGTGATTACCGTCGAGGCGGTATTTAGACCCGAGCCGGGCGAGGGTCTTAAGAGAGCCAAGAACGGTAATCATTAATTACTCACGTGTGTCATACGACGTTTTACAATACACTTGTGAAGAAAACAACAGTAAAAATAGTAAAATTTTCTGTGACATGGCGGTAAAAATCTGTTTTCATAACGCGCGCATCATTTATTTTATTTATCCTTAGAGGAAGGCTAAGGTATTTTGATCATACTGCCTAGTCTTACGTTTATGCACCGTTTATGTTTTCTTGCGTGAAAAGTTTTACGATAATGTCTTTCGTACTGTCAATAGTATACGGATGTAACAATTTAATGATTTTGTATTATTTAATTTTATTTAATTAAGTAATAATAAATAAGTAAGCCACTGAACTTAACTGGAATAAAAAAAACACGCCAAAATCCGCGCGCATCTGAAAATGGAGGCCAAAGACTACAAAAAAAAATTTAAGGTACGATTTATTTACTAAATGTTTTTTTATTAAATAAATCGTTTGTACAAGATAAATTTGTCCATTTTAACTTGTAAATTGGATGAAATATTATAAGTTAGTAAGACACTAATTTATTTAGGTACTATTGAACGGGAATTTAATTGGAATTCAAAATTTGTTTTGCGAATAAAGAGGTTGAACAAAAAGGTTTTAACTACATTATAGCACTAGTGCATAATGGTAATCAAAATGTCACAGGTTGGTAACGAGTGCCATTATATACCTAAGTGCAGTGCAATAAGAGTCACTTTCTGAGCAAGTGTGTTGTAAAAAGAGTATGTATGAAATGATATTATATGCGGAGTAAGCTGGTGTAAGTGTATGTGTAGATATAGAGTAATTAGCGAAGAACAAATTAGATATTGCGCAAAGGAACCTGCTTACCTCGGTAAATATTTTTCAATACACTTACTCGAAAACCCGCTCTTATCCCACCGCTTTTAGGCATGCAATAGACTGCTTTCCGCACTAGTGCAGAAATAACTCGTGCTCTCCCCGACCACAATGTTATTACAATATGTATCGTATCAGCCCCCCTAGCCAAGTTACAATCGTATCGTTCGCGCTGAACGCCTCGAGTAGACCACGCCTCCGATTCCTTTGTTCTGACCACGTGACTGAGCGTTGAGATGACGTCCGGGGGTTGACCCCCGCAAGTCGCCGGTCAACCCCCGTTTATTCATTTCTTCGTAAGTGTATTGAAAAAAGTCGTTTGAGACACGTGCAAATTTGTCACTGTAGCCCTCGGCTCCATAACACACTCGCCTCGAATGATTTCCGCCTCGGTCGCAATGACAAACTTTCTGCACTTGTATCAAAATGTACTATTTCTGTGTCATCATAAGTTAATGTCAATAAGTACTTTTTCACCCTGTCTTTCCAACGAGCCCTATTAAGCGAATAAATATCCAGAATATAGTTTATTTTATTATAGACATGGGGACCCAAAAATACAAAACATCTTATAATAAAAGAAGTTTCCGGTTTATGTTCACGAGTACATACTAATTGTTTCCTACGCCTATGTGTAAGGTTGGGGTCATATGATAATTCTTGATGTTGAGCTGTCTGATAGTAAGCGCCTCGCAGTATTTAGGTATATAGCTGTACAGTGGGAAAAAACCGAGGCTTGAAAGCGCAGACCTTCAAAATGGCGCGTTGAGCGATCTCAAAGGGCTTAATAACTGTTTTAGGAACTCCTCCCCAGGATGAGATACAGTATGGGAAGTACTGACTGGCACAAAGCGAAGTAGATTTGTTTCAATAACCAAGCATCAACAACGTATCGCAGCTTCCTAAACACATATATAAGCTTTCTGACTCGAGCGCTAAGCAATTTTATATGGTCTTTGAAGCTGGGATTGGCGTCGAAGAGGATCCCTAAGTATTTCATTGAATTTACACGTTCTATTGGTTTACAAGTGCAGTGTGTGTCTAAGGAACATTGGTGAGGGGGGACTATGTTGTAGTTGCTCCCTACATGTGTTGAATGACGTATACCTACTAAACGTCAGGTATTTGGTTTTATCAGAATTCACAGCAGCGCCCCCACACAGTATTGCCAGTCTTCAGACGGGATCCCTTCTTTTCACATAATATTCTTTTTCCCAATACACTTTGGCATAACGATTTAGGTACTTTTAATTTGTTTTGCCATAATAATACTTTGCCATTTTTTTTTTTGGCATACAGTTTATGTCGGTATAATTATCTTGAAGGCTAATTTGTTTTGGCATAAATTTAATTCGCATAACGTTACTAGGCCTAATGAATATTAGCATAATAATATTTAGGCATACAATTAATAGAAATGACGGAAACAAATTTGTGTTATATTTACGTCTATTTATTTTGAATTTTCATGCAAATGATTTATTTATGTGAACGTTTGTAATATCTTCTTATGAGAAATAAAGATTCTTCAAACTTAATTCGGTCCGAACGTAAGGCTTTGGTAGAGCGTACGAATGTCTCACTTCAGGCAGTCTCCAAGTGGGGCAATCTGTCTGTTCACCGCTACAAGAAGCCCGTTCACCTTGGCTCCTGCTTTTCAGAATGTAACCCTGGAGTACATCGACTGCCTTCAGGTCTTGCGAGTTGAAATTTCCTCAGATCCTAATTTTGGGCGGTTCATTGAGTCCAAAGCCAAGGTAGGATGGATACTAGGGGTTCTTGCAAAGGTCCGACGGTACTTCACACCGAAACGGCTTCTAATGTTATACAAAGCACAGGTCCGATCGTGTGTGGAGTACCACAGCCACATATGGGCTGGTGCTACAAAATATCAAGGCTGGGGACTCAGTGGAAAGGCGTGCGAAGAGGTTAATTAGGGATCCAGATTTGGTTAAGTCCAATCTACAAAGCCTCGAGCACAGGCGCAGGGTAGCCATCCTTTCGGTTTTTTGCAGGTTGCATTTTGGAGAGTATGCGCGGGAATTGCACAACTTTAACGGTCTGGACTAAGCGTCGAAACGCTTCGTCGTTTATACCGCGTACATCGAAGGACTGGAACAATTTACCTGCTGTGGTCTTCCCGTCCAACTATAATGTAGGTGTCTTCAAGGCTAGAGTGAATAGGCTTCTAATAAACTAGTGCGCCTCATCATCAATGATTGCATCACTGCTTACCATCAGGTGGGATCGCAGTCAAGCACTGGTCACTGGTTATATCAATAAAAGTTCTTCATCAGTTCCACTTCTTCAAATGTTACTTTTTGACTGTAAATGCTTAAGTTCTCGATTAAAATACCAAATACACTATAATATTTGGTTGCCTATAATATTTAAGGAGTTCCCTCGATTTCTCATGGATCCTATCATCAGAACAGGATTTAGAAAAAAATGGGACCATTCTGGAAGCATGTCCTTTAAGGCAATTTTTTTCAAGTCTGTCCATAAACCACGGAGTTCTGAGGTAAAATAAAATAATGTTAAAATAAAAGGCATTCATTGCGTCGTCTCTTTTTAAATACTATTATTTCTAGTTTAGTACTTCGGAACGAAGAACAGAACGCATCGCAATCGAACGTATCCATAACAATTTAATGTAAAAATGTTGGCAGTGTCGTTGTTTCCGTCATACTAGTTAAAAACTTTTTATTTTTAAAGGTGTATAACTAAGTAAAATGTATCATACAACTACGTTAATACTTTCATATTATTGTATAAATATTTAGGCTATTTAGTCTTAGTACATATTTTTATGTAATTACTTCATTTTCTTTAAAAAAGCTCTCAGTTGTTTAATAAAGTAGGCGGACATGGCATTAGCAAATAGCAAGTAACTGTCAATATATCCGTGTGAGTTATTCAGTTGTATGTGTGCAAAAGAACACGCTTGTCGTGTTGCGGTACGTGTGCTTTCTACGAAATTGACTTTCATCGCCTCGTAAGTTTGTGAATTTCATTTATTATGGTGTATTTAGTGCATATATTTCCCACCAAAGTCGTGTACGTGCGAAAGTCTTATTGATCGAACAGGAAATAACCTGAGATCAACTAAGATCATTCGATCGGATCGTGTCGATGCGTCACCTTTGTGAGCCATTTTATTCAACTTCCACATTATGGTAGCTGTAGAATGAGATACATCTCGCACGTTCTATCGTGACCTCACGCGAGGTCAGGAGTAATGTCAAAATGCAAGCGGTAATCGGTTGACGAGGTAAAGTGCATTCTAACCTAGCCACTAATATTTGGTATCGCTGGGCTGCGTTAGCGGGCCACGGCCGCCCGCGGGCCGCGTCCGATCGCGTCCCCATGTTACCTGTGTGCGTACGTGCCTACTCCTCGCATCTCCTCATAAGCATATGATAGTTCATTAATGATAGACAACTATCATTGCTGAATCAATTTTATCTGCGATGTCATCCCAAAAGTCTCAATTGTATGCAATGCTTTAAATTGATAAAGTAAGCATTATTGACCACGCTTTTTGTTTTGTGTTCATGAATCTTTTGTTTGATAAGGTTGCATATTTAAGTTTTATCACATTTGCAACTTACCAATATTCGTAAGAATGCGTGCAGGTAAATAAGTACAAGTACATAGCTTAAAACTTATAATATCTTTTTTTGTCTCCAATAATTAGTTTTTTTTTGTGGACAAATTAGTTGTCCATAAAATATTGTGGTTCTTAATATTGCTGTTTGTGATAGACCTGTAAATTCATCATATTATTATCATGATTCATACTGTATTCAACCTTCATGTTTTTGTTTCAAGTGTATTCATATACTTCTATGTGTCAACAAAAATTTACCTATTGTAGGTTGTGGATCATGTACACTGGACATACTGACTGACCATATAATATTGTTTATTTTAATTAAAATGTTAAATAAAACAATTCAGTTTTGCATCCCTTTTTGATTAAAGTAAATGCACTCAAAACAACATTGTGTACTATTTTTACTTACTGTCTTCTTTAGAAGTGATGGTCAAGCTTTTTCCTTTTAAATTGCTATCATATAGTTCTAGAGCAAACAATTAGACAACACTACCCAATCATTAATACATGTTTGAATATCTGTTGAGGCAGGACTCAAAAAACATAAACACTACACTGCATTTTTTGCATGGCTGTACTGTGCCATTATTATTATGCAGCATTGCAGGGCAAAGACATACACAGAAGGCACATTGAGCAATCTTCTAAATAAAAATAATATTAACCTATTGAGTAGCATAATTAGAGACACAATAGAAAGACAATGACCGAGCGAACGCCGGTGTTTGCTCGGGGTTTAATGAATTAAAATCACTAACAGACTAAAATGCTTAAACTACTTGGTCTAGCTAGATGCATAAATAGCAGCCCAAGAGTCCCTGATGTGTATCACATCAGTGGCCGCTATGGAAGGGCTTTTGAATATTGAATTCTGAACCTTTTGAGTACCGTAATTAGAGACACAATAGAAAGAAAATGATACAAAAGGGTTTAATGAATTAATAGAGTTAAGAGGCAGTTTGTATTCTACAGGCACAGGGCTTAACTTCTGAAATGTTGCATGATGCATCATAGGCTGATAAGAGAAAACTCTCCAAATGTCTGCCAAACGCCGTAGATTCTTAAGCAGTATGTTTAAAGTGCCTTGACATTGAAGGCTTTTGGTATAAAGAGGGAGGGAGGCACTAGATGGGTTAAAATCAAATTCTAACTTTATCAATATTTTCAAATTAACTATTGATAAAAACTTTACTTTGTGTAAAAGTGTTTTTTAAAAATCTAATTGCAAAATAAATATCATTATCACTTATAAGCATAAAGCATAATCAGCCTTATAATGTTCCCCTTACTAGGACTCTGGCCTCCTCTCTAGGAGAGGGAATGGACTGTAACCCACCACACAGGCCCAGTGCTGGTTGGTATATGTCACATGTCTTCGAATTTTTGGTTCTAGAACATGCCGGTTTCCTCTATATTTTTCTTCGTTGTTTTGAGATCAGCGGCTGGGGTTGAACCCACGATCAACAACTCGTAAGTTTTTGGGCCACCAGCACTCATTATCACTTAAGTATTTACATTTATTTGCAGGATTTAACTTCTAGCTAGCTTGTGTATATTGTGCAAGGAAGGACTCATAAGCTTTATTCTGGTGTGTAGAGTACAAGTAAAAGAAATAAAATTGAGCCTTGTGCAATTTTAAGGCTCCAAGACATGATTCATTACTAGTGTTTGGTGTAGGTAGTGCCATGTTGGGTCAATGAACTTGAATGTTAGTGTTATATGGTTACACCCAATGATTCCCGGGCTCCCCAATAATTTTGTCTTAATTTTGATGTATTTATTTAAAGAACTTAAACAGTTTAGGATACAAGTCGATAATCATTAGAACAACATACTTATTTTCGATATAATCTGATCTCAAATTTAATAATAAAGTTTAAAAAAAAAATAATCAAAATATCAATAACTATTTAAACAATGTAAAGTGTCTCAAATAACTAGACTCTCTAATTAACTTGGTTTGGTCTCAGGATTTATGACCATTGACCAATTAAGTATTGATGCAAAAGAGCAAGGTGCTTTAGATTTGAGATTTGACTGTTACACTTCAATCTAAATTATGTTCTGATTTTAAATGTTTTTCTCTGTTTATTATATTCTTTTTAGGGTTCCGTAGCCAAATGGCAAAAAACTGAACCCTTATGGATTCGCTATATCTGTCTGTCTGTCCGTCTGTATGTCACAGCCACTTTCCAAAACTATAAGAACTAAACTGTTGAAACTTGGTAAGTAGATGTATTCTGTGAACCGCATTAAGATTTTGAAAAATAGAAAAAAAGAACAATAAATTTTGGGGATTCCCCATATTTTGAACTGAAACTAGAATTTTTTTTTAACATCAAACCCATATGTGTGATGTATCTCTATGGATAGGAAAAATAATATTAAGGTTTCCAATATCATTTTTTTCTAAACTGAATAGTTTGCGCGAGAGATACTTCTAAAGTGGTAAAATGTGTCCCCCCCCTCCCCTGTAACTTCTAAAACAAGAGAATGATAAAACTAAAGAAAATATATGATGTACATTACCATGTAAACTTACAATGACAAGATAAACATTTGCAAATACTAAGTGTACAAAGGGCGGTCTTATCGCACAGGGCAATCTCTTACAGACAACCTTAGGATGGACTGAACAAAGGGAGATAGATTTGGGGTGATCAGTGTACAAAAATCGTAAATAATATTAATTTGGCATAACAATAAAAATATGTTATTAAGTTCTCTGATTTTAATATATATCCTTTGACAGTCAAAATAGTCAGTTGTATAGAGAAAATGGTTTTTCAACCAGAAAAGTGATAAATAAAATACTTCACAGGATTGAGAATGCATATCCATGTTATGATAACAGAGTCTAAAGCCCGAGAATAGCACTACCTACAACATCCACTATTAATTCACTATTAATTACATATCGCGTGCTCACAAGAATTTAACAACAAAAAAAGAGTGTAAAGCTCTTCCATAGCTTAGCAATAGTTAAATATTTTTTCGGTTTTTACAATTTATGGCTATAATTAATTACCTATATATTTATAAAGTTATATGTGTGGGGGTGTATAATGGTGTGTGTATGTTTGTGTGGGGTGCGTGTCTGTTTGTATGCGGGAGTGTGTAAGAGATGGTTTATTTTACGTATTGCAGCAGTGCTTCTGTACTTTCATACCTTAAGGTTTCATCCATTCTATTAGCAATTTCTTACATTCATGTAGTGGTTTAGGATATATATAATATTTCTTTGTTTACCTTATTAAATATATGTGCTGAGCGTTTATAATAAAATTATCTCTAAAGACATTGTTCTGTTTACCATTTTGTAGTTGAAGTGTTTCATTAAGTCATTTAGTGCCAAACCTTGATTTGATTCTTCCGGGCAAGTGATATGTCTAATAGAGGTGGGTCACTAAGTATGGGGAAAAAATTACAATTTGTTTGACAGGCACACAGACAACACGGTGCGTAACGTACAGTGTAAATAAATTATGAAGTTTGGTAGCAATTGGAATTGATATTCTGCGTCCGGTTTCGTGTTGATATTGTAAAATTGTGATTAATAAAAAAGACTTGACATGATGGCATACCAAGTTTGATTTTCAACATTATTTGTAAATGAAAATAATAATTTAGTAGTAAAAGTGTTTATTAAAAAAAAATAACATTACTTACAATCTAGACAAAAAAATTATCATTATATCGGACCGATTAGTTTGTGGCAAAATGCGTTTACTATCGAATTTCGGCATTGCTTTTCTCGCGATTATCTAGACTTTGATCAATCCTTCTCGTATTTTTTTGTAGCATACATTAGCTGTAACTTCAGGCACAGCTTTGACTGCTCTTTCTATTGGGTGTGGCAAGGAAAGCGTAATAAATTCAATTATTACTTTGTTCAGATAAAGATTTAAATATTGACGGCTCAGTGATATTTTCTTGCCAATTCAATGTGTTGAGATCCGTCAATATAACAAGTAGGTACCTAACAAGTTTTCGGGTGAAATAGCAATTTCTTTTAATCACTGGGTAGATAACAGCTTTCAGTTTTTGGTAAATAGGTACCTGGCTCGATGAGCTTTAAATAAGTATTGTGATTCATCTTTGCGGTTGGAGTGAATTTTTATAGAACCATACCCTGTGACCATACCGTAGCGTAAACCTTGACAATATAGGTACGTACGCTACAAGAATTGCCGATTTCTAGAGGCATTCTCTACTGAAATATACAGACGTAGAATCCTGTTGATACGAGTGGCACACGAATAACTACCACAACCTTCATAATAATTTGTTACTAAATGTGTTTAAATATTTATATTTTATGTATATTATTTCGAGTAATTGTGTTAAAAAACAAACTTAGTTTAATACGCGTGACATTTGTCATTGAAGTGTTTCGGTTCCACAACAGCCTCGCCTTCGACTCGGACGTCTATTCCGCCTGGGCTGCAATGACAGAGTAGTACAGTAATACGGACGCCTCGCCTCGTCCTATAAAGTAATAGTACGCCTTCCTTACAATGGTGCGTTGCGTGACGGACAGGTCGGAAGCGAAGCATCCGTAACTGCCAATTTTGGCACGGAACATAACGTCATAATAATGTTTCATGCCTGTAGTACGTATGCGTTTTTGTAATTCTCAAAAGTTGTGAAATTTAAATTAAAGCTGTGTGCTATACCGCAAGGTGACCTGTCACCTGTAAAACGCTTTCACTTAAAATTACTTGTAACAAACAATGTCTAAATCAGTTTCTGCTAATTCTTCTTTTCCTCTATTTGACTATTAGGTCAGGTACCCGACCTGGCGTGTGCACGGCTAAAAAACAGGAATTTTGCTTTATTTCTTGTTAGTGCAGTTTTAATGGGCACATCGGATGGAAGGTTTCAAAGTTTATAACGGACTTAGGTAAAGACTATTTATGTGTCTTAAATAACTAAAATAAAAATGAAAGTACCAAACCCTTATAAATGTAGATAATATTGTTTTCAAATTAAAGATTTTTTGTATGCGCGTAATGAAATCGAAAATCTGCCGACCTATCATGACTTGTCCTCAATTTGTGAATCCATTCAACATTATCTGTCAGTGTTGGAAAAAAAAAGACCTTAAAAACCTTACGACGAAAATATATTTTTATGAAATAATCTTACATCGGTTGTGATTGGGTCGGAAATAACTATTAGCAGAATAAATTGAATAAGTTGTTTATCAGAAAAGAGGCGAAGACTGTCGTGGTCGATGAACAGTAAAGTTAAGAAACAATTAAATGTAGTATTTTAATAAAAAGCATTTGGTGCACCAATCAATGGAGTTAGCACTAAGGTAACGTGACGATATTGGGCAGACAGGAAGGTTTAGTAGGTCAGGTAGGCGGCACCGGGTCAGGCCAGGGCCTTCGCGTGGTAGTTTTTGTGGCACGGCGCGGTGCGCGGGCGCGGGGCCGCTCGGCGAATCTGGGTCAATGGTAGCTGAGTGGCACACGGGCGCCGGCCGCCTGCCACCGCTAGGGACACGGCGCTCCATCGAACCGCCGCCGATGCTAACTGGGTCGCGCTCCCGTCCGCTCCCCTCGGACCCTCTACTCTATTGCGCTTTTACTGCTCTATAATTATCATACTTGCAGTTAACATGACATTCAATTATTTGAGTTCGAATCGAAGCGGATTCTTACAAATCCACTTTTCCGCTTAAACTTGTAAGACTTTAGGTTTACGCGAGATAAAGAGGTGTTGCAACCACCCGTGAATCGAATACTTAACAACGGTACAAATGGAGCATTGAGACAGCTCAGATTGTCGATCTGACGCACTGCTACTAGGTGAAGACGTCGTTGTCTTGTTGTACAAATGGAGCATTGAGACAGCTCAGATTGTCGATCTGACGCACTGCTACTAGGTCAAGACGTCGTTGTCTTGTTGTACAAATGGAGCATTGAGACAGCTCAGATTGTCGATCTGACGCACTGCTACTAGGTCAAGACGTCGTTGTCTTGTTGTACAAATGGAGCATTGAGACAGCTCAGATTGTCGATCTGACGCACTGCTACTAGGTCAAGACGTCGTTGTCTTGTTGTACAAATGGAGCATTGAGACTGCTCAGATTGTCGATCTGACGCACTGCTCAAGACGTCGTTGTCTTGTTGTATAAATGAATCAGTCGTGGACCTTTAATTGGCACATAATGGCTTTTCCTAATTCCCAATCGAACTGGCGATACTATTCATTCATGATAAGTAAATCATACAGCGGGACAGCATGGGCCAACCTTGTCCATTGTAGCGTATGGTAAACGATTCTTGAGGATAGTCTAATACATTTGTGAAAAATGTTGATTTGCTATCACAGATTTAAAAACAATCGATGTTGATTCTGATAAGGATCTAAAGTATTTCGGACCAACCCAACTTTGAATTAGAAAGAAAAACGCCAAATAATTTTTCCATACACTTATGCTTGCGCAGACTTAAATTATCCGTATAATCGGCCGTGGTGTTGTATACCTACGTCACCACGGCGGACTGGAGCGGCCTGGACGCCACCGTGTAGACAGGCTCCTCAACAACTGCATACGGAACATATTTAACTTGAGGAAATATGACCATGTATCGAGCTACAGATCAGAGGGCTTAGCCAAGTTGATAATCTACAATTGTTAACGCTAGTAGACAACTTCAAATGTATGGGAATTACATCATCTCAACGTTAAGTCACGTGGTCAGAACAAAGGAATCGAAGGTAACGCCTTCGATTCCTTTGTTCTTTGTCCGACTGTAGAAAGAGATTCGAAACGAAACGGCCGTGCCGTAACTTGGCTAGACCTGCTTAGCTCAAATAGGTGGCCATTCGCCGGAGAAGAAGCTTGCACGCTCTAACTACACTTATTTCTGTGCTCAACTCCTTTGGAGGAGTTGGCCCAAGAAGGGTTATCTTTTATAATACATAGTTTCAATAGCTTCACACGCTAGGAATTAGAATTCTTGTAAGTCTCCTACTCCTTAGTCCGTCTCATATTTCTATTTTCTTCATTGTTCCTTTCATATGCACGAGACTCCCCATCCTTCTGTGGATCCGCGTCCTCGCGACATCAGTGCGGCCATCAGTCGTTATACATTCAAGCGGCAGTTGCGTAATTATGTTGTACACAAATACCAGACTCGTCTTAAAACCTCTTTTCATTACTATAAATTTAAAAATGTACATAATATGTTTATAGGGATGTAGGTATTTATTATATTTAATCTATTTAAATATGTATATTTAATTCTTATATGCTTGTGTTCGTCACTTAACTCCTAAACGGTTTGACCGATTTGGATGTAATTTATCTGTATATTTGACCTTAGACTTCGGTCGTTAGTATATTAAAATACCTACATACCTATTATGTCCTACTTTTGGGCAAAGGCCTCCCTCTCTTTTTTCCACACAATGTCTTGCAAGTACAGGACCGTTCGGCAGGAGGCGAACTCGTCCCGCCATCTTTGCCTTGCACCGTATTCTGTCATCATTATTTTGGTCGCCGCGTATTTCTCGAGTAATGTATGAATCATAGTACAAAAACTTCAATTCCCTTCTCAATTATCATACTATTACCGCTTTCTCCCCATTTCTCATTTAAACATTTGAAGTTGAGTATTTTTCAAACTCTTTTGAGATATGTCTAACTAAAAATACTTACTCAATTTAGAAAACCGCTCTTTAAAAATCTTTGTTCAAATTTATGAACTAGATTAGATAGTTATCCGCGACTTCGTCCGGATGAATGTCGGTTAATGCAGACACGAAGTCGAAAACAGATAAAAAGTAGCCTATGGCGTTCCTTGGGCTTCAAACTTATTCCGGTCTAAATTTCATCAAATTTGGTTCAGTAGTTTAAGCGTGAAAGCGTAACATGTGAGACGGACAGATTTACTTTCACATTTATAATATTAGCCATAGCTGTATAACCTTATTTTGAATAGAAGCCATGTTTGGCGTAGGTAGCCGAATGTGAATTGTAGCTTTAATATTTACATTAAGATAATCGACTTATAAAATTCGCTTATATCGATAAATAAGGGCGAACAGGGGTAGTAGAGGTGAAAGACAGGACGCGGGGGTGAGGGCTGCAGTGCGGTCAGTGACCCGGCCGGGGCCGGCGCGCGGCTCGTCGCCGGGGATGCCCGCTTGCTATCGCCTGGAGCTCCACGCGTGTCATCATCTACTGCTCACAGTGTTACCCAAGGGTGTTTCGCGAATAATACACCTACCTACTATGTACATTCTACTAATTGATCGCTTTTGTAACTTGAATTGCTATTATGCGATGAATTTTGTCGTATTCTACTGCTGAGCGAATGTACGAATTCAAGAGGTGAATAAACTCGTTCGTTTACTACATTGTAATTAAATAATTAATTAATTTAATAATGTAAACTAAAATTAATGTTTAAAATGTTTCTTCTCATCTAAGATGGTATTGATATCGGAAGCTATAGTTGGGTATTTAAAAACGATATAAATATTGTATAGTCATATGTACTAAAAAGACAGACCGCGGAGGCGCGTCTCGCCGGTGGGCGACAGCTGGCGGGCGGCGCGCGTCGGGCCGACCTTGCAGCGGCAGCACCAAGGTTCCGGCGGCCGTTGACCTCGCTCCGCGACGTTATCGACCGCCATCGCCACGTTGTCGCCAAAACTTCGCCGCACGTCGCTCACCGCCTATCTCATCATAATTTTTCTGTCGACGCGCTTTATTCGTAAATTCATACGAAAATGTTTGATAGCGTAAACGTTCGCTACGTGACCGGTCAGGCCGGTCAGGACGCAGGGACACGGCTAGAGGTGCGCAGGACGCGCGGCTCGGGCGGCGGCGGCGGCGGGGTCTACGGCCGGCGCGGGCGCGGTTGTCGACCGCCGCCTCACCTGCCCGCGCCGCGCCGCGCCCACCTACAGCGCAGCGAGCCGAATAACCACGCAATCTCTCTCAATGTTATTGACGCAAACTATAACAATACCAGTACTAATCACTTTTATAGCCTCATTGTAAAATCGGAATCTGCTCAACATACTTTCGTGTCCGAATTTTCGAGTTCCGGGTCACCAACGCACCACCACACTATTGCTAGTGCTACTACGTCACATAACTTATGTTCAACATTAGCTTACCACATTTATGATTTTGTCTTTGTCGAAATGGAAACTAGGTACAGAAATTTCTAAGAAACCAAATTTGAATATAGTAATGACCGACTGAAGGTTCGGTTTCGGTTTCTGCAGAAAATCTGCCGAACCTTCGTACGCTCTGAAAATCAGCGTTCGTGAATCGGCTGACTTTAGGTGAGTCCGTGTCTTATGGGTCACCTTGTATAAATATATATGTTACGGTTAATAGCCGAAGTACGGCTACACCTAGTTTTAGCCGGCTACAACTAGGTACAGCCGGCCACGTGCAGTTAAACTTAGATGTATCATAATTATCTTCGGTTAGAACTAGGTATAGCCTTCATCATAACGGCTAGAACTAGTTACAGCCGCACACCAGTGGTTAAACTTAGGTGTGTATCCTATTTACCATCGGCTAGAACTAGGTTTTCAGTGCAGTTAAGTATTACGGTTTTGTTTTGAGATTTTCATCTTGCGTTTCTCAATTGATTCGATTTCGTATTACCCTCTAGACATTTTACCCCAGACAAGTCAGTCAAAACAAGATTTATAATTGTGTTTAATTATATTATGTAATGATAATCTCTTCTTGAGAAAATCTTATTGCGTTTTCCGATTGATTCTATTATATTTAAAAAAAAATAAAAGAGGAATGTTCAAGTGACATTTATAATTACATATATAAGTAATTAATAAAACTGTAAACAAATCTTCTATTCAGATAAAAAAGAAACAAATCTTCAGCCGGGGGGATACATTAGGCAACATTTGTTGATAAACTTACTACTTGTTTATCACCAACTTTTTCAGAAACTTGGCTGTCTACACTTCGTCAGTTGCTAGCATGCTCTATACCTAGTTATGCTCAAAGATAAAAAGTTTAAACATAAAAATAAGGTATGAAAAAATCAACGAACTCTTTGTACTTACCTTACTCTCATATTTTTATGTTAAAACAAAGAAGACAACTTTTTTACACTGATTAAATTATAAAAAAGAACCGGGCAAGTGCGAGTCGAACTCGCGCACTGAGGGTTCCGTACCAACTTATCTATGAAATCAGTTCAAACTTCGTAATTAATTGAATTACGAAGATTTTCCGAATCGCAAAAAGTTTTTTTTTTTGACGTTACTACAAATTTACAGTTTTCAGATTTTTCCCTATGCTTGTGAGACCTGGCTTCATACCAAATTTCAGGATTCTAGATCAACAGGAAGTACCTACCCTATGAATTTTGATTAACTTGAGAGTCCATGACTACTAATGCCGGAGTTCCTCCGGGGTTTGTTCTCTCTGCAACTCTCTTCCTGCTGCATTTCAACGATCTGCTGATGCCCGGTATCTATGGGTATGCAGATGATAGCACAGTTGTAGAGAGATACCAGCCAGGTGCTCGGGCTAGTAAGGAGCTAATCCGGTCTGAAACAGAGGCTATGGTTGAGAGTACGAATGTCTCACTTCAGGCAGTCTCCAAGTGGGGTGAAGCCAATCTAGTGGGATTCAACGCCTCCAAAACACACGCGTGTCTGTTCACGGCCACAAGGAGCCCGTTCACCTTAGCTCCTGCTTTTCGGAATATATCCCTGGAGTGCGCCGACCGCCTTCAGCTCTTGGGAATTGAAGTTTCCTCAGACCTTAATTTTGGGCGGTTCATTGAGTCCACAGTCAAAGTAGCTGCCAGGAAACTCGGCGTTTTTGCAAAGGTCTGGTGGTACTTCATACAGGGACAGCTTTTAAAGTTATACAAAGCATAGGTCCGATCGTGTGTGAGGTACTGCAGCTACATATGGGCTGGTGCTGCAACATGCCATCGAGCAGCTTTGAACTCGGTGGAAAGGCGTGCGAAGAAGCTAATTGGTGAATTGGTGATCCAGATTTGGTTATGTCGAATCTTCAAAGTCTTGAGCACAGGCGTAGGGTAGCCAGCCTTTCGGTGTTTTACAGGATGCGTTTTGGAAAGTGCGCGCGAATTGCATGACTTAATTCCGCCATCTCATTTCTATCTTCAGATAACCCGATGGACGGCGAGTATCCAGCCTTACGTTGTTGAAACCTCTACGGTCCATACTAAGCGTTTCGCCTCGTCGTTTATACCGCGTACATCGAAGGACTGGAACAATTTGCCCGCTGCGGTCCTCCCATCCGATTATAATTTGGGTGTCTTCATGGCTAGAGTGAATAAGCTCTTAATAAACTAGTGCGCCTCACCACCAATGATTGCATCACTGTTTACCATCAGGGTGCACTAGTATATATCGAAATATAAAAAAAACTGTCAGAATAAACGTTTTTTGAGACATAAACGGCAAAATCTTTTTTTTTTTTCAATAACTCGGAAGTTTGATTTTTTCACAGCTTCAAGGGACCTGAGTATATGGTTTTAATTTCAACTCCATACCTCCATGTGTTCCCAAGATAATAGGATAGGACTTGACAGACGGACAACAAAGTGATCCTATAAGGGTTCCGTTCTTTTCCTTTTGAGGTACGGAACCCTAAAAAAAACAATCGACAAACTTTTCATGTTATAGTATATAGCAAGAATGTCTATCGCTTATTTGAACAAGATAAACTTGAATGACACTACGTACCTACTGTAGCGTGCATTTAGCTTTTACCAAAGACGGACACCACATTAAAAGACGTGGGTGGTCTGAAAATTTTCCGACCTCAATGTGAAGATAGCAGCACTCGTCAACAAAAGTTAGTGAATGTAGCTGTGCATCGTTTGACTGTTACTCACCAAAGTTACAGTAATTTTGAGTTACTATTTGACAGTCATTTGAGTGAGTCGATGTGAGATGCAGAGAAAAAATCCTTTATCACCAATACAACGCGCCCTCTTACTCCTCAGCGGTTGCCACGGCGAAAATCTACGAATTACGGTTTGAACTGCTTGATCATCCTCCTTACTCACCAGATCTAGCCCCAAGCAACTTATTTTTTGTTTCCTCATCTAATAATTGCGCTCGGAGGATTTTCGTCAAATACGTAGGCAAACTTCGTGAACAATTATTTTGCAGAGAAAAATGTCAACTACTATTAGAACGGGTCAGAGAGATGGCGGCATCGCTGGGAGAAGTGTGTAGAGTTACAAGGAGACAGTGTAAAAAAATAAAAATAAATTGTTAGAAAAAATATCTTGCACCTTTGTTATGTCGGAAACTTTTTAGACCACCTGTGTACATTGCATTAAGAAGGCAATGTCATTTCATTACGTAATATAATTAAACACAATTATAAATCTTGTTTTGACTGACTTGTCTGGGGTAAAATGTCTAGAGGGTAATACGAAATCGAATCAATTGAGAAACGCAAGATGGGAATCTCAAAATAAAACTAAAATATTTAACTTCATTGAAAACCTAGTTCTATCCGATGATGAATAGGATACAGCTAAGTTTAACCACCGGTGTGCGGCTGTAACTTATTCTAGCCGCTATGATGAAGGCTACAGCTAGTTCTAACCGAAGATAGTAGGATAAATTTATGTTTAACCGCACGTGGCCGGCTGCACCTAGTTGTAGCTGGCTAAAACTAGGTGTAGCCGTACTTCGGCTATTAGCAGTAACATAAATATATGAAAACCCGGTAAGAGTTTTTAAATGGATATCTGAAAAATAAAAACAATGTGTAGTCACAGGACAAACTATTGGATTTATCGAATAATTTTTGATGGGCAGACTGGGAACACAGTTTTTGAACATATACCAAACTGTACTACCCGGCCGAATTGACTAGACGACACCTCGCTCGGTAAACAGGAAAGGGTGCCAGTAGACTACTTAATTCACACACGCTATACATGTTTTCTCACAGTTAAAATCAAATATATGAAAGTCACACACGGTGAAATCTGGTGGGAGACACACGAAACATGAACTCACCCACAGTCTGCTGAACGACGTGTGATATGATAATCCACAAATGCAGGGTTTCGGTTCGGCCGAAGGTGCTGCAGATTTAATGCCGAAACTAGATCTTCGGTCGCTCACTAAAAATTATTCGATTAAGGATTAGGAGGATGCATGGAAAAAATAGTCTACCCGTGTGACAAAATTCATCCTAATCCGTTTAGCCGTTGATTGAGTTACATCCAAACATTATACACACAGACACTTGAATTTACAAAATTAGTGAGATAAGCCTAAACAAATCCTAATCCTAAACTAACCTCACATTGTAATATGTATCAGTCGTGTGATAGCTGGTAAGACGAGTCTTTACGTTGCCGTTACGTCATACGTGTCACGTAGTGTGCACGGTTCGCGCTCGCATGGCGCCCACGTTATGGGAATTCTGTTTATTTTTTGATTGCGTGTTACATTGCATGTTACGTTAAAGCAGTCTGTACTCGGCTTTATGATTCATTCGGGATCGGAACCATTCGGACTATTACAAACATTTTAAAATAAAAATTTACCAAATCAGCCACCATTCTCAATTGATACACATAGTAACGAACAGCAAATTATTTTATTCATATTGATTAATTAGCCAATATTACTAGTTTTGTAAACTATTTATATAAATAATAAATATAAATGTATATTTACATCTTTATTTACTTATTACAGCTTGGATTATGAAATTTTATTTGGTTTGACGTTAATCGATGAAAGCCTAAATAGAGTGTATGTTGTGCAGGGCCGGTCGCGGAGGCTAGCACGCACGCACAGCGCTGCAGCGAGCGGACAGCGCGGGCGAGCAGCGCGGCAGCAGAGCGAGGCAGTGCGCGGGAGACAGCACCGGCGGCAAGACGGACAGCGCGCGGCAGCCGGGGCCCGCGCCGCGCGCCTCGGGGCGGACGCCCGTCCCCCCGCCGAGGCGCCGCTGGGTCCCGCCTTCCACCCTGCGCCAACACGAGGTGCCCGACGGAGATGCCAAGCACGACATCATATTCCGCAAGGTAATGCCGCCCACCCGGCCGTGCCGGTGCACCCGAACCGCGCCTCTCGCCCGCCGCCCTCTCACCCGCCACCCTGTGTCCGCAGGTTCGAGGTATCCTGAACAAGCTCACGCCGGAGAAGTTTCAGAAACTGAGCGATGATCTGCTCGGTTTGGAGCTCGACTCCGACAAGGTGCTTAAGGGAGTGATCCTTCTCATTTTCGAGAAGGCCCTCGATGAGCCTAAGTACTCGTCGATGTATGCACAGCTGTGCAAAAGGCTGAGCGAGGAGGCGCCTAACTTTGAGCCGCCCGGTCAGCCCTGCACATTCAAGCTGTTGCTACTGAACAAATGCCGCACCGAGTTCGAGAATCGTGCCCAGGTACCGCTCGTCATTCATGTCTTTACTTAGTACACTCTATAAGTGAAATGGTTTTTATAAATTCTACTTGTTTCTGTCAGGCATTCGCCGCGTTTGAGGACAAGGCGTTGCTGCCTGAAGAGGAGGAAAAAAGACATCTTGCAAAATGCAAGATGCTCGGCAATATCAAGTTTATCGGAGAACTCGGCAAACTGGAGATCCTGGCCGAGTCCATTCTGCATCGATGCATTCAAAACCTGTTGGCGCGGCGCGCGGCCGCCGAGCACCACGAGGACCTGGAGTGCCTGGCGCAGCTGGTGCGCACTTGCGGCCGCGTGCTGGACTCGGAGCGCGGCCGCGGCCTCATGGACCAGTACTTCGCGCGCATCGAGACGCTGTCGGCGTCGCGCGAGCTGGCGCCGCGCATCCGCTTCATGCTGCGCGACACGGTGGAGCTGCGGCGCGGCGGCTGGGTGCCGCGCGCCGCCGTCACGGCCGAGGGGCCCGTGCCCATCCACCAGCTGCGCCACGACGACGAGCACGTGCCGCGCCGCGACCGCGAGCGCGAGCGCGACCGCGAGCGTGAGCGCGACTCGCTGTTCCGCGGCGGGCTGCGCTCGCGGCCGCTGGACGACGTGCTGGCGGGCCTGAGCCTGCAGCCCGCCGCGGCGCTGGTGCCGCCGCCCGACAAGCTGTTCGGCAACGGCTTCGGCGCGCCGCGCGACGCCTTCCGCCAGCGCTCGGCGCCGGGCTACTACCCGCGCCAGGGCAACAACATGCACTACAACAAGCACTCGCAGACCAACCAGCAGGGCAACGGCTCCAAGGTAAGCACACCATTTTGAAATCGGTAATTTGAAGCCGTACATGTACTTATGTATTTATAATATATATGGTTACGAATGAACCGTGTGTATGAAAAATCTGACAAATGTATTACTTTTATCAGGTTCGACTTGAACTTATAGAATTACCTCGATTGGAACCTATTCTTTTTGTGATACATTACAAATATTTATTTTAGTATCGCTCTAGATTGAACATTGCTCAGAATGAAAAAATATTGCTAAATCGCAACGAGAACAATATTCGGCGTTATCTTTTTTTTTTCGTTTACTCAGAAGTTTGATTTTTTCACAGCTTCAAGAGACTGCAGACCTGAGTATATGGTTTTAATTTCAACTCGATACCTCCACACGTTCCCGAGATAAAGGGTCTTGACAGACATACATTTTAAACTGCTTTGTCCTTCTCATACTTCTGACTTTGTTCATTCTTCCTTTCATATACAGTCCATACTTCTGTGGAATGCGCTTCCTCTTGTCATCAGAATGGCCACCAGTCAATATGCATTCATGATAGATCATTTAGTTTAAAAGTTACACAGCTTTGTATACACTGGGGTCACAAAAGCAAACAAAATTTTTAAAACTCCATATTAAATATAAATAAATAATTAGTTTTTTTTTTTTTTAATTCTGTCGATAAAATTAAGCATAGATTCCCTCATTTCGATATGTGCACATAGACTCACACTGTATATATAATATGTAGGTTTATATTATATTAAATATTTATGTATGTTTATTTTTAATATATAGACATTTGATCCCTTGTTTTCCTATTAATCTTTTCTTTTTTTTATGCACCTGCTATCTTTTCTCTTCACTACCCTTGGTTGACTGGTAGAGAATGCCTAAGGCATTAAGTCCGCCTTTGTACTTGTGTTGCATGAAGTTTTAATAACAGACGGAGAACAAAGTAATCCTTTAGGGGTTCCGATTTTTCCTTTTGACGTACCTACCTACCCTAAAAAAGTAACCATTCCTTTCCAAAGTTTGGATAGTATATTTTAAGTGGTTTAGCTTTAACATTTAAATTATTTGTTTGTTTTTTTTTTGGCCTGTTGTGTCTAATTTATACGATAAAACGTAATGCAATCTATAAATTGATGAATTACGTAAATGAAGTATGTTTTGTGTCAGGATGGGTCGTCGCGCTCCAACAAGGCGCGCGTGTACACGGCCGGCGCGCTGCAGGACGTGCAGATGCGGCCCGCCGCCAACTCGCTCATGTTCACTGCCAACAAGCTATCCAAGCCGCAGCCGCAGCTGCCGCTGGCGCCCGTGCAGCAGAGTGAGTACCGCCCCGCCCGCCCGGCCGCGCCCCCTAGCGCCCTAGCTCACCCGCCCCTCTGTCCGCAGACGTGCTGACGCCTTCGTTCGCCAGTGCGCCGCCGCTGCTGAAGGAGCCCGCCATCACTATCAAACCTGCCGCCGACAAGAAGGACAAGCCGAAGAAGGATAAGGTAAGCGATCTCGGGGCGCTCCCTCGTGCCGCTCCTCCGGCTCGCTCCCCTGACCGTGTGCGTGCGCAGGGCCCCAACAAGGAGGAGGCGTGCCGCCTGGCCGTGGAGGCGGCGGACGCGGCGGCGGCGGCGGGCGCGGCCGAGGAGCCCAGCGCGGCGCTGCGGCGCCTGCGCGAGCTGGCCCCGCCCGACAAGGTGCTGCGGCGCGCCACGGCCGCCGTGCTGGAGCACGCGCTGCACGGGCCGCGCGGCGACGCGGCGCAGCTGGGCGCCTGCGTGCGCGTCGTGCGCGCCATCAAGCGCTCGCCCGCCGGCGACGCGCTGCGCGCGCTCGTGCACGCCGCGCACCCGCACGCGCGCCTGCCGCGCCTGCTGGCGGCCGCCGTGGAGCACAAGCTGGTGGCGCTGGCCGACGTGGGCGCGTGGTGCGACGCGGGCGCGCACCACCCGCTGCTGCTGGAGGTGCTGCAGGCGCTGGCCGAGGCGCTGGGCGTGGAGCGGCTGGCGCAGCTGTGCGACGAGGGCAAGCTCAACGTGTGCGCGCACGTGCTGCCCGACGGCGAGGCCACGGCGCCCGACGCGCTGGAGGCGCTGGAGGCGCGCGGGCTGGCGGCGCTGGTGCCGCAGCTGCGCGTGCAGGCGCAGCTGCAGCGGCAGCTCGCCGCCGAGCCCGCGCCGCACGCGCTCTACCGCTGGATCAAGGTCGCTCATTTTGTTCCATTGTCTTCCTTTTACTAATAGTCATTGTAAATGTTTGCAGAGAAAAGGAACCAAAATATATAAGTTTAAGTTTCCGTCAAAATTTCAAAATTCGTTATAATCACATAATACTAAATTAGTGCCTAAACTTAATAAAAATGCCTTTGTTAACTATGTTTAGAGGTTGAACAGTCAACATTGTATTACCTTTTTAAAACGGTTGTCCGATTTCAAACCTTGAAAATGGTTTTTTACAGAGCAAAAAATAATAGCAAACATTATAATAACGTAGTCATTATAAGACATGTCATAAAAATCGCTCTACGCTATGGAAGATCTGACAGATAATGTGGGAGCGGTGGGTTGCAGGCGAACGTGGAGCCGGCGGTGCGGCAGAACAGCGCCTTCGTGTCGACGCTGGTGGCGCTGGTGGCCGAGCACGTCACGGCCGCCGCGGCCTCCGGCGCCGCCGCGCCCGACAAGGCGGCGCTGGAGCACGAGAAGCAGCTGCTGGAGGCCTACGCGCCGCTGCTCACGGCGCTGCTGGAGGGGCAGCCCGAGCTGCAGCTGGCGGCCGTGTACGCCGTGCAGGTGCACGCGCACCAGCACCGCTACCCCAAGGGTGAGCCTGTATTTGACTCATGTTTTGTAGAACTGCATCAGTTAATGAACTCTGCTAAAAAGCTAGGTTCGAACTCGTAGCAAACTACAGTTTGTACGAGGGTCGATTGAAAAGTTCGCGGCCTAACACATAAATACTTAAACTATTTTAATGTAACTGACCTCATTCGATTAGTTTACTCTCTGGTGGTCAAATTGTAAAATTCTATCGAAATAGCATTAGCTGTATTTAAATAAGACTGAATTTTGTAAGCCTTTGTGCAGCGTTTTTAAAGAATGGAGAAAATTGAGCAACGTGCGGTCATCAAATACCTGTTTTAAAAAAAAACTAACTCCAAAAGAGATTCACGAAGATATGTCAACAACATTGGGGGAATCTGCTCCGTCGTATACGACTGTGAAAAAGTGGGTTGCTGAATTTAAACGCGAGCGAGAGAGTATTGAAGATGACCCTCGCTCTGGCCGGCCTATGACGTCTACGACTGAAGAAATAATAATAGATATCGACCATCATAATATAATAGATATTGACCAACAGGGAGATTGCAGACACTACTGGCATCTCTAAACGAACACAAAACGTCATAGTCAATGAACTTGGATTTTCTAAGGTTTCTGCGCGGTGGGTACCCAGATTGCTTTCAGTTAAACAAAAACGAATACGCCTCACGATTTCTCGCGACTGTTTGGAAATGTTTGAGGCTGATCCACAAGATTTTTTGGCCAGATTTGTAACAATGGATGAAACTTGGGTACCACTACACCCCAGAGTCAAAACAGCAATCCAAGCAGTGGAAAAAACCTGGGGGCCTAAAAAGGTCACAATAGGCAATTCATCTAAAAGCAAATCATTTCCCGAATTGCTGCCTACTAAATGACATTAGGCAATTCTTCTAAAAGTCGCAAAATGGTTACACAAATTAGCCGAATCATACTCAATTCATTTTTTAGCAGAATCATATTCCATAATATTGCCAGATGAAAAAAATTAAAATCTTGTTTTTTTTTTTTTTCTTAGCTTTTTATTTAACGGATAATTATTTTGTATGTTATTGTATTAAAATATAAATTCAGTATTTTAGGGTAATAATTTATTAAAAAATGCAATTAAGCCTTTAAAAACGAAGTTGAAAATGCCTAAATCTTTGGAAATAATAAATATCAACTTGTTAGGCTGGCAACATACCTACATTGTTGTTTATAACCCTCTGTCGTCTGTGGTTATCTTCTGTCGTCTGTGGTTTACCCTTTGCTTGTGAAAAATCGGTTGAAAGCAATAAATCATATGAATAATGCCATAGTGAAGAGTTGAAGTTGAATTAATCGTAATTTCAAGTGCAGAATGCTTGTTTTTTTTAAAATACTCTAACGCAAACCATCCACTTGTAAAAACGTTAGGACTGCGTTTCAAGAAAATGATACCAATCCAGCATCTACTTGAGTATTTCTCAATCTAGTGAGTTCGAATGTTTACAACAAAGTAAGTGCTTACCCACTAATATTCTAATATTAATAAGTTTTTATACCTACATAACTAGGTATTAAATGCCAATTTAATTGTTTCAGACCGCACTGTGGCTCCTTTATTTTAATGATGAGGCTTGAAGGATTCTGTCTCAGGTAGAGATGTAACATACCGCAGCCGATACCAATACTGCTCAAATACACCTAATACAAAATTTGAGATACCTAGCAGATGCAGCTCAAATTATCTTTGCTATCTTGGATTACATGTAAATTTGTGTCAATAAAAAAAAATTAAAATTACATTCTATTATACGTACTAAATGGTTTTATTTTGGTAATAAATTACCTAAGCTTGTTTATAATATTCTATAGATGATAATATTAAAAATACTCTAAACTCTCTACTTCAAATTATTTAAAACAGTGTACTTTAGTGTTCAGGGTGAATACTTGGTACTATTTAACCATTTGAAAAGTGATATCTAAACATTAAGCAATTTATGTTACGATCTCTAAAGCTTTAATAAATATCTATAGGTACATATTGTAAATCCAATAAAATGTTGTAATTATGAAGAACATTGATAGTTTAAGCCAATGGAAAGTGACTGAAGTAGGTTCTTGCCCATTTTTGATGATATACCCCAGCTGCATAAATGCTAAAGTGCTCAAGTGCTCAATAATTATATATAGTCATACTTTTTTTTAAGTCTGTATAGCCCGATAAACTCGGGGTTCGGCACTTCATAAATTTCAAGCAATTCCATTTTTCGAAGAAATACAATTCGTTGGCGACTTAAAAGGCTCTCAGTAATGCGCGTGTCTTTTAGGAAATACGCGTAAAGTCCTAAATTTGCCATTTTTTATGTTTAATATATAATCCCCGAAAAATGAATTGTAAGATGTTGCTCTTCAGTAACTTTTTATGATTCTGCTAATGAATTCTAAAGCAATTCATAATATGTGAACCATTTTACGAATTTGCTGTCAAATAGACCCGTCTGTCAAAAA
The DNA here is from genome assembly GCA_961205895.1 of Mythimna pallens. Taxonomy (NCBI): domain Eukaryota; kingdom Metazoa; phylum Arthropoda; class Insecta; order Lepidoptera; family Noctuidae; genus Mythimna; species Mythimna pallens. The sequence continues at coordinate 26,076,462 of OY540829.1, forward strand.
AAATGTCAAATAGATGAATTGCCGAATATGATTCATAATATGAATATTGTTTTTGTATAGTAATATGAACTGACAATTCGTGGCCATTTTGCGATTTTTACCGTGATTCATAATATTTTCCTATGCGATTCTGCTAAAGTGACCTTTTTAGCCCCCCTGATGAACCGACTCCAAAAAAAGCCAAAACAATTTTGTCAGCTGGCAAGGTGATGGCGTCAGTTTTTTGGGATGCTAAGGGTGTCATCATGGTGGACTACCTTGCAAAAGGTGAAACTATAAACTCGGCTTATTACTGCACCCTCTTACGTCGCTTGCGTGAAACAAAGAAAAAAGGCCAGGATTACTCAGCAAGAAAATGTTGTTCCATCAGGATAATGCACGCGTTCACACGTCTGTTGAATCTATGGCTCAAATTCGTGATTGTGCCTTTGAATTACTGCCCCATCCCGCCTATTCTCCTGATTTGGCACCTTCAGACTTTCATTTATTTTGGGAATCCTAACGAACCTAAAAAAAACACCTTGGAGGTCAAAAATTTTCATCAAATGAGGAGGTTGAAGCTGCGGTGGGTGACTTTTTTGAAGGCCTTGAAGAAACTTTTTTTATGACCCCGGCATACAGGCGTTGGAAACCAGATGGAAGAAGTGCATAGAGTTAAGTGGAGATTACGTGGAAAAATAAAATTACTTTTGCTTATATTTTATATTGTTTTCTTGCTGAGGCCGCGAACTTTTCAATCCACCCTCGTACCTTTATGCATTAGATTGTAGAGGGCATGCCTCGCCGCAAAAAAAAGAATGATTCAAAACACTACACAGATGGACAGTATCTGCTTGCTAGCAGGCTAAAGGGGTGACCAAACTGTTGCAAACTAGCATTCCAACCAACGTGACCTTGGTTTGTGTTGCGGCTACATGGATGTAAACCACGCGCCAACACGTTCGGTAGTTGAGAAAACGCGCCTCCCAACCACAGGCGTTGAATGTCATGGATTACAACTGCTGTCTACACGGATTGAAACTAGCACGTTCACCTTGGTAGGGACGTTGATTTGCAACCGTCTGGTCACCCCTTTACAATGCGATTCAAATAAGAATATTAATGTCAATGACCTCTATATGTCACCTGTTACTTGCAAAAGAACCCTATTTGCGTATCAAAAACAACTTCTTTTTACTTTGTTAAATTTTAGTTAAATTTAAGTGATGTAAAAACGTTATTGTTGCATATTATTTAAGTCATAGTTATATTTAAAAAAAAAACTGTTAATTTCTTATTTTTACTGTTGGCAACAATTCGCCTTCTTTCATTTGCCTCTACTCAGACACTTCACACATTGATGCAGAGTACTTTCATCGTTCATGATTCATAAATAACTAAGATGCCGCTAAGTCGATCCTATTCTTATTTGGATCACGTAGTACACGATTACTTTTTACTTGTATGCTATACTGTCAGTGGACCTCAACTATTGCACCAGTAGGAAAATGGGATCATCCATGTTTATGAGTAAATGCTAACTGTATTCACATATTTTGTAAAAATCAACAGAACAACCTATACCATGATTTTTAACTAGATGGACTAAAATGACAGCTATAACAATGGTCTAATCAGTGCAGGGCATTGTTCATCGACAAGTGGGCATTTTCCACTGCTGTCCCTTCAGTCCAGCTAATTAGAAATCATGGCATAGTTTTGTTGGACGGGGTCGCCCGTAGCTACTCCTGCGTGCTGAGGGTGTTTTCCTGTAGCTGCAATGGTTAAGGTCGTTGTCCTCACCGGTGTGTCATGGCAGGCATGCTGCTGCGCTGGTTCATGTACCTGTACAACCTGGAGGTGTGCGAGGAGGACGCCTTCCTGCGCTGGCGCGAGGACGTCACGGACGCCTACCCCGGCAAGGGCGAGGCGCTGTTCCAGGTACACCCACACAACTCGCTACATAATAACACTTATTACATTAACAAGGAATATCGATCCAAAGTAGCCCGACGATTTGTGCTCGTCCTTATTCACTATGTTACCAATTCAGAGAGAACTCGAATTCAAGGCAGCGTCGAGTTTAGCTATGTCACTATTTTTCAATATCTACCATTTTAAAAACAAAAGAGATAAAAAGATAAGAGTTTATTAAAAAAAAAACATGGAAATGGTTAATTTAAATGTCCACTTATACACATGACTTCTCCATCCATAACAAAAATTAATCAGTTTACTATTTTCAAATAATTTTAAAATGAAGGTGTTATTACGGGTACATATTTCGATGTCGAACATTAAAATACATTACCCTGTGACATACATAATAAATAAATATCGATATTTAGGACATTCGATACTCTGTACTTCGATATTTAGGTATTTCGATGTCGCTTTTGTAGATAATTAGATTTTAGATATATTAGACGTAGGTTACCTAACCATCCGACATTATAAACTTACGTTATTTTAATTATTGGTTATATAGTCAGTTAGGTCATGTAAAGAGTTTTTATTCTCGGCGCCCGTTCACGAACGTGAAGCTTGGAATTGGTCAACCATTTTTATTTTTTATTATTTGATATAAACCAGTGCTTGACTGCGATCCCACCTGATGGTAAGCAGTGATGCAATCATTGATGGTGAGGCGCACTAGTTTATTAAGAGCCTATTCACTCTAGCATTTTGATGAAACATGATGTCATGGTTGGCACAGTGGTTGTCTGAGTGTCGCGGGTTCGACTCCCGCACGGAACATATATTTGTGTAGCCTACAGGTAGTTGCTCCGGGTCTGATTGTCTTATGTGTGAGAGTTGGTGAACGCAGCCGCGATACTGGAGGAATTCCTAGTGTGTGGAGGATTTTTAAAATAGATAACAAAGGAAGGCGGGAACTTCTTGTCGATTTATCTCATGTCCAACTGGATAACTGTGTCGTTTGGAAAGGAACTGAATGATCCAGTACGCGCGGCGTTTGTCATCTCTCAGACGCCACGTTCACTCATACAGCGTCGAGGCATGTAGCTCTGTGTGACGACGTTAGTGTGAGTGCCTCGCTTGTGCCCGCAGGTGAACACGTGGCTGACGTGGCTGCAGCAGCAGGAGTCGGAGGACGAGGAGACGGAGGACTAGTGGCGCCGCCCGTCGCCGCCCGCGCAAGCCGGTTCAAGAGCCGCACCGCTTTTATTTCGCGCTCATCTCATTATATAAATATAATTAAGCCAAATAGTTGAAATACCTACGTTTGTTACCTTTAACGCTAGACGCGCCGCGCGCCACTGCCGTCGTCGGCGACTCCAGTGTTAAATTGGACAATTTTTAGGTTACTACGTAAACGAATATTAGTATCTCGAGATAATTTTTTGTAGGCCTTTTACTCGATTTTGATACTTTTTACAAATGTATACAATGTATAGTGTTCGTTTGGACGTATGATTGCACCCCGATCTGCCCCTCCCTGCAGTGAGCGTGTTTTAGTTGAAATTGTAAAAAAATATATATATATGAAAAACTTAAATCAATTTTTATTATTAATATCATGATGATCATTTATTTTCAATGCTAAATGGACTTAGTGATAACTGTAAGAATGCTTAAATTTCATTGTATTATCAAATTTTAGAATTTTGTAACTAGATAAATAAAAACAAAAAAAAAACTGCCCTAAGGCATGAGATGTATGTCGAGTGAGTTGTAATAAAGTTGTGAAGTGATGACGCGAGTGCAACATTACATAAGTAACATTGGTCAATATGTATTCAGGATGAAAATAAACTTCAGTGTAATTTATTACAAAAACAGTTGCGACTTTCATTTTTCTAACTTGACCAAATCTCACGAGATTATAAACTCTTTCAGCTTAGTTCACAATATTGTAATCATTTGGATGGGAATATTATCATTTGAAAGTATCGTTTATTTCCAGTCGTTAGCACCGACTGAAAACTCAATAAGTTGAACACAGACTCGGGCAGGGAGAGACATTACGTATCTGTTCACAATACATCGATTTATTATTAGCAACTGTGTTGCAATTAATCTATTTTTATAAACGGCCACACCCTTGGAATTAGAACACTGAACTTCGCACAGAGTTTCCTTTTATAAGGTATGAATACAACGAATAAGAAGAATTTCGTAAAATTCAACCCCCAAGGGGATAAAACGGGAGTCCAAAGTTTGTATGGAATACTAACACACACTAGACAGAAGAAAGAAAGAAAGAAAAATATTTATTTGGCACACGTACACAGATACACACAATGCAGAAACAACATGTAAATACTTAAGATAAAAAAAAAAATATTTTCTTATTTTTTAAATAAGAATATTTTTTATAGAAGCTAGTCGGATCATAAATATAATACCCATGTCTTAATAAATTTGATGCATCTGGTTTTAAAATGTAACGAAAAGGGGGCTATGTACAGCTGACTGGTGCCAAAAGGCTGAGAACCGAAGCACAGAAGACGTAGACCATAAACCACGATCATACATGGTATTTTTAATTATTGGTAGGCTCGCGCTTGACAACTTTCTCTGCTGATGGTAAGCGAAAATGTGATCGATGGATACGCTTGCTGCGTTACAAAACCCATTCGAGATTGTTGATCCCAGGTAACAGACTCCGGCGGGAACTGCATTCCTATACGCTTGTAATAAACTTGATATAAATTACACACAAAAATAATGATTTTCGTCGATAAAATTGTATGTACTTAGTCTGATCGGAGAAACTGCTCCAATTAAAAAAATAAATTGAATTTGGTATCTATCATTCTGAACATATGAACAAGGTTCTTGTAACCCTACGGACGGACGGACTAACGGATAGTGTAATAATTTCTTGGAATATATTCATTGTATCTTCTCATTTTCACGCCAATCCGTGATCCGCCAATTTTGGTGTGAGCGTTTCAACCATAACGAAAACAAAAAAAGAAAAAACTATGCCAACATTATGTAAAAATTTGTAAAAGTTGATTCCCAAAACCATGTCAAAGTTATGGTTAAGAAGTTATAAGGGTTTGAATGTGGCCGCGCCATTAAAACGTGGAGAACAGCGCGGCCACGGAGATCTTTAAATCTACGCGTTGCAGTGACCTGAAATTTAGGTAAAGAACAGATTGAATTTGTAAAAATATAGAAAAAATTATTAGGTTTATATTTTAGGTTAGGCCGCGCCATCGTACCGGTGACAAACATATCGTTGATATCTCGCTGAAAAAGCATTGCAGAGGTCTGAAGTTTTTTTGTAAAACAGACTTGAATTTTGTAAAAATACAACAAAAAAAAATCCTATTTTTATATTTCAGGAGCTGTACAATATCGCGTAGAAATACGTAGTTTTTTTTTTTTTTTTTTCGGGTGGGAAAATCATCTCATGACATCCCGCGCTCTTGGGCGGAGCGCGAGATAGTGTCAGACTTTTACTGACTAAAAACCCACTCCTGTTCCTTCTTTGCCATTTGTTTTCCAGGGCCCCGGGGATCTCTTTCGCATCACCCATGGCCCCAGTAGGCTTCGACCCTGTTGGGCCCCTACGGTTGCTGACATCTCCTTGAGGCGCGCGTGGAACACTACGCGCCGTCGACGACTTGGGCTTGGTCCGGACGGTTACCGGACGATCGGACGGCGAGCCACCCATTGCTCGCCGTCCGCAAGCCCGCGCCTACGGTGGCCGGAAATCGGGATCGGAATCCCGGCGGCGGTTGGGGCGTGAGGACCGTTGCCGTTGCCTCACGCGATCGGCCGCCTCCTTTGCTAGCATTACTGCTTCGCAGAAGGAGGCGACCGCCTGCCACTCCTCCTCGCTCCGAACCATGGCCTGTACCAAGGCCCGGCGCGAGAGATCGCTGCCGCCGATCGCCCCTACGAGGACACGGCGGTGCTCTGCCCAAGCGGGGCACACCTCTACCGTGTGCTCCACCGTGTCCTCCGGGCGCCTCTTCTGCACGAATCCGGTGCAGGAACGTCCCGAACTTACCATGTCCGGTGAGGACCTGCGTCATGCGGTAGGTGAGGACGCCATGAGGTCTTTCCAGCCACTACTCAAAGAGGGGACTTATCGCCATAATTATGGAGTGGGTTGCGACAGTCGCTGTCGCCATTCCACCATGAGATCCCGCCGGAAATCTTTCCGCCATGCCGCGACTTGGCGCGGCAGCGGAGTTTCGCCCCGGCGTTGCATCTCCATGCGCAGATCTTGCATGCGCGCAAGGTCTTTTGCCTCCAAATCCCACGGTGGTTGGCTAGCAAGGAGGCTCGCTCCTTCGCGGGAAATCGTGCGGTATCCCCGCACCATCCGGATGGCCATGACCCTCTGGCTTGCGTTCAGCTTGGCTGCCGGTCGCTTTCGAAGAGACGGCGCCCATACCGGCGCCCCGTAAAGATCCATAGACCGAACGATTCCTGCATAGAGCCTCCGGCAGGAGGCGTCTGGACCCCTTAGGTTGGGCAGGAGCCGCTTGAGGGCAGCCCCTGTGCGATCCAATTTGGGAGCCAGACGTCGGAAATGCTCCTCGAAGTTCCACCGGCAATTGAGGACAAGTCCAAGGTACTTCATCGTCGACTCGACGCCGATGTGAACTCCTCCTACCGTTAGTTGGGAACCCGATGATGGCGCGTTCCGAGGGCCGTGGAAGCACATGGCCTCGGACTTGTGCAATGCCACCTCGAGTCCCAACTCTTGGATCCTCTCCACGACTGTCGCAACCCCGCGTGTCACTAGTTCGACCGCCGCCTGGTATGACTCTCCCCGTGCCAGGACCAGCGTATCATCTGCGTAGCAGACCACGCTGACCCCCCCGCCCCACCCCGTCAGGGAGATCACAGCGCAGCACGTAGTCGTACCCGATGTTCCACAAGGGTGGTCCTAGTACCGATCCCTGCCGAACACCGCACGACATCTCTCGCCGTTTCCACTCTCCCAGGTGACCAGGGTAGATAATGTACCTGTCCGACAGGTAGGCCTCGACAACATGACATAGGTAGTCAGGCACCCGGTGATACCGAAGTGCCCTCCTAATGCTACTCCAGGGCAGGGAATTGAAAGCGTTGGCGATGTCTAAAGACACCACCATGACACACCTGCCCTGGGACACCGCATCCCCCGTCGTGAGGGCTCGCACGCGCATGATGGCGTCCACCGTAGAGCGCGCCCTGCGAAAGCCAAATTGGCCGTCCGAAAGATCCGGCCCCACCCATGTTAGGTGCGCGACGAGGCGGTCGGCAATTACTCTTTCAAAGAGCTTACCCACCTCGTCGAGCAGCACGATGGGCCGGTACGCGGACGGTGAGTCCGCAGGGCGCCCCGGCGTAGAAATACGTAGTGATTATCAATCGATGAAATTAGGTATTAACGAGTTCTTTTTTTTTTGTAAACACCTATTATGTAGTAGTACTACCGATAGGAGGCAAAAACATTTTTTTTTCATAATTTAACAACTGTTTCGAGTTAATCGATAGGGCGACCATGGCTTACGCGAAGCGAGGAACAGAGACGCGGGCGGGGACACTCGGCTGTCCCGACACTCGCTTCCAGATCCCGGCAGACGACGCTTGCAACTGCAAGTTGACGCGTATCGCGGAATATAGCTATCTCTGTTTGACAAAAACAAGTGAGCGATTGACGCATTGCGCAGGTGGGCGTATTGCAATATTGTTAGTAAAATTAGTTATGCTCATTATTTGCTTTATTTTTACACGACTGCCCCAAAGCATTCGGGGGACTTTTTATATAAGAAAGTATTCTACAGACTGGTCCCCCGACGGCGATGGAAAATTTTGTTTTGTAGATCAAGTAGTTTTCGTGTTTAGTCAGTGAGTGAATGAGTGACAACTTTCATTTTTATTTATATAGTTTAACTAACATCTTATTTTGGCTTTTTAGTTCGTTTTTTTTGACATGGCAGTCGTGTTTTTTTAATTATTTATTTTTTTGCCGATTATGCTGATATCAGATCACTAACAAATCAGAAAATGTTAAGGAGCCGAGTGTTTTTTTTATAAGTGGGAAATCAGTAAATGACTTTTCCCGCTCTTGGACGTAGCGGGAGGGCGTGTCAGAATTTTACTGACAAGTAAACCCACTGTTCCTTTTGCCCCCGATCCAGGGATACAGTTTTGCTGACATCTCCTCAAGGCGTACGTGGAACACTACGCGGCGTCGACGACTCGAGCTCGGTATGGACGGTTACCGGACGGCCGGACGGAGAGCTACCCATTACTCGCCGTCCGCAATACTCGTACCACGCCTACAGTAGTTGGAAAAGAAGAAGACCGTTCCCTCACATGTGCGTCGTGGTGGTCTACACAATGGTGACATCCGGGTTTTCTTCCAATCTGGTGCAGGAACCTCCCGAACTTATCATGTCCGGTGAGGTGTCGTCATGCGAAAAGTGAGGACGCCGTGACGTCTTTTGAATTACTCCTCAAAGAGGGTATTTACCGCCATAATTATGGCGTGCCCAACACTGGGTTGCGACAGTCGCTGTCGCCATTTCACCATGAGGTATACCCGCCATACCGCGACTTGTCGCGTCAGCGGAATTTCGCCCCGGCGTTGCATCTCCTTGCGCAAATCGAGCATTCGTGGAAGCACTGTTTCCTCTAGATCACATGGTGACAGGCCAGCAAAGAGGCTCGCCGCTTCGCGGGAGACCGTGAGGTGCGCCCGCACCATACGGATGGCCATGAATCTGTGACATGCGTCCAGCTTGGCCACCGGTCGGTTTTACAGCGACGGCACCCACACCGGCAAAGTCAAAGTCAAAAGTTTTTATTTCACATGGGCACTTATAAAACGTCTGAAGCTAGTGCACGGTTCCAAATTGGTCGTTTCCTATGGAGAAGAACCGGCAAGAAACTCCATGGTTACTCTTTTAAAAAAGTGATTGTTTACAATATTTTCATATTACAGTATTAATAGACATTATGTAAGAACAGTGTAGACCAGTCGATATTGTACCCAAAAGCACAATAAAAATAATCATATTGAAAAAAAAGTGAGTTTTAATAGGAAGTAACCTAAGAATTTGCGAATTCCACAGTGTTCTCACATTCAAATTTAAAAAAAAGAAGCAATATAAAACAAAATAAGAAAAATAAATAATTATAATTATCAATAAATGACATGTCAACAAAAGAAAATTACTAACGAATTTATGGTGGTTGGCGTCTAATAATATAAAAAATATTGCAAAAGCAATGTGTAGGAAGAAAAGAAAATGTATATATTACAACAAAAAGGCGTTCCGTAAAAGGCCATGGACTGAACGATCGCTGCGTGGAGCCTCCAGCAAGGGGTCTGGACCTCCTAGGATAGGCAGTAGCCGCTTGTGGGCAGCCCCTGTCCGTTCCAGTTTGAAAGCCAGACGTTGGAAGTGTTCCTCGAAATTCCACCAGCTATCGAGGACGAGTACCAGAAACAGAAACAGGAGTGGATACATTGACGACCCGACGCCGATGTGAACCCCTCCTACCTTTATTTGGGGACCCAGTGGTGGCGTGTTCTGAGGACCAAGAAAACACATAGCCTCGAACTTGTACAGTTTCAACCTTGAGTCCCAACTGCGCGTTCCTCTCCGCGACTGTCGCAACCACGCGTGTCGCTGGTTCAGCTGCCGCCTGGTACGACTCTTCCTGCGCCAGGACTAGGCGACCTCTCCGACGTTATCAGCGTGCTCTGTTACGTAGACGACACGCTGGTCCTGGCGCAGGGATAGTTGCGCCAGGCGGCGGCCGAACTAGTGACACGCGGGGTTGCGACAGTCGTGGAGAGGATCCAGCAGTTGGACCCGAGGTGACACTGCACAAAACCTCGAGTCCCAACTGCGGTTTCCTCTCCACGACTGTCTCAACCACGCGTGTCGCTAGTTCAGCTGCCGCCTGGTATGACACCCTGCGCCTGGAGGTGGCACTGCACAAGTCCGAAGCCATGTGTTTCCATGGCCCTCGGAACGCGCCACATTTCTCTTCTCTCTTCACAGTTCTCATCGCGGAGTCGACGATGAAGTACCAGTACAGACAAGTCGCGGTATGGCTGACAGAGTTCCGGCGAGATATCATGGTGGAAGCGATTATCGCAACCCAGTGGTGCGGTAAGTTCCTCTTTGAGGAGTGGCCGTAAAGACGTCACGGCGTCCTCACCTTCCGCATGACGCTGGTCCTCACCGGAAATGGCAAGATCGGAAGGTTCCTGCATCGGATTTAGGCGGAAGAAACGCCCGGCTGTCACCATTGTGTTGACCGCCCGGAGGACACGGTGGAGCATACGGTAGAAGTGTGTTGCTTGGGCGGAGCACCACGAGGACCATCGGTGGTAAGGCAAAGAACTCTCGCGCCGGTCCCTGGTACAGGCCATGGTTTGGTGGGCGAGGAGGAATGACACATGGTCGCCTCCTTTATACCAAAGCATTCCGACTGATAGACAGACGGTGTTGAATTTTCCTAGCGTTCTGGATATTCTGATATTGAGGTCATTGGAGAAGAATCCAACTCCCATGCCAGTATCTGTCTTTGATCCATCCGTGTAGACCCTTAGTTCTGCTCTCTCCTATGTTCTGGGCCTGAGTAATCGTATACTTCCTCTGTTAATAGAAAGTTGAAATGCTTTTGGAAATGGTACGCCTTTGGAGCTTTGTCGCTAGGTGCTGCCATCATGGGCTGTCGTTTGATAGCGTTTTCCATTATCGTATGTATTTGATTCTGGAATCTTTACTCAGGGTGCCCGATACACTGAGCCTGAAAGCTGTTGAGGCCGCCTCCTCCTGCACTATTAGATGCTGACATCTGCTGCCAGCGTCTCCGTCACCTTGAAGACACTAATTTCTCGCTATGGCTGTTGGTGGAAACTGGTATGGACAAAACTGTTTATGCCTGTGTCTACCAATCGCACAGCGGTGATCAGGAGACGACTCGGTTGTTCGACCTCGTGAGGCCGACGATAAGGCTCTGCGTCGGCACCCTGACGTGCAGTTCGTCGCCCTGGGGGACTTTAACGCCTGCCACCAAGACTGGCTTTTTCCATACCGGAAGACCGACCACGCTGGGAGAGAAGCGCGAAACTTTGCAGTATCGATGGGCCTTTCCCAGCTGTTTAAGCAAGCGACTAGGGTGCCTGATGTAGTTGGTCATACTGCCAATTGTCTGGGCCTTCTGCTGACCACCGATCCGGACAGATGTATTATAACAGTTTCCTCACCACTTGGAGCTTCAGATCACTGTCTAGTGAAGTCTGTTTCGTTCGTCTCCCCACCTGACTGCGACTCACGCGGTGAACGGCGAATATGGCGTTACAGGTCAGCAGATCGGGATGAGATGCGACACTTCTTTGCGTCTTATCCTTGTCCTTGGCAGCAGCTCTGCTCTTCTGAAAGTCCGTCGAGCTGTGTGAATTTTATATCCGATGTGATAAGTCAAGCTATGGAGTTTTTCATCCCTTATAGAGACGTACCCATCGGTGGCTCAGCTCACCCGTGGTTCAACACCGATTGCTTTTAAGCTGAAGAGCGTAAGCATTTGGCGTTTCTCGCCTGGGTTGACGCTCGTGACCGCAAAGCTCTGGATCTGAGCTCAAAGAAGAGAACTTTCAACCGTGCTGCAAGTCCTACAAAAAGCCACTAAAGAAGGCTCCGTTCGACCGCATTACCCATATTGGCATAAAGCTCTCTACACCGCCGTCCGGTAGCAGAGCTTTCTGGTTCATTGCCAAAGCGAACTTCTGTAGGCCCACATTGCCTCCGCTGGTTAAACCTGATGGAACACTGGCTCTCTCGGCGAGAGAGAAAGCAGGTATCTTTGCATCTCTCTTCACCCATAATTCTCGTCTTGACACTAGCAGTGTTACTCCACCGACTCTACCTCACTGCAACACCTAGATGCCCGAGGTTCGCATAAAGAAGAAAGAAGTTTTGAGAGCACTGTGCCGTCTAGACGTGAATAAAGCGGACCAGATGGTATTTTTTTTATTTTTATTAATTTGTTACATCAAAAATCATTTATAACATCTGCCAAACTGCATAGCAGTTTGTCGGCAGTACATTGTCGGGAATTTCGCTTATTATTAAGACCACATCCTGTCATTCCCAAGTTGGTAGGTAGGTACACGTTCTGAGGTAAACAGATGCAGCACCACAACACTAACTGAGACCAACATACCGTAGCAACTATGGACACATAGACAGATAATGTTTTATTAGAACATTTTCTAATTGGTTTCTATTTTTGGTTCGATTTATTAATTCATCAGGTAACTCATTAATAAGTGTAGGTGCAATCCATCGTCTCGCACGCTTACCGTAGTAATTATTCACCGTAGGAACCTGGAGTTTCTTTTTCTTAGATTGGCGGGTTAGGTTAGGTTATACACTCTTTCATTTTTATGATTTTTACTATTATGTTATTCCAAGATAATTGCTAGTTTAACTTTCATTTCAACTGGTAATACATTGCATTTATTAAATATTTTTTCATAATATATAGTTTTATTGCTTACTAGCAGTTTAAGTCTTATTTGTAACATTTTAATTCTATTAAGATACGTTTAAGTCTTCTGACGAAGCCCATTGTAAGCGACCACGTTTCGGAGCCATATGTCATCACTGGCAACACGCACTGGTCATAGGCTTTCTTCTTGAGACACTGGTATATTGGACGAGAAGATACCGCGCAGCTTCCCGAACGCTGCCCAGCCGAGTCGGATTCGACGATTGATCTCTTTCCAGGAAAACGTAATTGGCTACAACTTCGAGTGTAGAGTCCCCGATCTTGATAGGAGTGGGTGCTACATGGCTGTTTACCATGACTTTGGTTTTGTCCATGTTCATTTTAAGTCCCACTCTTTCGGAAGCTCTACTGAGGTCACCAAGCATTATACTGAGCTCCTCCGTTATCTCAGCCATGACTACTATGTCGTCGGCAAACCGAAGGTGACTGATGTACTCGCCATTGACATTAATAATAATAATAATTCTCAATAAACCTCACTGCGTACCGTGTTAGGATGCTGCCTCTTTTTCAGGAACTGGAACCAACCGTCAACGTCACGACCATCGACGACGACGACGACCGTCGACGTCGGTCGTCGTCGTGACGATTATCGGATCAGGTGCGGGTAATCCAACGAAATCACAGATTGGACGATGCCGCACTTGATAAGCTGCGCTCAGAGGTACTGAGCAACCGTATCATCTCCACTACAATACAGACACAGACTGCGGCACCACGAGCTACAGATATAATTCTTCCGCAGTCTAATCATGCTGATGATGAAGCAGATGATAGGGTTGTCACAGTAAGTAGCCAGTGCAACGATCGATTGAGGAGCGCTCTGGAGGATGCACTCCGCGAGTACAGATCGACTCCGATCGCTCTTAGACCTCGTCTTCCCCAGTTACCTATGTACAAAAAAAATAGGGCGCTAGTGTGTGCTCTGGACTCGCTGCTTGAGAATGTGTTCGAGAGCAGCGTAAACCTCGCTGATACGCACTCGATCCTCTATTGCGGGGCTATTGCGGCATGTCGTTTAGCCAACGTAAAACTACCAAGTTGTGACGGAGCTACTCGACCAAAGCCTGCTGCACCTGCCTGGCAATGTAGGATTGAGAAGCGTATTGATGGAGCCAGAGCACGCATTGGTAAACTATACTGCTTCAGGGAGGGCAATACACGACCACGTGTGATGCGCTACGTGAGGCGAGCATTTTCGGGGACTGGAATCATCCCTCGAGAATACTTATCTCGTGTCATGGAGCGCATCGACTTCCTGAAGCAGAAAGTTTGTGCATGGGCCAACCGTATTCGACGGTATAAGCGGCGAGTCGATCGGTACTCGCAGAATCGCATGTTTCAGAGTGATGAGAGATGGGTATACAGAGCTTGGGAGCGACCTGAACAAAATGTGACTGACGTTACCCGCCCAGATGCTGTCGCCACGAATACTTTCTGGCGCAATATTTGGTCGGTGCCCGTCTGTCACACTGAGGATGGCTGGATGCGTGAAGTCGAGCGCGTGTGCGAAGCTCTACCAGAAATGGAAAAAGTAGTCATGAACCCTATAGATGTAGCCAGAGCAGTCCGTTCTTTACCGAATTGGAAGTTTCCAGGACCGGACGGACTGCAAAATTTCTGGCTAAAATGGTATAGCAGCTCACACGCGCTCCTGGCATCTCAATTCCAGTTATCCTTAGAGTCTGGGTCGCTACCTCAGTTTCTAACAACTGGAGTTACCCATCTGCTCCATAAGACAGGTAGTACTGCGGAACCCAAGAATTATGGACCGATACCATGCTTGTCGACGGTCTATAAACTTCTTACGTCCATTCTGAGAACGAAAATTAACAAACACATTGATACCAACTCAATTATGTCTGCCTCTCAGAATGGATGTAGGAACGGGTCTCGCGGTACTAAGGACCTACTCCTCATAGACATGACCAACAGGTTCGTCGATCTCGCAAGGATCTGTCGACATGTTGGATAGATTATAAGAAGGCCTATGACTCTGTGCCACATACATGGCTCATGAGGGTGTTGGAGTTGTATAAAATAGATGCAACTCTACGCACCTTCCTTGAGTCATGTATGGGGAATGGAACACAGTTCTTAGCTATCCAGGATGTCGATCGATTCGGAGGGACGATGAGCCTATATGGATTAAACGGGGAATATTCTAGGGCGACAGTCTGAGTCCACTTTGGTTCTGCTTAGCCCTGAATCCTCTAAGCACATTGCTAGAGGAATCAGGCTTGGGCTATCGATTGAGAAGAGGTGGTCAGGTACTATCTCACCTTCTTTACATGGATGATCTGAAACTCATTTGCCGCCAACAAGTTACAACTAATGAAACTACTAAAGGTAACTGAAACTTTCAGTAGTGCCATCAGGATGGAATTTGGTGTAGATAAATATGCAAGCATGCATGTAAAGCGAGGGGAGATTATGGAATCTGAGGGAATTCAACTCTCGGATTCCATATACCTTAGATCCCTCTCTTCGACCGAAACTTATAAGTATTTGGGTATGTCGGAAGCGTTAGGGATTAACGTTGCTGACATGAAGCAATCGTTGAGGGAGCGCTTCTTTGACCGCCTGAAGAAGGTATTAAACAGCCTTCTGTCAGGTGGAAATAAGGTGCGAGCCTTCAATGGTTGGGTCATGCCGGTCTTAATGTGTATGTCGGCATACTCAAATGGACTCAGACCGAGCTAGACGCTCTGGATAGGCGGGTCCGTACACTGTTGACCGCAAACCGGAAGCATCACCCACGGTCGTCTGTGATGATACTGTACATCCCGCGGAAGTGTGGAGGTCGAGGTTTTTTAAACGCGAAGACCCTGCACAACCGCGAGGTGTGCAACCTCTGAGAATATTTTCACAAAACCGATGTGGGTATGCACCGCGATGTGGTCGCAGTGGACAAGGGACTCACCCCGTTATCCATGGCTAAAGAGAACTGGCGCAAACCTGTGGTACTCTCAACTGATGACCGCAGGGAAGTATGGAATAGTAAGGAGCTCCACGGGCGCTTTTATCGGACTCTACGAGTCTGATGTAGATTTTGCAGCGTCCGTGGCCTGACTATGTTTCAGCAACCTCTTCGGGGAAACTGAAGGTTTATCTGTGCAATTATGGACGAAGTCATCTTGACGAATAACTACCGGAGATATTTGGGGATGGAATCGACGGGGTCACCACTTTGGGGATGGGAGTAAGAATCGTATGACTCCAAAACAGAATGTGTATATTTTTACTGTGCACCTCCTTTTATACTAATTTACAATATTACGGACCAATAACCAATAGTAACTTAGTATCTACAAAACACTTAACCAATAAACGCGGTTCGGGCGCGCAATGCTTTTGTGCAGTGCTTTTGTTTGAGCAGCTTGGGTTACAAGGTTCGCACGTGGGACCTTGGTGTACAATGGCTGCATAGGCGTGGGAATACTTTTGGTCGAGCAGATGTGGCAGCAGGTAGGAAGGTTCGCACGTGGGACCTTGGGGTACGTGTACGTGTAATGGCTGCGTGTTTCTAGCATGGTAACAGTGATGTGCTGTAGGGTGGCTACAGATATATAATGAACGACAGGACGGTTGACGTGTGTCGGGCATGCCATCGTCCGGGTGAGTCTATCAGACATATTATCTCTGGTAGTTCTCGTCTGGCTAACGGAGAGTACTTGCACAGGCATAATCAAGTAGCCAGGATTATCCACCAGCAACTTGCTTTGAAATACAACCTAGTGTATTCAGAGGTACCGTATTACAGCTATGTGCCCGACCCAGTTCTCGAAAATGACCATGTCACGTTGTACTGGGATCGGTCTATTATTACTGACCGGACTATTGTAGCCAATAAGCCGGATATAGTGGTGATAGACCGATTAGCGCGCCGCGCAATGATAGTTGATGTCACCATCCCGCATGACGAGAATCTCGTGAAAGCTGAGAAAGGGAAACAAATCAAATATCTCGACTTAGCACACGAGGTTGTCGACATGTGGAATGTGGACTCGGCTATCATTGTGCCGATTGTTGTTACCGCCAATGGCCTGATGGCCAAAAGTCTAGACAACCACCTGTCGAAACTGTCGTTGCGCGGTTGGATCAAGGCCTGATACAGAAGGCAGTACTTCTCGATACGGCTCGCATTGTGAGGAGGTTCCTGTCTGTGGAGCCCTAACCACCGGTAGCTTGGACCCTGTCCCGACACCGGCGGACTGCTATTTTTTATAATTTTAAACTTTTTTTTTTAATATGTGTTTTAAGAAATATTTAAAAATGTACAAGATATGTGTATAAAATAAATAAAGATAATAATAATAATATATATGACAAGTTCCGAAATAAACGTATATAATAATAACGCACGGGGGTGACGTCACGGACGTGTTACGCTTACGGTGCACATCAGCTGAGTCTCAAATAAATGTTTTCTTTCTTTCTTTCTAATATACGTTTATTTCGGTACTTGCCATATCGTGTTAGTAACAATTTAAACATGCCTAGCCCTCTCCATTCCAAAACCTTGAAGATATCCTCCATTGCTGCCGTGAACAGTTTCGGAGAAATAACGTCTCCCTGCCTCACGCCCCGCTGCAAGATAGGTTGTCTTGTAGTCGGACTGACATAGTGGCGTTTTTGTACAAACACTTCAGCACTTCGATATACCGATAGTCAATTTGGCACCGTTGGAGAGACTGCAGTACAGCCCAAGTTTCAATCGAATCAAAGGCTTTCTCGTAGTCCACAAACGCTAAGCAGAGAGGCTGATTATAGGTACTCCTCAGTCTTCTGTATAACCCGCCGCAGCGTATGTATGTGGTCCACGAAGCTGAAGCCTTTTCGAAATCCGGCTTGTTCGGGAGGCTGGAAGTCGTCGAACCTGCGCGCGAGACGATTTGTGATGACTCTGGAAAACAGCTTGTAGACATGGTTCAGAAGCGTGATGGGCCTGTAATTCTTAAGCAGGGCATTATCGCCTATCTTAAAGAAGAGTACCCCCATGCCTCTGCTCAACGCCTTAAAGTCACCCAAAGGGCAATGGAAAGGGCTAAGCTCGGAGTTTCCTTGCGTGATCGAATCAGGAATGGGGACATCCGCAGGAGAACCAAGGTTATCGACATAGCACGAAGAATCGCCAAACTAAAGTGGCAATGGGCAGGGCACATTGCTCGCAGAACGGATGGCCGTTGGGGCCGAAAGGTTCTGGAATTGCGACCACGTACCGGAAGACGTAGCGTTGGAAGGCCTCCTACAAGGTGGACCGATGACTTAGTAACGATTGCGCGGTTCCGATGGATGCGAGACGCCCAGGACCGTTCATTGTGGCGACACTTGGGGGAGGCCTATGTCCAGCAGTGGACGTCTTTCGGCTGAAATGATGATGATGATGAAGATACGTTTTAAAAGTGAGTCCATAACCACCCAACCCATAACCAATAATCGAGTCAGCAAGTGCATAGTAAAGCACATACAATAATCCTCTCGTAACTACAGGTTTAAAGAAATATAGCGTACTCAGGACTGACCGAATTTTATTACAAACTGCATCTATATGATCGTTCCATGCAAACTTAATATACCAGCAATAGTTCTCAAGGCATGTGCGCCCTTTTTATCTCCTGTATTGTCGCGCTTGTATCGCCTCTCATTTAGAACTGGTATAGTCCTGGAAGCTTACCAACGTACAACCCGTGCCCAAAAAGGGCAGTCGTGCCGATCCTACCAAATATCAGCCGATTTCAATAACCTCCATACTCTGCAAGATTATGGAGCGTGTATCGAACTCGCGCCTTATGGCATACCTGGAAGGTAACGATCTCCTCAGTGACCGACAGTACAGGTTTCGCTATAATCGGTCTACTGGGGACCTGACCTACTAGTGTATACCAGTCACATGTGGGGCGAGGCCCTCGAGAAGAATAGAGAAGCGATTGCTGTCTCCTTAGACGTCTCGAAGGCCTTCGACAGGGTATGGCACGCCAGCCTTTTGATTAAGCTTCCAGCGTACGACATTTCCCCTGGTCTGATTAACTGGGTAAAAGACTTCCTGAGTGAAAGGTCTCACCAAGTTATTGTCGATGGATGGGATGGATGTTCATCAGAGCCCGTGACTTAGCAGTCACGGGCTGATGCCGGAGTTCCTCAGGGGTCAGTTCTCTCTGCAACTCTTTTTCTGCTGCATATTAAAGATCTGCTGATGCCCATTATCTATGGGTATGCAGATGATAGCCAGGTGCTCGGGCTAGTAAGGAGCTAATCCGGTCCGAACGAGAGGCTATGGTAGAGTGTACGAATGTCTCACTTCAGGCAGTCTCCAAGTGGGGCGAAACCAATCTGGTAGGATTCAACGCCGCCAAAACACAAGCGTTTTAGTTCATCGCCAAAAGGAGCCCGTTCATCTTGGCTTTTCAGAATGTATCCCTGGAGTGCACCGACCGCCTTCAGCTCTTGGGAGTTGAAATTTCCTCAGACCTCAATTTTGGGCGGTTCATTAAGTTCAAAAACAAGGTAGCTGCTAGAAAACTAGGCGTTCTTGCAAAGGTCCGATGGTATTTCAGACCGGGACAGCTTCTAATGTTATACAAAGCACAGGTCCGATCGTGTGTGAAGTACTGCAGTCACATATGCTGGTGGTGCAAAATGCCATCTAGCAGCTTTGAACTCAGTGGAAATGCGTGCGAAGAGGCTAATTGGGGATCCAGATTTGGTTATGTCCAATCTACATACCCTCGAGCACAGGCGCAGGGTAGTCAGCCTATCGGTATTTTACAGGTTGCATTTTTGGAGTGTGCGCGGGAATTGCATAACTTGATTCCGCCATCTCCTTTCTACCATCGGACAACCCGACGTGTGGCGAGTATCCATCCTTATTGTTGAAACTTCAACGGCCCAGACTAAGCATTTCGCTGCTTCGTTTATACCGCGTACATCGAAGGACTGGAACATTTTGCTTGCTGCGGTCTTCCCGTCAAACTATAATTTAGGTGCCTTCAAGGCTAGAGTAAATAGGCTCTTAATAAACTAGTGCGCCTCATCATCAATGATTGCATCACTGCTTACCATCAGGTAGGATTGCAGTCGAGCACTGTTTTATACAAATTAAAAAAAAAATTGTGAACACCACCGTACCAGATCCCCCCCAGCTAGTTTGTCTGCCACACTGTTGCCAAAGAGTAGGATATTTTAGAAGAATGGTAGGCAAACTGATTTTTAATTTCAAGGCTTGCATGCCTGGCAAACTTGATTAATTGCAGTATAGATGGAGTCTTAAATTGTAGTCTCAGCTTTTGTTTTAGGGTGGGAATGGGAAATTATCACATGGGTTCTCCTGCACTGGTTGAGTCAAGACCATTGTCAGACTTACTAACTAAACTCACCAGAGTTCCTTCAGTGTTTTGATGTTGTAAATTACGACACTAACAGCACTGTTTCTAGCTGCTAATACAATTATCATATCTACTAAGTCATAGATGACTTTTAAGTTTTGTGCGATATAGTAGGAATTTTTTTTAACCCTTTTTGTCTGTGCTTGCTGTAATTTTACAAAAAGATTTTGATTATTTGATCCACATAGGCAATCAATAATTCACACATCTATGCTAAGTGGATTATTGATTGCCATTTTAAATTTCCAAAAATTTTTTGCCAAACATTCAGCAATGTTGGTTTATAATTTAGACATGCACTGTAAAAATTGCTGTGGTGCAGCCAATCAAAAGAATTTCCCAGCTATCAATCCTATTGGGGACTACAATCACCTGACTAATCTAAAACTAAAATTTATTTTAATGAAAGACCAAATGATTATAATTAAAGTACAGAAACACAATTTATTACTTATGGATTTATTTAAAACAAAAGAATTATTTTCTAATAGACCTGCTGATCAGGCAGCATGAGCGGCTGACTATATCACCCAGCATGTTTTGGTAATCTTTGATAGTTGCATCTGGTACTATATGGATGTTGTCATTGAAGACCGCTGTGTTCCAGAATTATGGGAGCTGTAAACAGAAATAATCTAACATGATTGTCTCGTTATGTCACACACACACACAAAGACTATTATTGTAAACCAACCTTGTATTGAAATCATGTTTATGAATAATGGTTGAAGTTAGGAGCCCTGGCAGCTATAGCCTTTCACCAAATCAAAACCGAATGCAACTGAAGGTAAAGTTTCTATTAAATTGACTAATATATATATGTACTAATTAATGATGCTATTTATTGCATGGGAAGGATTTACGTCCTCGCAGCATTCACTCATTCATACAAATCTGTTATTAGAAATACATAATGTATGACTATATGTACGTAACTATACGTACATGAAGTCGTAAAGAATCTGATTTACAATACTACTGTCTATTCCTATTTTGGTTTCATTAGTTGCGAATGAATAACTACTAAGCTTTAGTAATCAAATCCTATACATTGTTTTTCTTGTAACTTACCCACTCTGATGGCTGCACAAAGTATGGCAAAGGTTATCACGCTGCTAATGGTGTTCTCACGCGCCTGGCGCTTCTCTTCCATGGGGTCAACTCTTTCACCGTATGGTAGACGGAACATGATTGCGGAAATATATTCAAGATCAAAGATTTTCAAAATAATTTAACCTAAGCTAGGTTAGGATTCCACTGATTCCACTTTTTCTATTTACCCCTATTGGTAGGCTATAGTATTCCACCTTATTGCCTCCACCTAGTAGAGTTGTGTGCTAAAGCGTCTATTACACTACTCGATATTCAGACAGTCTTAAAGGGCCTATTACACTATGCGATATTCAGCACACGATATTCAGACTCTTATTTTTTGATCCGAGTAAGACGGGTCTAACCCTTATTACACTACGCGACATCGACTAAGACTGTCTGAATATCGAGTAGTGTAATGGCCCTTAAGGGCTATAGACCCTATTACACTACGCGATATTCAGCACACGATATTCAGACAGTCTTGAAGGGCCTATTACACTCCGCGATATTCAGCACACGATATTCAGACTTTTATTCGAAATCATACTGTTTGTATAATTTCGAATAAAAATCACAATGTCAAAATTTTACACGGGAAATAATATTTAATACAATACAAAACACGGTAAAATAATATTTAATACAATACAAAACAGTGTGGCCAACGTAGGCAATTTGTCGCGATTTAGGCTACTCGAAATCGAAACAAGAATCGTGAAAGGGGAATGGAAAAACCTTTTAAAAAAATCATAGCGACCCTGTTTTTTTTTTGGGACTCTTGAGCGTGGCGCGAGGGTGTTTGACTTTTACTGGCTAAAAACCCACTCCTGTTCCCTCTTTGCCATTGTTCCAGGGCCCCGGGGATCTCTTTCGCAACACTCATGGCCCCAGTAGGCTTCGACCCTGCTGGGCCCCTACGGTTGCTGACATCTCTTTTGCATCCTAACTCGTGCGAAATTTACCCATATTTGTTTACTTTTTTCTTGTTATCTATATATATATTTTTTTTATTTTGTATCATTCGTCTATTACTTATTTGTTTCACATCACACTATGTACAAACACATAGGTACAATTATCTTGTGACTATTTATTCTCTAATTATCAACATTCTATTATGATGTATTATATTATTTATGTACCTACGCATCACCGCTATATATTACATATACGCTATACACTACAAAACTGTTTCGCGTCCGTTACGTTACAACCTCAGGTTCAGTTGAAAACCAGCGTCAAGCACTAGTTGTCTGGCAATCATGCTGAACTGGAACTATTTTGGCGCAGCCGTGAGGCGCAGTGAGGATCAATCTTATAATAGCAAATCCCATTTTTACTAAGTACATCGTGTGTGTAATAATTTACTGAGCATTTATTTTTTTAAATCATTAAAATCCGTCAAGAAATGGTGGATTTATTAAAGTTTTTCTAAACGGTTACTTTGAAACGCGCACTCTCGCTGAACTACATATTTACGATGACGTCATCTGTCGTGATCCGTGCGACGAACGGCTTGATCGTAGGGGCATTTCACGTAGTGAACAATTAAAAAATTGCGATGTTTCTGATTTTAGTAATATTTGAGTATGTTATATATGTCTATGTTCCCGATATACGTACACAATATTTTTGTCGTGTTTCGTATGATTTACGAGTTATGAGGATTTGAAGATTTGACGAACTCTCAGGTACCTATGCGCTACTTCGAATGTCATTATCCAGCTTATGGAAGTTGAAATTAAATAAATGAAGTAATGTATTTTATTCTTTATTTAATGAGGTTTTTTAACTAAATATTCTAAAAAGAAAAAAAAATGTGGAAAAAAACCTGTTTTTTGAAGTGAAAACTTCTTTAGCGGCGTTGAGCACTTTTTCTGTAATGGGTATAAAATCTTAAACTCGCGTCAGGACACGTGACCTGATCGAAAAAGCGTAAGACGGATTTCGGAGAGATAAACTTTTTAATGTAAAATAATTGTAATAGTTTTAAAGTGTTAAATTTTTAATGTAATATAAATTGTCATGTTTGTGTACGATAGCGCAATAAATGAATATTGTATTCTACCACATAAATGATAGTACTTTTATACTGATAAAGCAATTGGTGTAAAATTATTCCCTAACCATTCCAAAATATCAAACATGCTCAACGTTAATAATCAAGTTTTCACTTCTGCCGGCACTCCCGGAGTGCAACCCGTCTTTTTTTTTTTAATATTCACAAACTTGGACCACTTTAATTATTTTATTTTCTTTGTAATCAAAACTCTTAGTGTTAACATATCGCTCGCTAAGTTTCACAATGGACTTAAAAGTCGTTTAGGAGACAGATCGATTACAGTGGGGGAGGTTGACGCACCCAATCGTTTCACTGGAACAATGACCAGGCCACTTTCCTGGTATTATTATAAAAAAAGAAGAGTATTGTCATGATATCTGACGATTACGACACTGCAACATTTTACAGCTTTAGATTTTTACCATTTTTACTTTCGGTAACCGTCCGGACCGAGCCCAAGTCGTCGACGGCGCGTACAGTTCCACGCGCGCCTCAATGAGATGTCAGCATCTGTAGGGGCCCCAGCAGGATCGAAGCCTACTGGGGCCATGGGTAGAGTGAAAACGAAACCCGAAGAAACAGGAGTGGGTTTTTAGTCAGTAAAAGTCTGACACTATCTCCCACTCCGCCCAAGAGCGCGATTTATTTATTTATTTATTAAATACTCCATGCACAAACGTACAGCGGCGAACTTAATGCCTTAGGCATTTTCTACCAGTCAACCTTAGGGTGATGCAGAGATAAATAGTGGTAGGTGCAATAAAAGAGAGAGAAAAGGCGAAAAGGTACAAGAAAAGATATACTAGTAAACCATAAATATTATACAATTATACAATACATATACAAATTAATAAACTATCTACACTTATAAAGTCAAACAATTAGTTCAAATCGACAATTTGAAAACATTAACGCTGTGATGACACTACTGCCAACTTCTTACGATTTAGCTCGCGAACTTTGGTTCTGAATGTTAATCGATTTGTTGCCATCCTAATCTCCCGGGGGAGTGCATTCCATAAAGAAATAGCTTGAACAAAGAAAGAACAGTGAAGAAAGTCAGTACGATGAGTGGGACATTGAAGTAGGCGGTTATGAGATGAGCGCAGATTTCTATTGTGGTTGGCGCAAATGTGTTGAAAGTGAGGAGCTAAGTAACTAGGGGAATTAGGAGAATCAAGAAATGAAAACAAGGTAGTGAGCGCCCTTTGCTCTCTGCGCTGACGCATGGGTAACCACTTTAGAAGCGACCGATGCGCTGAAACATGATCATATTTACGTAGATTGTAAACGAATCGAATGCAGTAATTTAGAAGACGGTCAAGCTTGTTGAGGTCGATTTGTAGTTAGATGATTTTCCCACTAATAAAAAAAGACCAAAACATAACATAAAAAATATATATTACTAACCTAACCTATTCCGTTATAATCAATATTTTGCAGCAGAAGTAGAAAATTTAAAAAAAAAACATTTTTTTTCATTTTACAATGTTTAATTAAATGAAGAATAAAATCCATTACTTAATTTCCCTGGATAATGGCATTCGAAGTAACGCATACCTGAGAGTTCGTCAAATTTTCAAACCTTCATAACTCGTAAATCATACGAAACACAATAAAAATATTATGTATGTATATCGGGAACATAGACATATATAATATATTCAAATACTTATTACTAAAATCAGAAACATCGAAATTTTTAATGGTCCGCTTCACGTGAAATGCTCCCGTATTCATTCGCCGGTGGAGACCGATCACGACAGATGACGTCACAGCCACTCGCTTTATTCTCGGGCGCGTTTTTGGAACTAATATACTAAAATTGCTGTATCTTCGTAATTTTTGGTCCGATTTAAATAATTTCTTCACAGTATTTACTGTTTTTTTTTGACGCTATAAGTCTGCATACTCAACTAAAATCATGACTGATCCTCATTGTATATCTATATTATTATTTATTTTTTTTGATTCTCTTTTGTATGGTTTCGTGTTTACATAATATTGTTTGTGTGTCTTGCGTTGTTACAAAATAAATTCATTTTCTTTCTTTCTTTGAGGCGTGCGTGGAACACTACCCATCGACGACTTGGGCTCGGTCCCGACGGTCGAACGGCGAGCTACCCATTGTTCGCCGTCCGCAAGTCGACGCCTACGGTTGCTTGAAATCAGGGTCGGAATCCTGGTGGCTGAGGCGCGAGGGCCATTGCCGCGCGCGTGCAGGTGTGGCCTCCTCCTTTACTAGCATTACTGCTTCGCAGAAGGAGGTGACCGCCTGCCACTTCTCCTCGCCCCAGACCATGGCCCGTACAAAGGCCCGGCGCGAGTAATCACGGCGGTGCTCTGTCCAGGCGGGGCACACCTCTACCGTATGTTCTATTAGTTTATGGTTGGTTAGTTCCGGGGAATTCCCTGATTTTGTCTTAGTTATTATGTAACCAAATTAGGCGTGGGAAAAGTGTGTCATCTTTGCGATTGGAACATTTACATCTGAATCACTGAAATGTTCCGAAACAGTGATATGTATCATTTGAAACATTTGGAACATAAGCTCAAAATATGCAAACGGAACTTTTGAAACATCGGCTCACAAGATACAAACGGAACATTTGGAACATCGGCCCAACAGATACAAACGGATCATTTAAAACATCGGCTCACAAGATACAAACGGAACATTAGGAATAACGGCTTAAAAGATACAAACGGATCATTTGAAACATCGGCTCACAAGGTAGAAACGGAATATTAGGAACAACGGCTCAAAAGATACAAACCTACAGACACTGACTGTTATGAATCGTGATCTTTTACGTTGTGTCATATGTAACACTAAAAAAATATTTAATTGAATTTTGATTTGAGAATAATTTAAAGCAGATATTTTTAGTTCGGGAACACCCAAATACTCCGAAATATTTTATTCCGAATTTCGATGTTCCGATTTTAAAAGTCCGAATTTTATAATACCAAAGAATTATAATGATTAATGTCTATTATTATAAATATACAATCTTATTCAGTTTTAAAGTATATTCAAAACCAAGATGTTTTTATGACAGGAGAACAACAACAATCATGTCAAAAACTGTAGCCATGGAGATATGTATAAAAGACTCCAGTTTATAACATTCCTCCCTTTGATTATAAACTTGTCTAGATAGAGCAATGCAAACATACGACGCGCTAAAACTGTCCCCAAATTGTGTGACATGTGTGAGTACCGCACGTGTACTTATTGTCGTCAAACTGTCAAGGTGTGCGTGTTGAGGGATGCCTGCTCAATATTATTCATTTTCGTTTTCTCCATTATTTATTATAACATTTATTTAGCACAAACTTAAAGACACAATACTCCAGTTACATGTAATTACATAAAACCAACAAATAAAAAATTTTAAAGTCCGATGTAAGGCACACATTCCTACTATATAGGAATGTGTGCCTCACGGCTGCACCAAACAGGCCCAATTCAGCAAAAATCTGAAACCCAAAATGTTAGAAAAACTAAAAAAAATATTTTGTGCATGACGTCATGGGTTTCATTTTTTTTGTAGGTTTAGATAAGTTATCATTTACTGATCAAACAAATAATGTAATTTTTAAAATAATAATGTTCTCCTGATCTAAAGATGATGTAATGATAATTGTATTTTGTCTCCCATAGTTTCGCCAAATCTCCCTAGTAATAAACTGACAACAATGGCTAATCGGAATAACATACAAAAAAACTAATTTAAAAAACCTTTTTTTTATTAATAGTGGTTAAATAACAAAATTTACCGATGAAAAGTGATCTTAGTGTTAATATATTGTTTTCCCACATAATTACGGCACAGTCAATTATTTTCCGTGAGCACATTATCCTTAGTTGTTTCAAATGACAATGACGTAAGGGAGAAGCGAGTCTACCAATTTTAGTAGACTTTATTTGGGCCGTTTAGTACGGCCAATGCGGCATCTAGACAAGTATATAATCAAAAATTCCTCCTCACTCTAACTCTTCAATGAGGCGTCGTGGAGGTCGAATTGTCCTGGTACTTCTTCGTAGTATTGTTGGTAGAATACGTCAGTGGTAAGATTGTCAAGTGGTATATCGGGTGATGTGGTTGTGGATGATGATGGTGATCCAGTCGGTGTTACGAAAGGGGTTCAACTTAAATTTTTGGACACTGTTGGTGGTTCAATTGTCGTTTCAACCCTTTGTCTGATGTGATCTGCATGTCTGCGTTTCAATATTCCTTCAGGTATTTTGATTACGTACGAATAGCGTTGCGTTCGTTTTTCAATTTCTGCTGGCTCCCATCTTTTCAATTTTTTAGTTCTAATATAAACTTTATTACCGGGGAGGTAGTTCGGCGTTCTATTCTGGTTTTCGAATGTGAGGTTTGTGTCGGACATTGTCTTGGTACTGGGGCGCGCATTGTCCAATATGCAATTCAACAGTCTCCCGAACATCATATAAGCTGGAAACTTAAGGGTAGTATTATGAGGTGGATTTCTGTAGGTGAACAGGAAATCCCTTAGACGTTCAGTTGAGCTGATGTTTTGATTTCCACTAGACATGCGAGTTTTAAAAGTGCGTACTACGCGTTCAGCTAGACCGCTGGTACGTGGATGATACGGAGATGATGTTATGTGCGTTATTCCTTTCTCTTTGCGCTTTGAATTTATCTGATGTAAATTGCGGGCCATTGTCTGATACTATTATTTCGGTTAATCCGAACGTCGTGAAAATGTCGTTGACATAGTTTGTCAGCAGTGATGTTGTTCATGGGTCTGACTTCTATCCATTTCGATAATGCATCGCAAAGAACTAACCAATATTTACCCTGAAATTATCCTGCAAAATCTATATGTATCCTCTCCCACACATTATCAGGAATAGACCGGTAATTCTGGGTTGTTAGGTCGATTTTCTTGACAACTTCGACATGTTTTAGCATAATTGTCTATATCTTCTTCAATGCCCTCCATTGAATCAAACATAAAAACGTACTAATGCTTTCTTAGCAGATATGCCTGGATGTCCTCTGTGCAGGTATTTCAATGTTAGTCTGTTCAAAGAAAACGGTATGATTATTCTACCTTGCCATAATATAATTTTGTTTTCTACGGACAGTTCATTCCGTTTTTAAAATAAGTCTGTATACAATTGTCACCTGATTGTCACCTTGTTGTATGATTTTTGTTAAGGTTGCATCTGGTTTGGTATGTTCTTTTATAGTATCTTCATTGATAGCTATGTCTATAGATTTATTGTCGTTTATTCTTTGTACGATTTTATTGATGTCATGTTCTGTCTTAGATGGTTGCTAATGTGTGTTTGGCATTCTGGATAATGAGTCGGCAAGGATATTATTCTCTCCTTTAGTATAGACTAGCTTCTGCCCGCGGCTTCGCGGCTTCCGAGATGCTTAATGTTATTTTTTCCAGTGATTACAATGTCATCAAAGTATATTGCTATGTTTGAAATGTTTTCCAATAGTTTTTCAAGGTAACTTTGAAAAATTGATGGTGCTATTGTTATACCAAATGGCATTCTATTATATTTTTAATATCCCTTGTGTGTCGATATTGTTAGGTATTTTTTTGACTCTGGTGCTATTTTAAATTGCAAATATGCGTCTTTCAAATCAATTTTTGAATACTTCTCTCCATTTGCAAGATGCTGTCTTAAATAATCAAAATGTGGTACTGGATGTGTATGCGATATAAGTACTGGATTGAGAGTTGTACGGTAATCACCACATATTCTTATTTGACCATTTGGTTTGAAAACGTTTACGGTTGGTGTTGCCCATTCAACCGGTGTTACATTAGGGTCTACTCTTTCAATGATACCTTCCTTCGTTAAGCGATTCAGTTCAGTTCTATCTCAACAATCTTACGTATGCTGAACTTGATTGATCTTGCTGGTAAATTTTTTGGTTCCGTTCCAGGATTCACATGAATGTTGACTTCATAGTCCTTAACTTCTCCCAGTTGATTATCGAAAAGTTTTTTGTTGTTGTCAATGATTTGTTACAGGGATATAGTTTGCGACTTAATGGAGTAAACTGTTTCTGGAAATGGCATGTTAAAAATTTCACTCCATTGCAAGCCAAAAAGCAGGGTTCGCCCTTTTAATTAGGACAACTGGTAAAATTTTTTGTTTGCCATCTATTTCAACAATGACATCTGCGATTCCTTTTGGTGTGTGTTTATGGTCACCGTAAGCTCGCAGTTTTGGTCCTTGTAGTAATTCTGGTGAGCCAATTTGTTTCCAGAATGATGTACTAATAAATGAATAGACCTGACCTGACCTAGATCCCAATCCATGGTGCACTTTTGATCGTTGATCGTTGCATCAATTTTTTTGCACCTCCTGTTAGTAGTGTTAATTTTGTATATATTAGCGTCCTCATCACTGTCCTCGGAAGACGAGCTACTCGATGCTCTGTTTATTGCAGAACTTTTCCTCTTTGATATACTTTGTATTCTCTTGTTGTATGTTATTCCTTGTCTAAATGGTATGTATGCTCTTCCTGACTTTAAGCAACAGCTTTCGTAATGACCTTTTGTTTGGCAAGCTTTACAGGTATGGCTAAGTTGGCGCAGTTAGTAATATCATGTTTTTCAGTACTTACACATCGTAGGCACTGAATTTTTGAAAGTAGGCGTTTTTTATTACAATTATTTCTATTGAATTTTGTTGTACCTACTATTGTGTTGTAATGTTGTTAATTTATTTATTTATTTATTCTTTATTGTACACCATGATAAGTAACAAAATATGTGGATAACAGAGTTCATGTACATAGCCGAGCTTAACTCAAAGTTGAGTTTTCTTCCAGCAAACCATTGAGTGATTGAAAGAGATCACAGTAGAGGGTAAGATCCAGTGCACAATTTTTAAAATTACAAATAATAGGAATAAAATAATACATAAACATACTTACACACATAAATACCTACATACTTATATAATATATATATATACATATATGTACTGTCATTGACTCATTGTGAAAGGAAATACTCTTTAATTTTTCTCTTGAAAACATCCGTGAAATGGAGTACGAAGAAGAAGAGAATTGTCAGTGCGACAGGGTTTATCCCTTGGGACAAATTATTCAAAGCGTTCACGGAGGTATTGAGGAGAATTAGGATTGTGTTTTGTTTGAGGCGTTGTTCTGTAAAATCATTCGTTGTGTTATCATTTTCTGCCAATTCCCTTGACTGAGCGACAGTAAATATTTGTTCAAATGTGATTTATATTATTTTCCCGTCACTGTTTCGTTCCTGGAGGTCTGGCCACATTTGTTTTAAATCTATTTCTATCATATCGCCTGGCCTGTTGGTCTAGTGGTTACTGGCACTGACTGCTATGCCGGAGGTCGTGGGTTCGATTCCCACCCAGGACGAATGTTTGTGTGATGAGCACGATTATTTGTTCTGCGTCTGGGTGTATTTTATCTATATATGTATGTATTTAGAAATACAGGGAGTTTGGTACATCGTGTGCCAAATTGAAATGGTCGACGGGAGGGGTCATCTGCTATCCTTTCAGACTCCTGATCACTTCTTATGCCCTGTGGATTTTTTTTCATCGACTTTTTATTCTTTTATGAAAAAAAGGCCCAAATTTTTCATTCAAATACAAATTAAAAAGAAATATAGAAGTCGTAGACTCTGAATTTTAATTTTATTTAGATGTGTTTTGTGTTAGAGTACTTTTAAATTTAAAATCAGTGACATTAGCTAACTAGTTTTTTTTTTTAAATTTACTTGGATAGTTTTGGAGTTGAATTAAAGCGGTCTTTGTTATGGAAAAATCTGTTTCGTATCTCTCTTTTCGTGGGTTTAACTAGAGCATACTCTTTGCTACTATTCCTGTCGCTCCTATTACTATCGGTATTACTTCTGTAGGTGTGTTCCATAACCGCGTTATTTCAGTTTTAAGCAGATGGTATTTGCATAATTTTTCAATCTCTTTAGGCCCTATGTTATAATCTGATGGTACTGTTATGTCTATTAAATACGTTTTATTATATTATATTATATTATATTATATTATATTATATTATATTATATTATATTATATTATATTATATTATATTATATTATATTATATTATATTATATTATATTATATTATATTATATTATATTATATTATATTATATTATATTATATTATATTATGGTTTTTGAAGAGTGTTTTCTACTCGGGTTTTCTCCCGGTGGTTTTTCCTTGCTCCCGCCCTGAGACCCTCAGGGAAAAGGAGGTTCGGATCCCCTGCTAATTAGTTACAAATATTGTGTCCCTCAGTAATTTACTTAAAATATTAACTGTATGGATTGCTGCTTGCTTTTGTATTATATGAATGTTTATACCTGAATCTAATTTATCACAATATCTATGTATGCTCTTTGCTACTATGCCGGTCGCTCCTATTACTATCGGTATTACTTCTGTAGGTGTGTGCCACAACCGCGTTATTTCAATTTTAAGCAGATGGTATTTGCTTAATTTTTCAATCTCTTTAGGCCCTATGTTATAATCTGATGGTACTGTTATGTCTATTAAATACGTTTTATTTTCTGTTTTATTTACATATATTATATCTGGTCTATTGTGTGTAACTGTGACATCTGTCTGAACTGGGATTTCCCACATTAACTTTGCTGTTTCATTTTCTTTTATTTGTGGTAGTGTTAGGGCTTCCTGCCACCAGAGACTAGCAACTTCAAATTTGTGTTTTTTTGCTAATGCCCAGAAAATATACTGTACAATGTTATTGTGGCGTTTGGTGTAGTAAGTGCCAGCAAGTTTCTCACATCCAGAGATAATATGTTGTGTGGTCTCGTCTTTCGACAAACATAGCCGACACTTGCCGTCAATAGGTCTTTTCAAAATATCTCTTTCGAACTGTTTAGTCATAATAGCCTGATCTTGTATTGCAAAAATTGAAGATTCTAATGATGATGAAATGGGTTGTTTTTTTAGCTAATCGAAAGAGTATTTTCTATCTATATTTTCTTTTTCTAATACTGCTTTACAAAACTGCCCATGTAGTGGCTTGGCCCTCCATTCCTCTATTGCTTTTTATGTAGTTGCCGCTTTTATCTCTTTATCTGTGTATTTATTGCTTTGTGCTAATCCTATTTCTACTGCATTTGTTCTAGTTTCTTTATATATTGAGTATTTCTCTTTATCTCTATCATGCCTAACTATAATTTTAACTATGTCATCCTGCTCATTATCTAAGTATTGCTTGTATTTTATTATTTGTGTTTTATGTAGTGTTTCTACATTTGTTAGGCCTCTCCCACCCTCTTCTATCGGTAGATACAATCTAATTATATCTGCTTTTTGTTTCTGTGCTTTATTAATTGCTAAAAGTTTCCTAGTTTTAACATCTATATTCTTTAAGTCACTATTTTTGTAATCAATTATACCAAATGAATAGAGTAGAACCGGCACCGCATATGTATTAATCCCTTTTATTTGATTCCTAGCATTTAATTGTGTAGTTACTATTGATTTTATTCGTTTAAAGTATTCTTTTTTCAGTTGTTCTCTTATTTTGTTATGATCTATTTTGCCTGCCTCATTAATACCTAAATATTTATACACTTCGTCTTTTTTCAGGTGTTCGAATTTCAATCCACTTAATAGTATGTGTCCTTCTCCATGCTGTTCACTGACTCTACCGGCTGTTATATGTAGAACGTTACATTTGTTTAATCCAAACTGCATTCCTATGTCCCGCGTAAATATTTCGGTACTATCCAATAAATTTTTTAAACTATTTTTATTATTTGCATAAATTTTCAGATCGTCCATATATATTAGGTGATTAACAGATAAATTACTCTTTAGTTTATAGCCTTTTAATATGTATTTGTTAAGTATAGTTGAAATAGGGTTTATACCTAAACAAAAAAGCAACGGCGATAGTGAATCTCCTTGGAATATTCCTCGGCGAATAACTATGGGATCAGTGGTTACAGAAGCGTTCCCGCCACGGGCTGTCATGATAACATCCCATGTAGGCATGACCATTTTCAGAAATTCTATAATAGCACTCGAGCACTTGTATAACCTCAACACCTGGAGAAGCCATTCGTGCGAGATGCTATCAAATGCCTTCCGATAGTCTACCCATCCCATACTTAAGTTTTTCTGGCACTGATGTGCATCTTCTAGTATGGCTTTGTTAATCATGAGGTGATCTTTGCAGCTCCTGGCGCGTCGCCTGCATCCTCTCTGTTCTGGAGCGATAATGTCGTTAGATTCATAATGTTTGTACAGTTCGTTTGATAACACGGAAGTTAAAAGTTTATACATAGTCGGTAAGCATGCTATTGGGCGCCAGTTTTGTGGTTCTTTAGTGTTCCCACACTTGATCAGTATTACTTGTCCTGTTGTAAACCAATTTTCTACTGAGTCTCTTTTGTTAATAATTCTGTTAAATAGTTTTGCTATAGGTTCGTGTGCACTTGTGAGATATTTTAAATAGTAATTTTGTATTTTATCTATACCAGGTGTTTTCCAGTTATGCGTTTTCCTTAAAGCTTCTCTAACCATCTCTATATCTATTTCTTCAAACCTATGCTCTTGTATGTTTTCTGCCTCCTTTCGAATCTCTGAGATCCATGTTGCATCTTTATTGTACGAGACAGGCTGCGACAGTATCGACGACCAGAAATCTTGGATTGTATCTTTGTTTGGGATTTCTGTCGGAGCTTGTTGTTGATAGCCATTAAGAGACCTATAAAAAGAATGCTGATTTTCGCAAAATCTTTGATTTTGGAGTTTTCTATTATTCATATCGTCGTACCTTTTTATCCCACCTGCTAATGCTTTTACTTTCTGATTTAATATTTCTACCGTATTATCGAGATCTTGCTCGGTGAAAATATTATATTTATGGAATAGATTGTCTCTAATATTCTTCTAGTGTTGACTCCTCTTTTTATTTCTATGAGTCTACCTAGCTCTTTCCTAATGCCTTCAATTTTATTCTTTATTCTTAACTTCCAAGGTGGTTCTTTTTTAAGTTTTATTGTGGACGACGGAGTATATGGTTTTTGCCCATTAGCTGTTATCAGGGTCTTGGCTGCCGCGTATATTATGTCATTTATTTCGCAGAGAGTATTATTAGATATAAGTAGATTTTTTATGTAACCATTTATTGATTTAAAATTAATTATAAATTGTTTGTAAAACTTTGGTTTCGGCAAAAATTTTCTATCAGTAACCAACATTTCTTTTGTTTCTGCTAGAATTTGTAGGAACTATATTATATTATATTATAAGCTTCAGAAGTGGAAATTCATTAAAAGAAAACAAATCATGACAAAAGAACCATTTTTACTTCATAATTACAGTTTAATCAGATCGCAATCATCAATTTACAAACAATTCACTAACACTTAAAATCCACTAAACGAAATGTCACTTTATCACTTTTTTCCTAAACTAAACTCAAATGGCTTACGTGACCTTGCGACTAGCTGATGATTCACACGTCCGTCCAGTCCGAGCGCTGAGCAGCAAAAAGGGGGGAACTATCCCCGGCGCTTTGCTTTTATAGGCGAGGTAGTGGGTAGTTACTGACGTAAGAGGATTCTCCTTACACGGCCTCTCCTGACGAGGTGTCGTCCTCGGCACAAACTCCTGGGGTGGCCCGGCTAGGACCCGCGATGGGAGAGGTCAGCGGCTCGACCTCCACTTCGCCAACTGGTCGAGGTGACGGGTCGACCGCAGTAGAAGACTCCGTTTGTTCAGAGTCGTCATCAGTATCTTCATCTGAAACAAAATTTTATTAGGAGCTGCTCAAGCAATTTCTATAAAAGCGTTCAGCCTCTCATAAAGTTTCATTCATCTTCAGCCAATTAATTCACTCATCATTCTTTTAAATAGTTCATAAGTTTGTAAATAGACACATACATCATCTTTCTCAAACTAAAAGCAAAACAAAAGCATTGTCCTGTATGTGTCCATCGCACAAGTACTGGTTCTTCGCTGCCATATTGCTGTCGGCGACCGCGACCAGCATTCAGCTTCCGCCATCTGCAACATGGTCTACCAACCCGTAGACCCGCTTGACACGCAGACCGTATTCATACGTGCAAGCCGCTTAACACGCAGACCGTATTCATACGTGTAAGCTGACCCATACACTGATCGCAATCATGCGTACGAGCCCACTCGATGCGCAGACCGTATTCATACGCACGAGTTCTCTCAACATGCAGATGGTATTCATACATGTGAGACCACAAATTGACCGTACATGGTCAAACCAACACAGCTACCTGTGACTCGGCAACGGGTGCCAACACGATCGGCGACACAAATGCCCCTGCTACCGGCGGTACCGCAGTACAACGCAGCAGCCAACACATCACTCCTGTCTGTAAATTCAAACAAACACGATGCTACTTTTGTAAATCAAATAGCAATGATTTACTTACTCTCAAAGAATGCGGCAAAGTATAATCGGGCTCGCATATTCAGATTTCGAACGCCTAATCACTCCCTTATCTAAAAGGTCTTGTGTAATTTTCCTAACTTTGAGTTTTTCGGAGTAGGATAATCTATACGGACGATACATAACAGGGGTGGAACTGGTAAGTTTTATCTCCATCTCACCTGTTTGCACTGTGCTCATAGCAGTCCCTGATATTAGATAGTCGGAAAACTCGTCTATGATGGACATAAGATTATCCAACTCTGCACACTGAAGGGGTGTATTTACTTTGACCTGATTACTCACACAAATGGCATTGGCTTTTGCGCTAATGTTATCGCAACGCGTGAGGTATTGCTCATCTTTAGTACGAATGTAAGTAATGCCTTCGCGGTTCAAAACATCAGTGCCAATTATGATAGAAGCGTTCATAAAAGTCGATGGAACTACTACTAAATCGACTTCAATAGCAATGTCACTGAATTCCACTGTGAGCGTGACGTAAGATGTTGCGACCACTTCTTTCTCACTCAAACCTTTCAACACACAACGTCTCGGTTTTGGCTGACACGTAAAATGTTTCAAAATATCTGAAGAAATAAGGGATACGTCGAGGGCTCCGCTATCAATGAGCACGTCTACAGGTATTCCATCTACTATCGCGGTAGTCATGTCCTTACTTTGTGCAAAGCTTGATCGATAGGAGCATAGATTAACATTACGCGGATTTCGTTGCTCAGATTTAGCCTTAGTAAAGCATTTGTCCTCAGTATGCCCCGACTTCTTACAGAACGCACAAGATTTGCTCGAAGAGGGTTGTGTATTGGAAGATGAGTCCGAAGCCACGTTGGCAGGCTTACTATTGGTTCTATTTGCCTTAGGTCTTTCACAGTTGCGACTGATATGACCAGTTTGACTGCAATTGAAACATTTTAGGCCCGAACGCTGGTTTGATTTTATTTGACCTTGCCTTTTAGAATCGACAAACTTGTCGGACCTAGACGGTTTCGCGTAAATTGACAGAAACGAGACAATAGTGTCAGGGGTTAAGTTTGCGTTAGCAGCAGCTGCACGCACCTGTGGACTGTCTATACCGCGTATAACTATTAACGTTCGTAATTCATCACTCAGCCCCTGAACTATTCTCAAACGCAATAAGGTACGACGGGCGTATTCCGAGTAAGTTGAATACTTATCTGAAGTCGTATTCATAGCTTCGAATAAAATATTCGCGTAGTCTAATTTATTCGGACAAAGGGGTTTGAACTCGCGTACGAAATTGGACCACGTCCTATCGTTCGTCACCCATTCCCCTAACCAGACCTTAGCGTCACCCTTAAGGCAAGTAGCCACACGCGACAGACATTCGTGGTCACTCCAACCGTTGGCCTCTCCAGCACGATCCACTTCGTCGCACCATGCCTCGATGCTGTTAATTGATGGGTCAAAGTTCGACACATAATAGTGCTGCGATCTTGCTGGTTGCATCGTTTTTATTGCTTGCATCAAGGCATGAGCGAGAGTGGACACCTCGGAGCCGGGGACACTAAACTCCATAGACCGATGTCGTTCCGACGTATCAAGGATTACCGGCTCCTTAGCTTTTTTCAAAACCTCGCTATCCTTGTAGGTGGGGCTCGTTCGAGTCGGGGGTGAAGGAGTGCAAGTGCGCTTTCTATTGCCAATATTGCTACGCGAACGATCCCTACAACGCGAATCACGCCTATCCCTAGTACACGATCGGTGCCTTTCGGGACTATGAGAATCATGCCTATCTCGATTACGTAAGCCATCTTGCGAAGTACGACGACTCCTACTTGAATAGCGGTACGATCTACCACTACTGCGATCATTTGACCCACGAGATCGACGTCGTTTGCGGCCGCGTGTCTTGTCCCGAGTATGTGACCGTCTGTCACGAGTACACGAGCCTTCACGTCCCATTATCACGCACAAAAACAAAAACAAACAAACAAAATGATCGAATAAAAATAAAAGTGATAAAGTGGGTACATGCAAAAAAAATAATAAAAAGAATTAAAAAAAAAACGGTTTTTCTGTTCACGATAATTTATAGCTACGAAACGTTCTCTAAGTGGGCTTTCAAAAGTTCTCTATCCCACTTCTGATATAAGCTTCAGAAGTGGAAATTCATTAAAAGAAAACAAATCATGACAAAAGAACCATTTTTACTTCATAATTACAGTTTAATCAGATCGCAATCATCAATTTACAAACAATTCACTAACACTTAAAATCCACTAAACGAAATGTCACTTTATCACCTTTTTCCTAAACTAAACTCAAATGGCTTACGTGACCTTGCGACTAGCTGATGATTCACACGTCCGTCCAGTCCGAGCGCTGAGCAGCAAAAAGGGGGGAACTATCCCCGGCGCTTTGCTTTTATAGGCGAGGTAGTGGGTAGTTACTGACGTAAGAGGATTCTCCTTACAATATTATATTATATTATATTATATTATATTATATTATATTATATTATATTATATTATATTATATTATATTATATTATATTATATTATATTATATTATATTATATTATATTATATTATATTATATTATATTATATTATATTATATTATATTATATTATATTATATTATATTATATTATATTATTTTATATTATATTATATTATATTATATTCTCTTTATTCTTTGTAAATACATATAAATTGCATTTTTTTTTTAAACAAGATCTTACAATAAATTTACAAATAATGTAAAATACAAGGTTGTGTCTATGCAAGTACTCTCCGTTAGCTAGACGAGAACAACCAGAGATAATTTGACGAATTGATTCTCCCGGACGGTGACATGCCTGACAGACGCCAACCATGCCGTCCATCACAATAAATCTCCGGTAGTTATTCGTCATGATAACTTCGTCCATAATTGCACAGACAAAACCTTCGGTTTCCCCAAAGAGGTCACCGGAACGCAGCCAGGCTTCGGACGCCAATTGGTCTACATCGGGCCTGTGAAGGGCCCGGAAAAAGCGTCCGTAAAGTTCCTTGCTCTGCCATACTTCCCTGAGATAGTTAGTGTCAAGCACTACCGGTTTGCGCCAGTTCTCATTAGCCAGGGCGAGCGGGGTGAGTCCCTTATCTACTGCCACTACATCTCGATGCATACCCACGTCGGCAGCTAGGAAATATTCCCTGAGACTGCATACCTCGCGGTTGTGTAGGGTCTTAGCATTTAAAAAACCTCGACCCCCACACTTCCGCGGGATATACAATCTCATCACCGACGATCGTGGGTGATGCATTCGGTTTGCAGTCAGCAGTATGCGGACTCTGCTATCCAGGGTGTCAAGTTCCGTTTGAGTCCATTTGAGTACGCCGAAAGAGTACATCAATACCGGCACGACCCAGCAGTTGAAGGCGCGTACCTTGTTTCCACCTGAAAGAAGGCTATTGAATACCTTCTTCAGGCGTCCAAAGAAACGCTCCTTCAACGATTGCTTCATGTCAGTGATATTGATGCCTAGAGCTTCCGACATACCCAAATACTTATAGGTTTCGGTTGGAGAGAGGGATCTCAGGTTTATGGAATCCGTGAGTTGAGTGCCCACGGATTCCACAACCTCCCCTCGCTTTATATGCATGACCTCACATTTGTCCACACCAAACTCCATCCTGATGGTACTACTGAAGGTTTCAGTTACCTTCAGTAGCTCCATCAGTTGCAGATTGTTGGGGGCAAAAAGTTTCAGGTCATCCATGTAAAGTAGGTGAGATATAACCTGACCACCTCTCTTCAACCGATAGCCTAGACCTGAATTCTCCAGCAGTGTGCTTAGAGGAGTCAAGGCTAGGCAAAACCAAAGTGGACTCAAACTATCTCCCTGGTATATACCTCGCTCGATCCTTACAGGTTCGCTATTCCTCTGGGTATGTCGACATCCTGGATAGCGGATGACCGTACTCCATTGCCTCATACACGACAACAGGAAGGTGCGTAGTGTTGTATCAATTTTATACAATTCTAGCACCCTTATGAGCCATGTATGAGGAACAGAGTCATAGGCCTTCTTATAATCTATCCAACATGTTGACAGATCCTTTCGGGAACGTCGAAGCTGTTGGCTAATGGTCATATCAATGAGGAGCAGCTCCTTAGTACCGCGGGACCCGTTCCTACATCCATTCTGAGAAGGTGACATGATTAAATATTTGTCAATATGACTGTTAATTTTGCTTCTCAGTATGGATGTAAGAACTTTATAGACCGTCGGCAAACACGTGATCGGTCTATAATGTTTGGGCTCCGCAGTACTACCTGAC
Organism: Mythimna pallens; assembly: GCA_961205895.1. Lineage (NCBI taxonomy): Eukaryota > Metazoa > Arthropoda > Insecta > Lepidoptera > Noctuidae > Mythimna > Mythimna pallens. The sequence continues at coordinate 26,116,259 of OY540829.1, forward strand.
TTATGGAGCAGGTGGGTTATTCCTGTTGTTAGGAACTGGGGTAGCGACCCTGACTCTAAGGCAGACTGGAACTGATAAGCCATGCGAGCGTGCGATCTTGTAAACCACTTAATCCAGAAATTGTGCAGCCCATCCGGCCCTGGAGATATCCAGTTTGGCAACGGACGGATTGCACGAGCTACATCTTGGGGGCTGATGTCAATTGCCCTCATTTGTGGTATTGGATCGCACGCACGCTCGATCCCTCGAGTCCAGTCACCCTCGATGTGACTGACAGGCACCGACCAGATGCTGCGCCAGAATGAACTCATGGCGTCATCATCCGGGAGGCACGCATCAGTCACACCTTGGTCCGGTCTCTCCCAAGCCCTATAAACCACCTTTCATTACTCCGGAATGTGCGATTCCGGGTGTATCGCTCCACCCGCCGCTTATACCTGCGGATACGGTTTGCCCATGCGTATACCTTCTGCTTCAGGAAGTCGATGCGCTCTGTGACACGGGACATATAGTCTCGGGGGCTGATGTCAGTCCCGGAAAACGCCCGCCTCACAAAGCGCATCACTCTTGGGCGAGTGTTGCCCTCCCTGAAGCAGATTAGTTTGCCGATGAGTGCTCTGGCCCCACCAATACGACGCTCGATCCTGCACTGCCAAGCCGGCACGGCTGGTTTCGGTCGTGTAGCTACGTCACAGTTTGTTTATTATTATTATTAGTATGTGCTCTGGACTCGCTGTTTGAGAATGTGTTCGAGAGCAGCGTAAACCTCGCTGATACGCACTCGATCCTCTATTGCGGGGCTATTGCGGCATGTCGTTTAGCCAACGTAAAACTACCAAGTTGTGACGGAGCTACTCGACCAAAGCCTGCCGCACCTGCCTGGCAATGTAGGATTGAGAGGCGTATTGATGGAGCCAGAACACGCATTGGTAAACTATACTGCTTCAGGGAGGGCAATACACGACCACGTGTGATGCGCTACGTGAAGCGAGCATTTTCGGGGACTGGAATCAGCCTTCGAGAATACTTATCTCGTGTCACGGAGCGCATCGGCTTCCTGAAGCAGAAGCATGCCTGCTTGTTGCTGCAATAAATCCCCTGCATGCTGGAAAACGCATCTGTCATTTGTTTTTTAATTCTACCCCCTCATATACATAATATTATTATAGTTGTTACGCGCCTCACTAAAGGAAAGCGCTGACACCTAGGCACGAGGCAGCGCGTGTGCATCGACGTCATCGCCGCTGTTGCCACCGAGCGGGGGAAACTGCTGACACAGACCATGAGGCCCGAGGACACCGTCTACGTGACCACGGCCGCGCACTTCGGATCCAACCTCGATCGAGTCAATTTAATTGTTTTATCGTAATTATAATTGTAACTTCTATTTGAATTAAATTAGTTTGTAAAATAAATCGTTTTTTTTTGAGTCATCCGGCAGTAGCCTACGTAATTGGCGCAGTCGGTAGGATACACCCGGGTCGTACTTGCGATAGCCGCCTTGTCGCCTCGCGTTCGCTACGATAGACTTTCAACGTCGCGCCGGGTTATCCTGAAGAACGAGACTACGCCGGAGATCCAGACATCGATCAGCTCAACGAAAACCAGATATGTTCATGTAAGTACGCTGAATTTTTTAGTGGTTGCTTACTTCCTTCTTGTGTTTAGTTTTCCATTTTTCTTTCCAACATTTTTCGCCCACACAAATCGAATTCCTCTAGGATAGTTAGTAATAGGGATAGAAGTATAGATTCTAGACGTAATATTATAAGCCCTGAGATTGAACCCGAGATGGCCGACTTAGATAACATATTTAAGGCCCTCCGCCTAGTCCCCGACTTCGACGGGAACCCGCACGTGCTCACTAGGTTTATCAAATTGTGTGACCAGATAGTCAATTCGTATATGCAGGATGGGCAACCAGAGATAAATCGATTGGCGCTTATAAACGGCATATTGAATAAAGTTACGGGGCCCGCAGCCCGTTTGATAAACTCCAACGGTGTACCTAACGACTGGGTAGGCGTACGTAGCGCTCTTATTAATAACTTTGCCAACCAACGAGATGAAACCGCTCTCTACAACGATTTGGCTTTACTTACGCAAGGTTCCAGCACGCCACAGGAATTTTATGAGCGTTGCCAGAATCTTTTCAGCACCGTCATGACGTATGTCTCATTGCATGATACATTAGAATCAACCATTGCAGCTAAACGCGATTTATACCGTAAACTGACATTGCAGGCCTATGTGCGCGGACTAAAAGATCCACTAGGCGCGCGTATTAGATGCATGAGACCGGAAACTATTGAGAAGGCGCTGGAGTTTGTGCATGAGGAGAGTAACACTATGTACTTGCAGAGTAGAAATGATAGTTTATCTGATAAAAAACCTTCAAATCGAATGCCACCTAATCAACAGAGTGAAATCAATTTTAAATTGCCCGTCCCCCCAAACAATATGCATGCCTTAGTGAAAGCCAACTCTTTTAATATGCCTGGTCCGTTCAGACCACAGGGCCCGCAATTTATTTCACGGCCTTTACCACCCCAGAACCAATTTAGAATGCCATTTAATCCATACAATATGCAACCACGTGGCCCGACTCGCACACAACAAATATTCGGCGCATCGCCTAACAATAACCAAGGTGCTAACTTCAGGATGCCTCCGAGGAATCCTAATCCACCAAACAATGCTCCTAGACCAATGAGCGGCGTTAGCCACTTTGTACCCAGGCCCCTGCCTGCTACCAGCAGCTGGAACTGGGCCCAACGGGGCAACCCACCACCTTCCAACTATCTCAAGAGCCGCGACGTTAACGTGAACGAGTGCTCGAATTATGTGGAAGACCTCTATTACCCCGACCTGTACGACTATTACTATTGCTTAGACCCCTACAACTACGCCGACTACACTTACTATGACAACTGCTCATATGATTATGTTGGACCGCAACCAACTGACGTGACCAATGACATGGACAAACTGGGTACCATTGACCAACAGCAACCCTCGACTAGCCAGGATTTTCAGAAGGTTCCGAAGTCCGACAAATCAGGATAGAATTAAATTTGCAAACCCAGAGACAATTACCGTACATTCGAATCCATAACCCTCCATTAAACTTTCTTATAGATACTGGTGCAAACCAGTCATTCATCAGCCCAGAAGCAGTTCAAAACTATTTCTCACACATACCTCTTAACTATGATCCATTCGAGGTTACCAACGTTCATGCTACAAGTAGGAACGATTACTCCATAAACTTACAATGCTTCCCTGAATTCGGTGATACAGAATCGATTAAATTATTCGTCTATAAATTCCACGATCGTTTTGATGGTCTGATAGGAATGGACTTGCTTACCAAGTGGGAGGCTAAATTAGATTTGAAAGATCTCACATTAATAACCAAATTTGCGATTAATCCTATTCAAATTTACAACTCACGAAATTTAGACCTTTACGAAGGGATCATACCATCCAAAAGTTCTAAATTAATTCGATTACCTGTTAACACACCTGATGGTGAGGTTTTTGTAGAGGAGCAGGTCATTTGCAATTGCATCATATCTGAATGCCTGACTACCGTTACTAACAGCCGCGGCATGGTTGAAGTGACAAACCCAACTAATAATGATATAATCTTTACATTAGACCATGCTACTCAAGCAACGATATTCAATGTTGAGTGCAGTAGCACTGAACAACTGTCACCACGCGCTAAAGACGTTACATCCCGACTACGTACCGACCACCTAAACGAAGAGGAAAAAGCAAACCTCTTGGCATTATGTTCAAAGTACGCTGACGTTTTTTATATTGAAGGCGAAGCCCTAACTTTCACCAACAAAGTAAAGCACAACATTAGAACCACTGACGAAATCCCAATTTACACAAAAAGTTATAGATACCCATTCATTCACCGCCAGGAGGTCAGTGATCAGATAGAGAAAATGTTAGATCAGGGAATCATTAGGCCATCTGAGTCTGCATGGAGCTCACCAATTTGGATTGTTCCAAAGAAGACTGACGCCTCCGGGAAACAGAAATGGCGCCTTGTCGTTGACTTCCGGAAACTTAACGAAAAAACGATAGATGACAAGTACCCAATCCCGAACATCACCGACGTCCTAGACAAATTAGGCAAGTGTCAATACTTCACCACCCTCGATTTAGCATCAGGCTTCTACCAAGTTGAGATGAATCCCAGCGACATTCCTAAGACTGCCTTTAACGTTGGACATGGGCACTTTGAATTCTTGAGAATGCCCATGGGACTTAAAAATTCCCCTTCCACATTTCAACGAGTGATGGATAATGTTCTCAAAGGGCTCCAAAATGTCATATGCCTCGTGTACCTTGATGACATAATTGTATTCAGTACCTCCCTCCAGGAACACATGAATAATCTAGAGAAAGTGTTCCAAAGGCTACGAGAATCTAACTTAAAATTCAACTTGACAAATCAGAGTTCTTAAAACTCGAAACCGCGTACCTAGGCCATGTCATCAGCACTGAGGGAATAAAGCCTAACCCCGAAAAAATCACAGCTATCCAGAACTACCCTATACCCAAAACAACATCCAAAGAAATCAAACAGTTTCTCGGACTTCTCGGTTACTACCGAAAGTTCATTCCAGATTTCTCCCGAATTACTAAACCCTTGACACAATGCCTAAAGAAAGGAAAAAGGATAACTTTAGACTCAGACTACATTAACTGTTTTGAAAAATGTAAGACCCTCCTGACAAATGACCCCATTCTTAAATATCCCGACTTCGACAAGGAGTTTATCCTAACGACAGATGCATCTAACTTTGCAATCGGTGCAGTACTATCACAGGGCACGATTGGTTCGGACAAACCCGTAGCATACGCTTCACGGACACTTAATGAAAGTGAGGTAAATTATAGCACAATAGAGAAGGAGCTATTGGCCATTGTCTGGGCAACAAAATATTTCCGACCCTACCTTTTCGGACGCAAGTTCAAAATAGTAACAGACCATAAGCCACTGCAATGGGTCATGAGTCTCAAAGAACCAAATTCACGGTTAACCAGATGGCGACTAAAGTTAAGTGAATATGATTTTTCCGTTATCTATAAAAAGGGTAAGCACAACACCAATGCCGATGCTCTCTCCCGCATCGAAATCCATAACGAGGAGACCAGTTCAATGATTGCAAACGCGACCGACAGACCACCAACCCTGGATAACTCCAATACCCTGACAGCACACACATCCAGTGAAAACCCCATACTCGACATACCTATTACTGACGAACCACTAAATAAATTTCACCGACAGTTATGCCTGACCGTCGTAGGTGACTTTAAAAAACGAACCACTGCGACTAAGCCATTTGACACCCACACTCGAACGTCTGTTCAGTTATCAGAATCGAACCTAGAAGAGGATCTGGTTAACGCAATTAAGGAGTACGTTAATCCTAAGATTAAAACGGCTCTGCTAATAAATCCACCCCTTGAAATGTACAAAATAATCCCTCTCTTACAAAAACACTTTAAAAGCTCATCCATGAAGCTAGTATTGGCTAAAAAGGAACTAGAAAACGTAAAAGAATACCTAAGGCAGCAGGAAATAATTCGTCACTACCACGAAGGCAAGACCAACCACCGTGGCATCAACGAGTGCTTCCTAGCATTATCTGTCAGATACTATTGGCCTAAGATGCGAGAACAGATAACCAAATTCATCAACGATTGCACAATATGTGGGCAAGCAAAGTACGATAGAAACCCTATAAAGCAAAAGTTTAACATAGCTCCTCCTGCTACCAAACCCTTCGAGATAATACACATGGATAGTTTTTCAGCACAGAACGAAAAATATGTAACATTTATAGACGCCTTTTCAAAGTATGGTCAAGCTTACCTACTACGAGATGGGACTGCAGTAAGTATAATACAAGCTTTATTAACTTTCAGCACGCACCATGGCTTGCCACTAACCATTATTACAGATCAGGGGACCGAGTTCACCAATCAGTTATTCTCCGAGTTCTGCAAGGTGCACAAGATAATTCATCACCAGACACTAGCATACTCACCAAACGCTAACGGAAATATTGAACGCTTTTGTTCTACTATCCTGGAATATCTTCGTATTTTAAAACTAAAACACAAAGATGAGCCAGTCATACATCTGATGCCATATGCTATCATAGCGTATAATAGCTCGATTCATTCCTTTACTCGTTGTAAACCTTATGACCTCATATTAGGGCACACTGACCCGCGAGACCCGATAGACATAGACCTGACAGGACATTTACTACAACAATATACCGAAACCCATAGAGAACGGATGCAGAAAGTATATGAACTTATCAACGAGACATCTCTCGCTAATCGGACAGCGCTCATAGAGAGTCGTAATAAAAATCGCGAAGACGAGGTCGACTATGAGCCTGACCAGCAAATATTCATCAGTAATCCCTCTGCTAGTAGATCTAAACTCGCACCCAGATACACTCAGGACACAGTCCTAGCTAACTTACCCATCCACATCTACACTTCCAAGAAAAAGGGACCGATAGCTAAATCCAGACTAAAGCGTGTCCCTAAAACCATGAAATTGTTGCAGGATACACTTGATGCTGACGTTCAGCCTAACATGGGCGCAGGAGATTAATCTAGAACGACTCGACAATGGACCTGGACTGTTGCCCTTCAAATTAGGACCCATGCAACTCATCACTCATTATCACACATTCCTTCAAAACATAGAACTGACACATATCGACGACAATATTAACAAAATACGAACTCGGCTGAATAAAGCCTTAGACAGATTAGATAACTACACCAGCACGTTATATGAGCTACAACTAGATAATTTGCATACGAAATTAAATAAAGCCTCATCTCATCTACAAAGCCTAAAGCCCAATCGTTTCAAGAGAGGTTTAGTAGACGGTTTCGGAACCGTAATTAAGAGCATTACAGGTAATCTAGATCACACAGATGCCATTCGTTATGACAACGCCCTTAAGGCCCTAAACGATAACCAGCAGCAAATAGTCATTGAGCAAAATCATCATATAAGTCTAAGCAAAGATTTGATGAACGAGCATACAAAAATTATTATGAAACTAGTAGAAAATCAAGCACAGTTAAATGAGAGTCTGCACATTTTACTTGATGCTGATAAGTATAAACAATATAACTTAATAAAATTTGCAAAGTTTTCGCAAATATTGCAAATAATTAGTAATAACGTAGATAGTTTATTAAGTAGGTTAGAGAATGGGATAGCACTTTCCGGTCAACCGCGAACTCATCATTCTATGTTAGGTACAGAAACATTAGGCAATATGATAAGTAAATTAGGCACGATTTATGACAAAAATCAACTATTAGATTTAGAAATCAGGGAATACTATGATACAATGAAACCCTTGGCGTACTATAGTGGTAACCAAATAGTCTTTGCATTTAAATTCCCCATAACGTCTCCACAAAAATTCCTCCTGTATAAATTAGTCATTGTACCAAATAAAAATAGGCAAGCTATTATCCCGTCCTTCCCATTCCTAGCAATCAATGGAAACATTCATGTGTACATAGAGGCAGAATGCCCGAAGGTAGCTTCAAAGTACCTCTGCGAAGAAAAATTCAACCATCAAATGAAAACTCAGCCAGACTGCATTTGCAACATCATAGGAGGGCGAACACCAGAAAAACCATGCAGCACAATTACCATCAGCCTAACGAAGCCCGCCATGGAAAAGTTAGATGATCGCCGCTACGCTGTCGTTTTCCCGAAAGCAACACAGGTGCAACTAATCTGCGAACGAGAAGAATCTATGACCTTAGCCGGGAGCTACTTAGCCAGCATCCCACACAGCTGCAAGCTGCGAACAAAAGAATTTACCATCGCTAATATCAACGACCACATCCAAGGACAGCCCATAAAAATAAGCGACGTGCCAGTGGAAATCGAGGAATTAGCCACGCCACCTCTTAAAATTAATGCTATCGACTTGAAGAAGCTACACAGTATTCAAGACAGAATAGATTCACAGAAGCCAATCCACATAGAACCCCCCACAACAATTTACCATACGACAATCCCGTTTTATGGTACATTACTTGCCATGCTAATATTGGGAGCAATAATATCATACCGAATCTATATTCGCCGAAGTAGACAGATGGAAATCCCAGATGAAGCCACTTACGCCGAGCCTGAAGCATCTGAAGCCCGAAATAGCCAACCGGCTTCCCAAGATCAATCTAAGCTCTCGACGATATTTCATCTCAAAATCTGAAATAGTCGTCGATCTGAGGGTGGAGGTGTTACGCGCCTCACTATAAAGGAAAGCGCTGACACCTAGGCACGAGGCAGCGCGTGTGCATCGACGTCATCGCCGCTGTTGCCACCGAGCGGGGGAAACTGCTGACACAGACCATGAGGCCCGAGGACACCGTCTACGTGACCACGGCCGCGCACTTCGGATCCAACCTCGATCGAGTCAATTTAATTGTTTTATCGTAATTATAATTGTAACTTCTATTTGAATTAAATTAGTTTGTAAAATAAATCGGTTTTTTTTTGAGTCATCCGGCAGTAGCCTACGTAATTTACTTCTCTTTGACGAGCAATATGTGTTTGTTTGTCTTGCTATACAGTTTTACATAGCGTTTTTATTTCGGAATTGTATTAATCGATATTTTAATAATCGGAATTCGTATTTTTGATGTTTCGAATTATCATTAAGTCGGACTTTTTGTTATTCGATCTATTGAAACTCGGTATTTTGAAAATAGTAATTATACACATTAGTTATTGAAATTTAGGACTTATAAAAATAAGAATATCGCGCTGTGATTAAATTCCTTGTCAAAAAAGGAAATACGCCCAAAAATTATTAGAAAAGATGTCATTAGTTCTTCAGGATTCCGCACCTTCATATACGATGGTTAAAAAATGGGCTCGGCTATTTCAACAAGGCAGAGAGACTTGTGAAGACGACCCTCGCACGGTTAGCCCTGTGACGGTCTTGACATTATTAATTGTTATTTACCTATAAGTTATTCCCAAAAGATAAATGCATGCTATTTTTCTACAGGTAAAACCAATTAAATAAATACAAATCTATTTTTAATTTCTTATTTCACGCAAGAAATATTTTTTGTTTTATTCTATTTGAGTGTATAACGTATGTTGTTTTACAGTAAACACATGTTTTATACAAATTAAACATCACCAGGGAAAACCAATGATGACTGCGATATGTGTAAACAAAATGCAATTTATTGACATACATTTAGTTAAATGATGAAATTAAACATCTTTTCTTTTAGTACTCGTTGTTTATTTGGCCAAAAAGGCCTTGCGCGCACTGCCTTGCGCTTTTCTAACGCATAATCTGTAAAATATAGAGCCTCATAGGTATACGCGGTAGAATCACCGTTGACCTCTCGCTGCAAATTTGCGGTGAATCTACCGCAAATATTTTTGTATCGCATAGAGATCTAGGAAGCGCCGCACACTGCGGTGAAAAAAAACGCACGTTTTAACCGACTTAAAAAAAAGGAGGTTATCAATTCAGTTGTATTTTTTATCATCATTATTTTTATGTTTGTTACCTAAACTGCGTCGTTTCTGGACCGATTTGCAATTTTTTTTCCCCATATTAGATATGCATCCAGATTGGTCCCAATTTTTTTAAAATCCAGTTCTGATGGTGGAATCCATGAGGAATCGAGGGAACTCCTCAAATATTATGCATTTACAGTCAAAAAGTAACATTTTATGAAGTGGAACTGATGAAGAAGACCAGAAATGAGAGACCTAGATATCACAATGAAGATAGTAAGCGACTATGACAATACAAATAAATCAATGGTTCTGAATAGTTACTTTGAAAATGATATCGTCAAAGTGATCTGATGATGATGATACATTATAATATGTATATTGTATTGTGTATTGTATGAAGTTCCATTGACCATTTCTGGTCTTCTTCATCAGTTCCACTTCATCAAATGTTACTTTTTTAAATGTAAATGCATAATATTTGAGGAGTTCCCTCGATTCCTCATGGATTCCATCTTCAGAACTGGATTTTGAAAAAATTGGGATAAATCTGGAAGCATATCTTATATGGGGAAAAAAAATGCAAATCAGTCCATAAACGACGGAGTACTGAGGTAACAAACATAAAAAAATGATGATAAAAATACAACCGAATTGATAACCTCCTCCATTTTTTTTTAAGTCGGTTAAAACGTGCTTTTTTTTCACCGCAGTGCGCGGCGCTTCCTAGATCTCTATGCGATCACTGCAAAATTGCAGCGAGAGGCCAACGGTAATTTTACCGCATGCGTTTATTTCACCGCAGTGCGCGCACTTCTATTACACTCCATACTTCACAGATTATGCGTTAGAAAAACGCAAGGCAGTGCGCACAAGGCCTTACACGTTTCGTTCAACATAGTGTAATGAGATGTTATCCATATAGATTATTATACCGCAGAAGTGACACAGCTTTTTGCCTACAATTCATTACAATAACACTCTATTTCAAAATGTAATAATAGTCCTCTTTAGTCTAAATTCAAAAACCACGTTCTACTACTTTAATAAATAAGTGAATACAAAATCGCGTAAAATATTGAAACCCTTTATTGTAATCATCATTCTGAAGAACAGCTATCCTGAGTGAATCAAGATCAGGACTGCGCCGCTAATATCTAGTAACAAAACAAACAACAAAGGTAAATTTATCTTTAAAATGTTTAACAATTCCAGTTAAAGATTCAGTTTTTTTTTTCGGAGATATTTATTTTTCTGTTGTAATTTTATAACTTTTTTTGCAGCCAAAACTTTTAAAAAAATCTTTTTCAACTTATATATAATCAGCTTGAAAGTGTGCAGAGCAGATAAACGAATATTTTGTAGAAAGCCACGTGTTTTCACTTCTATCCTCTTGAAGAATTTTTATCCATTCTTCCCTTTTCGGCTGACTAGTGTGAACAAATCTAGAATATAATTATAGTGTATGAAGGACGAAATCTCAATATCAGTAATGCAATATCACACATAAGACTATAAATTCAACTGAGCCTAATGTATATTTGAATACTAATCTGCACGTGATATCTAGGTAGATACGTAATACCTAAGTGCTAACGAATGACAGAATGCTTACCTAACGACAAAACTTACCGATAAAAACTGATACCCAATGATTTACTGACATTTCATGCGAGTTTTTACAGTATCAAAAAACACACGTCGTCATAATTTTTGAATTTAACGGAATTCATTGATATCATTTATACAAAAAAGAAATAACATTAATACAATATTAAAAAAAAAAAACTGAATAAAACACCATGCAAGTCTGTGTTCACTAAACCAGTTGTAGGTAAAAATCGTTTTTATGGTAGTGAACATCTGCATGTTTTAGTCTATGATTGTAAAATGAGAAGGCTTTTTAATAAAATAATGCAATGTCACACTGACAATGGCATTGATACCCACAGATGAACCACAGATTCAAGCTTTCTTCTTTAAAAAATGTGAAACAGCATGTATACAACTGCAAACTACGTATCGAACAGAATGAGGAGAGCATAATATTGTCTTGTGTCTTGTCACAGTAGTATTATGAACAGTTCATTAACCCATCCCCCCCCCCCCCCAAGTGAACGCCGGCGTTCGCTCGCTCATGTGTCTTTCTATTGTGTCTCTAATTACGGTACTCAAAAAGTATTCTCATGTTTGCTATCACAGAGTGAAAGTACTTGTACTATTATTTATTTTGTGGTCTGGTCAGATATAAGTAGGTAAAAATTAAACGAATGATTCTCATAAAGCTTTCAATTTATTAGTTAAACAAATATCACTTTTATTTACAACCAAAGCGATCACAAATTATAAGTAAAAACTAATTGTAATCACCTAAAACTACTTAACAGATCGAAATATTTACAATAGAATTAACAATTCTTCAACTCGCGTAACGGCTGCGTCGGGGCTCGCGGCGCCCTGGAGCGGGCGGGCGTGCGCGGGCGGAGTCAGGCGGCGCGCGGCGCGTCCGAGCGCGTGCGGCCGGAGTCAGGCGGCGCGCGGCGGCACAGCGCGGGCGGCCGGGCCTCACGCCGTGGCCAGCGGCTGCGTGACGACGGGCGAGCGGCGCCGCGGCGACTGCTCCTCGTCGCCCGCGGCGCTGCCCCCGCCCGGCGCCGCCTCCGTCAGCCGCAGCGCCACCTCCAGGTCGCGCAGCACCTGCCCACGAGACACACATTACGTTCTGTTCGTACATCCACGACGATTACGTCAATCAATCCATTTTTGTACAATCGAGTTCAAAAGCCAATGAACAAAATTTGTGCCTTAACCGCGGCGACGGCGACGGATGAATTATCCATACAAACTTAATACCAAATTATTTGCAGTTTGAGTATATTTCCACTATATTATGGTGATATTCGGATTTAGACCATATTTATCTAGGTTCCTACGTCTTCCTTTTTTTAAAAAAAAAACTTACTTAAAACGAAATTTACACGAATTGCATTTCGCACATTTTTACAGCGCAAATGGCATGTTCTCATTTAGTTTTTTTCTATATTATTACCAACAATATTTCTAAGATTGTTTCCTTATGAACATAGCTAAAATTATCAAGTTAAAAATTATACAATAAAATTGGAACAACATTAAGTTTTTATTCATCATTTTTGGTATTACGAAACACATCCAAATTTATCCCAAAGGACGAACCCAAACTCCATACATACTTGGGCCTGACTGGTTCCAGGGCTGGAATTTGGCCATAAAATAGAGCATATAGGAAGGGAGAAGGGCATTGGCCAAATTGGTAAAATCAGGCAATGTTTACATTTTAGGTTATTTTTAGTATTTATGGTATTTAAATTAAAAAATATATATTTTTAAGCTTTGCTTCTAATATAAATCTGAAACACGGATGGTGCTAAAAACACACCATGATGAGATTTTAGGCTCCCCGTAAGAAATGTAAGACTTAAACGGTCACTTGCGCAAAATACGAAAAAAAAGGGAATTACTTAAAATGACATGACATATAACCATATTATATTTACTATACTCTTTGCTTTTATCTACAACAATGTATTTTTCCTTCGCCCTTTTTGGGCAGGCTAAGAACTTAGACCATATCGCCTCATCATCAATATCCAAAATACAAAAGTGAGACCGAAGCCATAAAGGACAGACGTTGAGATTGACGTTTACTTATTATTTACGTTTTTAACATCTAATAAGTTCAATCAGTTATACTAAAACGGAGGAGTATTATTAATTATTTGCAAAGTATCGATTCTCACTAAATCACAGTTACCTACATTCTTAGGGTACGCTCTAATGTCATAATGACAGCGTTAGTGACGTATTAAAAAATAAGTTCTATGACAGTTCACAAAGCTTGTTTAAAACTAAAAAATAGAAATGTATTTATTTTCTACATTTGGCCAATGCTAAGATTTTAATGGGTTAATTAAACAAAATAAACGATCTTTTTGGTACATATTTCTTTCGTGGAACGCTCAAGCCCAGAAACGCGTTTCTCCTTTCCAAGAGTTAATAGTGCTGTCGCGGCAAGTGAGATGTTAGTGTCAGTGTGGGCGTGATGTCATTACTTCAGTCGCGCTTTAAATTGTATTGTAATATTTCTAACACTATTGACTTTCGATATATAATGCTTAGATACTATTTTTTTTTTTGGGTGGGTAATCATCCAATGATTTCTGCCGCTCTTGGGCGTGTCAGACTTTACCTGACTAAAACTCACTCACAGAGCTACCCATTGCTCGCCATTCGCAAGCCCAAGCCCACGGTGCCTGGAAATCAGTGTCCGGATCTCGGCGGCTGGGGCGTGAGGACTTTCCCTCGTGCGTGCGGCCGCCTCCTTCGCTAGCATTACTGTTTCGCAGAAGGAGGCGACCATCTGCAATTCCTCCTCGTCGAGGTCGTTGCCGCCGATGCCCACAAGGACACTGGGGCCCACAAGGACACAGCAGTGCTCCGCCCAAGCGGGGCACACCTCTACCGTATGCTCCACAGCCTGAATCTGATGCAGGAACCTCCCGAACTTGCCTTGTCCAATATTATATATTATATATTGCGACTTGTCGCGGCAGCGGAATTTCGGCCCGGCGTTGCATTTCCACTCGCAAATCGTGCAAGGACTGTTGCCTCCAGATCCCATAGTGACTCGACGACTCGAGCTCAGTACGGACGGTTACCGGACGGCCGGACGGAGAGCTACCCATTGCTCGCCGTTCGCAACCTCACGCCTAAGGTGACTGGAATGGACTGGGGTCAGGATCCCGGCGACTGGGGCGTGAGGAAGGCCGTTCGGATCCTGGGGCGATACTTTTGGCGTTTAGCCTTCGTACCGCTTCTCACATCTCTACCTCGGTCATCGCCAACGCCTTCAATACCTTGCCTTGGAGTAGAATTGGGGGTGGACTCCGGTATCACTGGGTGCCGACCTACCTCCGTCGAGCGATCGACGCCTATTTTGGCCCAGTCATGTGCCTTCATTCTTAGTGGCAACTATCGTAATCATTATGGATTGTCGTGACGGGTGTTGGCGCACCAGGGCGCAAGTAGCGATCGAGACCACCTAGCACACAAGTATAGGATGTTTTCACTTATTAGATGTTTATTTGGGTTAATCAACTATTATCTCATTAGGTTTAATTGTAAAAGACTGATTTTTGCTAATTAAGTGTGTAAATAAGTAGAATCTAACATGTTTCCAAAGACTTTTATGTTTTATTATGGATGACAGAATATGATTTAGGTTATTGTCTCTATTCTGTCTGTAATTAGTACGTTCATTAATTAGTAAGGTCGGGAATAACGATATCTATAAGATTTTGTAAGAAAAATTTTATTTTTCGTTGAATTTGTATGTTTGTTGTAATGATAAGGATTTAACTTGCGTTATTACTTGTTGATAAGATTCTATTCTAGTTAATTAGTGTTTTTTAGCCTAATAGAAGCTATAATAATATTTTAATAATAATAATATTTATTCAAAATTCTTTAGAGGATAAAGTAATACAGTCTTAAATATAAATAGTAACGATAGATTTCAATTTGCAAGGATTTAGGTAAAGTTGAAAATCTAAAATGTTGGCGATCTTTTTTTACGTAGATTTTGATAACGAGACTTTTTATTCGATAACTAATTAGTAAGAACATTATGTAATTAGTTACGATCTGTCCAGAAAACGATATTATCTATTTATAATATATATACATAATATAATATATATATACATAATATAAAATATAAATAAATAAAAAATGCTTTGTCCTGAATGACTGACGGATCAACGCACAGCCTAAAACACTGATCGTAAAGACGTATGACGTACGTATCCGATAAGAAACGATTTTAGAAACTCCATCCCTAAGGGGTTGAAAAAGGGGGGCAAAGTTTGTATGGGACAACGTGATTCCTTGGTCCAAACTACATCAAATTTAGCATGAACATTCTTTAACAGAATTGATGAAAGACAAGTTATGTATTTAATTAAAATTCATCCACTAACGGGGTTAAAAAGGGGTAGAAAGTTATTTTGGGGGTGATTTGCTTTGAAGTTGGTATCAATACTTTTTAGTACTTTTGATTTAAATTACATTTTATTTTGACACATGTTTGAAAACTCAATCTGATTTTATTCAAAAAGGCTGAACTCGCATAAAAGCTTGGTGTTAAGCATACTCTTAAAAAAGTAGAATGTCTCGTAAGTTCGTAATTTGAAATTAAGGACTAGAACATTTTGATTATAAAATAAACGAATCATGTCCTACTCAAAAAAACATGTAAAATATGAACTTAGAATATTATTTATATCTATATATAAAAATATAAAATAATTTCTCCTGGTCACGCTATAACTTAAGAAAGGCTGGATCATTTTTTTACAATTCTTTTTGTTTTGTTCACCAGCATATTTATTTATTATTTATTAAAACTTCATGCCACATAAAGGTACAAAGGCGGACTTAATGCCTTAGGCATTCTCTACCAGTCAACCAAGGGTAGTGAAGAGAAAACATGGTAGGTGCATAAAAAAAGCATACATGGAAGGTTGTAGGATAGGTAGCGTAGGGTAGAGATGGGAGAAGTAGGGTGGAGTAGGGCAGAATAGGGTGGAGTAGGGCTGAGTAGGGTGGAGTAGGGTAGAGTTGGGTAGAGTAGAATAGAGTAGTTAGTTGACGGCAGCGAAGCCGCGAGCAAAAGCTAGTAGCAAATATAATCCTAATTAGAATCTTATTGAAGACATGAGAAATTTTGAATTCATGAATGAGGTCTAACTACATTTTTTATAGTTATTGTTCCAGAAACTTTTTATGTGTTTTTTTTTTTGATATGTTGTTGTTTTATGTAAGAGTAGAGATTATAACCGACATTTTGATGTATATTTTGTTATGGTTTTGTAAAGCACTAAATAAATCAGAAAGGGTTCGGCTGCAGCAAAATTAAAAGCAAATTTCCCCCGCTTGCTGACGGACCCGTCAGGAGCAACACCAGCAAGGAGACCTAGCAGGTCAGACTTGCCTATTTTGTCACCTCCTCCACTCCGGGGCTCCGCCCAGGACTCCCCTGCTGTGCTGTCCGCGTGTTCATCCCGACAAGGCTCAGCCTATTCAGGGGACTCAACTTGGGCTTCGGCTACGAGTTCCAGCTCGATGAAAGGGCCCAACGAAGACGAAGAAGCCCGGATGACGACACGACCGAGGAGGCAAAGCGATACTGCCTCGAACCGCCCAGACAGCAGCGTGTGCCGCGGGGGCGGGTCGGGGCGGGCCCGCCTACATATGCTAATAATACGGTGCGCTCTGCGCCCCCCCTCCCACAGCTCAAGAACGCAGGGAAGAGCCATCGCCTGCCCCCCCCCCCCCCTCGCAACGCACAAGAAACCCTCCCGCTACCCTCCGCTGGTGGTGGAGCGGCTACGGGATCGGGCCGCCCACTTCAGGGCGTTGAACGGCCTGTTGGGCCGCCCTCCGAATGCCCGCCCATTCCAGGGTGGTATTCGGTACCTGTAGTGGCCGACGTCTCTGAGGCGCCCAGCGCATCATTGATGGCGTCGGCCAACAGGCCCACAGGGAGATGCCCCCAAAGGAGCACAACGTCCAGCAACAGAAGCCGCCGCCCCTCGGGAGGCACACAGAGAAGCCAAAGAGACCGTCTCTGCGCCCGCCCTGCAGCGACAGGAGCTTTTCCTGGAAGAGCGAAAAATACTCTTCGCATTTATCAACCTAACAATACTAATTCGAAGACATGTGACATTCACCAATCCGCTAGGCTAAGCGCAACCTAGGGGCCCTAGCCCTTTTGCCGGAGGCTCCACGCAGTGATCGTTCGGCCCATGGCCTTTTACGAAGCGCCAGTGTGGGCGCCGCCGCCGTCGCTGTGAAAGTGACCGGTGGCCAAGCTAAACGCATGCCAGAGGGTCATGGCCATACCGCACGGTCTCCCGCAAAGCGGCGAGCCTCCTTGCTGGCCTGCCACCATTGGATCCAGAGGCAACTGTCCTTGCACGCATGCACGATTTGCGCTTGGAGATGCAACTCCGCTGGCGATGGCGAACAGAGTTCCGGCGGGATCTAATGGTGAAATGGTGACAGCGACTATCGAACCCTGTGTTGGGCACGCCATAATTATCGTGGTAAATCCCCTTTGAGGAGTGGTTGAAAAGACGTCGATTATGCGGAAGGTGAGGACGCTTTCCTCACCTTCCGCATAACGACACCTCACCGGACATGGTAACCATTGTGTAGACCGCACGGTGGAGCATACGGCGGAGATCTGCCCACTCGGGTGGAGCACCGCCCTGTCCTCGTGGAACCCGGGGGTAGCTTGATACGAAGGCTTGAAACAGTTGAAAAAAGAACAGTAGTGGGTTTTCTAGTCCGTAAAAGTCTGACACGCCTTCCCGCTACGCCCAAGGGCGGCAGAAGTCATTGAATGATTTCCCACCTATGAAAAAAAGCAATCGGCTCCATAACATTTTCCAATTTGTTTCCAAGGCCACCTTAGTTATCCTAATATGATGAGATATCGGCACGGTAATGAAATTTCCAAAACTACTACTTCTAAACTATTACTAGTCAGTAATGCGTTTAGTACATTCACTAACGATTCCCAAAGTATTCGGCAAAAATAAAGCAATTATTGAACATACTTAATTTTACTAATAATAAATTGTAGTAAGCTCACATGCATCCACAGCTGCGTCACTCCCTTTCTTGTTTTTGTCAATCAGAGATAGCAATATTCCGCGAACGAATTTTGAATACGCGTCAATTTGCAGTTGACAATCGCAACTTTACTGCAAATCGCCGGGCTCTTAACGGCATGCAACTCGACATACATTTTCACTGTTTTTCATCAACCGCTCTTACGCGATTATGACGTTATTACACATTTTTCATTAGATATTTTGGGAACGCAGCATCTTGTGGATATTATCTAGGCTTCTATTAAAATCAGTTTATAAATATTTGTGTAAAACTAATCCCGTAAAGACCTCTGAAAATCAGCTCATCAGAAAATCAGAAATGTATGAACTTTCGACACTTCATTATTTACTCAAAAATGAAAAAAGTCAAAAAATTATAACACAATGCCTTGCAAATTTAATCAAGATTCTGAAAGACGATAATATTTTTTCAAAAACTTTTAAGGGTTTCTTTCTGCCCAAGTGAGGTCCAGCGGCGTCATGCGGACGCATGGACACATTAGAAAAAAGAGATATCATTTACCGTTTTATCTTTACTCTTCGGAACGCCTTTGAGGTTGACCTAAGCATTCCAATTAGTATAGAAGTTCCTCAGTAAATACTAAAGATCTATTTACCATCATCATCATCATCTTCCTGCCCTTGTCCCGTGTTATTTGGGGTCGGCGCAACATGTTTTTTTCTTCCATTCTGCCCTGTCATTCGTCATGCTATCACTAACTTCCTTTTTTTTCATATCACTCTTCACACAATCCATCCATCTTTTCTTTGGTCTCCCTTTCCCTCTCCATCCATCCACATGTAAACTCATAACTCTTTTAGTAACATGCGCTTCATCCCTCCTCTTCACATGACCATACCAAGACAACGATTCCCTTTCTATTTTTCAGTCACTGGCGCCACTTTCAAACTTCCCCTAATATACCCATTTCTCACTTTATCCATTCTCGTCACACCACACATCCATCTTAACATTCTCATCTCCGCTACGTGCAATCTTTTTTCATCCGTATTTTTCACAGCCCAACATTCTGACCCATACAGTATGACAGGTCTTATCACGGACTTGTAGATTTTACCATTCAACTTGAGGGGCATCCGTGAGTCACAAGTTGTTCCCGTGTCCTGTCGCCATTTCATCCATCCTGCGTTGATCCGATGTGTTACGTCCCGGTCTACCTCACCTTCCCCTTGGACGAGTGACCCGAGGTATCGAAAGTCGGAGCAGATCGGTATGGGCGTTCCAGCGAGAGCTAAAGGCACTGGATTGGAGAGACCGCCGAAAGCGACCCGAAATCGAATTGAATCGATTTTGGTTCAACTCAATTTCTGGCCAACACTCTCCAGTCTGTGCCACCACACCTCCAATCTGTTCTGGACCTCTAGGCCACTCTCGGCAACCAACACAATGTCATCGGCAAACAGCATACACCAGGGTGCCTCTTCCTGAATGTCCGACGTCAGAGCGTCCATTATCATCAGGAAGAGGTAAAGGTAAGGAGAGCCGACCCTTGATGTAAGCCGACAGCCACATTGAAGCTGCCAGTGGTGCCCACTGTAGACTGGACTTGGGTACTGCATCGACTGTACATCGCTCGGATCAACTGCACATACTTCCCAGGCACACTTTTCTCCTTAAGGGCCCACCATAGAACCTCACGAGGTACCCGGTCATATGCCTTTTCGAGGTCAACGAATACCATGTGCAAGTTTTTATGCGCACCTCTGTATTCCTCGCACAGCTGGCGTATGGCTGGTGTGGCTGGATTTGAATTGGGTCTGTGAAATTTCACTCTCTTCTCTTAGCATCCTTTCAATAACTTTCTCTCAGGCTTTCATAGTATGTGACATTAGCTTTATTCCTCTATAATTATTCTGATTTCTGATCGGGTCTGGTCGTTAGTATGGATATTTAAACAAATCGCAAGCGTAACCGAACACAACTCGGACGCCGAACAGCTGCCAGTGATTATGAATTTTGTTGTGAAACTTAATCTTTTTAATAAACGTAGTGTATTGAACCATTTGTTAATTTTCACGATTATGCCCACTATCCATGCCCACACCCAATGTCCAATTTTAAGGGAAGAAACACTGTCTTCCCAGCAAATATTAAATATTTCGTTAATAGTAGAACAAGGCATCAATTTTGGTTAATGACTTTTGTGTGCTGTCTGTTGATACATGACTCATTTTCGTCTCACCCTGATTGTCACAATGCAAGTTCACCGTTGGACTTGTGCCAAAACATACCCAGTCTCTTACTCTTACGAAGCTATTTTTTTTACATTACACAGTATTTCTTATTGACAAACCAAGCCGAGCCGATAAGTCTTCAGTATCGAGCAATACGTGACGCAATATTCAGTCAGTGTGCGAAGAGAAGAGCGGAGTAGAGCGACAGTGGGGAACTAACCTCGGTTTCCTTGTGGTCGAGCAGCGCGAACCGGCGGTCGAGCGCGGTGAGGTGCGCGAAGGTGAGGTGCAGGTGCGCGTGCAGGCGCAGCAGCGCCAGCTGGCGGAAGTGCGCGGCGTACATGTGCGCCACCACGTGGAACAGCAGCCGCACCACGCGCCGCACGACGCCCTCGAACTGCGCCGGGAACTCGTTCGCTGTAACATACAGCGCCGCACGCTCAGCCTCCACTGCACTACTGCGACACATCCGCACGAACATGCTGCTCTAGCTGCTTTATTCATTTGCAGAACAGACATCCATTGCTTCGACTTTTTCTACTAAAAACTTGTGATACTTGACTAAATCGTAACTAAGGCACTAGAAGAGAGCGGCGAAAAATGAACATGGATTTTCTTATCCTTCCATAGGAAGTCGCTGTGATAGTGCTTCATTGTACTAACTACCAATCTAGTGGTTTCTAGATCTCTCTATTGTGGTATAAGATCATTTAAACTAAACCTTTCAATCTTATACTCCAGTAGAGAACGAAACTTCTAAAAGAGTGGAACTTATCTAAACTTCAGTTAGCTAATTAATTCCACTCTTTGAAAGTTTCTTTTGGTTAAGACAAATGACTCAACTAAACCAGACGGAAACAAAACTCTGAAGCTGATGGTTGCTTCTTCATTTCATGTTATTTGATGATTTCCAAATAAATAAAAAAAAAACGGGCAAGTGCGAGTCGGACTCGCGCTGAGGGTTCCGTACAAACTTACCTATGTAAACAGTTCAATTTCCGAATGGAGTCCCGAAGATTTTTCCAAATTACAATTTTTTTTTTTGTTGTGACGTAGCAACAAATTTATTGTTTTCAGATTGATTCCTATACCTGTGCTATAAGCCCTTGCTTTATGCAAAATTTTAGGACAGGTCAACGGGAAGTACCCTATGAATTTTGATTTTCTCGAGATTGTCGAAATATACGTTTTTTTTAGACATAAACGGCCGTATCTTTTTTTTTCGTTAACTTATACATTTGATTTTTTCACAACTTCAAGACACCGCCAACTTGAGTTTTGAGCGATTTTGTTTAATTTTAACTCAATACCTCCACGCGTTCCCGAGATAAAGGGTTTTGACAGACAGACAGACAGACAGACAGATGAATGGACAACAAAGTGAGCCTATAAGGATTCCGGGTGTCGCCACTGTGTAGACCGCCCAGAGGACACGGTGGAGCACACGGTGGAGGTGTGCTCCGCTTGGGCAGAGCAACTCCTTGTCACCGTGGGGGCGATCGGCGTCGGCGATCTCTCGCGCCGGGCCTTGGCCTGTAGCCACGGTCCGGAGCAAGGAGTGACAGGCGGTCGCTCCGCCCAAGAGCGGGGTTTTTTTTTGTCATTAGATGATTTTCCCACCTAAAAAAAATCCTACAAGGGTTCCGTTTTTTACTTTTAAAGTACGGAACCCTAAAAAAATGGAGGCCGACTCATTTTTATTCCGATTTGCATGTTACAATGTAGACAGCTCGGTAACCACAGCAGCACAGTTCCAGATGTCAAGTTCCAGGTCAAACAACTCACCATATTTAGTAGGAAAGACAGTCTCGTCGTTGACGGTTTTCTGCGTGAAGGTCATGACGTAGTCGACGTACTGCGGCGCCGCGACGCGCGACTTCTTGCCGCGCTCATCGTACCAGGCGTAGGAGCGGCCGCCCGGGCCTGTCATGTCGGGGCAGCTGGCGGCCGAGCAGAATTCCGACACGGTGCCGTACAGCAGGTTCACGTGATCGAACAGCGCCAGCGCTGCAACGTACACACTCTCATTACAAAACGAATACGACCGCTACAACGGGCCACTGACATTTAACTGCCTTTTTAGTTAGCAGTGTTCAGTTTCAGGCTAATCTCAACGGAAAATATATTGTGCTTACACGTGTGTGTGTGTGTGTGTGTGTGTGAATACATGTGCACTCTCGTGGCAGATGCATTCCCAACTCATTACTGCATGGTGTTATGGTAGGCAGCCCGCGCCAGATACATTTGATATAGCGGAAATTGACCTACATACATGTATTTATTGACATATTGAAAAAACGGAATTTAAGCGACAATTATCGTGATTAGGGCTTGCTAAATTGAAGTCAGCAGTCGTGTGAATACCGCGGGATTTGGATTTTTATGATGTTTCATGGTTAAAAATAATCAGCTTCTTTTAGAAACGATGTAATAATTTTTTTAACGTTTCATATTTTAGATGCAGGGTAGTAAATTCACGTGCTGTGAGGGAATCCCTAGTCATAGAGTACGTAGGGTGCTTGTCCACCAGAGACGTGTTATGCTGCGAGGATGGGAAAGCTATGACCAAACGATGTGACCGTTTCTACTGATGCTAAGCAATGTAACGGGGCGAATACTTAAGATTTAAGTCTAAGAAACTATATGGATACTATACATTTTTATATGCCATAAAATTTCTGCTCGGAATGCTAATTTAACTCTGAGAGAGCAAGACGTAATTACTTTTTTTGCTCATCTTCACTTGTTTATTTTTTTTGTGTGATGTATTGTTTTAGCGGAAATGTGTAGGAATGTATTTTTTTTAATTTGTAAATTTTATGTTGTTTTTTTTATATTTTATCTTCAATGTTATTTGTTTTATTAAATGTATTTTTAGTTTGTAAGTTTCCATTGTAAAATGCCTCTCCTCCGTAATGTTGTACAAGTACTTGTAAATAAATAAATAAATAGTTACACCACTTGGGACCATGCATAGAACGTACAGTTATGTTGAACCCGTTTCCACCAATGCTAAGCTGTGGACCAAGGATTATTATCGGTGGACATCTAACGCATCCATAGCAACGTGGCGTAACCATCGATATATACGTACTACGCACTAGATTACGCGTGCCGTACACTCATTCAATCGACTCAGGTGCAGTGTCTTCTATGCACCTTGATATTGATGACATTAGTGCAGTTTTGACGTACATGCAGTGTGAGAGCGGCGCTTATAAATTCAAATTAAATTGAATCTGGACGTAAATAATAATTCTGTAGTAATTTAAGTAAAATTACTGGTTTTACAAGCAATATAATAGCTTCTAATATCGTAATAGTATGTTAGAAAACATATTATTTTATTAAAAAGCCTTCCCATTTTACAATCATACACTAAAACATGCAGATGTTCACTCCCACAAAAACCAGATTTTTACCTACAACTGGTTTAGTGAACAGACTTGCATGGTGTTTTATTCCGTTTGTTTTTTTGAATATTTTATATAATATTTTTTTCTTTTTTGTATAAATAATATCAATGAATTCCGTCAAATTCAAAAATTATGACGTGTGTTTTTTGATACTGTAAAAACTCAGCAAAAAATGACAGCAAATCATTGGGTATCAGTTTTCAGCGGTAAGTTTTGTCATTACCTAACGACAAAACTTACAATGCATTCTGTCATTCGTTAGCACTTAGGTATTACGTATCTACCTAGATATCACGTGCAGATTAGTATTCAAATATACATTAGGCTCAGTTGAATTTGTAGTCTTATGTGTGATATTGCATTACTGATATTGAGATTTGTCCTTCATACACTATAATTATATTCTAGATTTGTTCACACTGGTCAGCCGAAAAGGGAAGAATGGATAAAAATTCTTCAAGAGGATAGAAGTGAAAACACGTGGCTTACTACAAAATATTTGTTTATCTGCTCTGCATACTTTCAAGCTATATATTTACGTTGAAAAAGATTTAAAAAAAAGTTTTAGCTGCAAAAAAGATTATATAATTACAACAGAAAAATAAATATCTCCGAAAAAAAAAACTGAATCTTTAACTGGAATTGTTAAACATTTTAAAGATAAATTTACCTTTGTTGTTTGTTTTGTTACTAGATATTAGCGGCGCAGTCCTGATCTTCATTCACTCAGGATAGCTGTTCTTCAGAATGATGATTACAATAAAGGGTTTCAATATTTTACGCGATTTTGAATTCACTTATTTATTAAAGTAGTAGAACGTGGTTTTAAAATTTACACTAACGAGGACTATTATTAAATTTTGAAATAGTGTTATTGTAATGAATTGTAGGTAAAACGCTGTGTCACTTCTGCGGTATAACAATCTATATGGATAACATGTCATTACACAATGTTGAACGAAACGCGTAAGTGCCGCGAAATTCATGGCGCTTAAGACATTTTGGTCGTGAAAAAAGTGAAGCTATCTAGGCGCTGTGGACTCGTCGCATTTCTGCGTTGTGGACACGGCATTATGCTGAGCGTACGGCCGTTTTGCTCGGACGTGGCGCATATATGTTAATTTGAGTTAATTATGTTTTTGCCTTGCAAAATAAAATGTTTGTCTTTTTTTCTTTCTTTTTCTGTATGTTTTAATAGTTTTGTTAGACGACATAATGCCAATCTAGCGCTGCAGCGAAATTTTGTTTTAACTTTACACTATTTTGACAAATACTTTCCATAAACGTGCTTGTCTATCGCTAGAATAATGTCGATGGGCGTAGCACTCCTCGAGTAGAAAAGTACCCTAAACTTCCACTGCAAAATATATTAGCTGTAAAAATTGGAAACAAATTTATTTTTCGTACAAATTCTATACAGAAGTCACGCGATTTATTTATTATTAAGAGGAACAGCAACGACACATCATCAAGATGCTATACTGGTAGGTAATTTTATAAACATACGATTCTGTGCAAATATGTCAATTAAGGTATCCACAGCTTATACAATTTGACAACACATATAAATTATTATTTTATAAATAAATAAAATTAATATTGGATATTAAATTGTATTGTGTTCATGTGAGCGATAAATTAGAACTAAAACAAAAAATAAAATTACAAAAATAAAATGATGACAAGTTTCAAGCTGACCACAAATCAATCACAAACAATGCTTTTCTTAATTCAGAATTGGTAGAGATGAACCTATTAGTTGTAACCATCATCCAGTTTATCCGAGCGGATCGACCAAGATTAGTACGGGATATATAGAGAAAACAGGCTATGGTAGAGCGTACAAATGTCTCAATTCAGGCAGTCTCCAAGTGGGGTGAAGCCAATCTGGTGGGATTCAACGCCGCCAAACACACAAGCGTGTCTGTTCACCGCTAAAAGGAGCCCGTTCACCTTGGCTCCTGCTTTTCAGAATGTATCCTTGGAGTACACCGACCGCCTTCAGCTCTTGGGAGTTGAAATTTCCTCAGACCTTAACTTTGGGCGGTTCATTGAGTCCAAAGCCAAGGCTAGGAAACTCAGCGTACTTGCAAAGGTCCGGCGGTACTTCACAACAGGACAGCTTTTAATGTTATACAAAGCACAGGTCCGTTCTTGTGTGGAGTACTGCAGCCACATATGGGCTGGTGCTGCAAAATACCACCTGGAAGCTTTGTACTCGGTGGAAAGGCGTGCAAAGAGGCTAATTGGTAATCCAGATCTGGTTAATTCCAATCTACAAAGTCTTGAGCACAGGCGTAGGGTAGCCAGCCTTTCGGTGTTTTACAGGATGCATTTTGGAGAATGTGCGCAGGAATTGCATGACTTGATTCCACCATCTCATTTCTACCATCGGACAAGCCAACGAACGGCGAGTATCCACCCTTACGTTGTTGAAACCTCTACGGTCCGTTTCAATCCTGAAAACGTGTGAGATCCCGCATGAGTAATTCCACATTTCTGATCCCGCAAAAAAGGCGCGGGATTGGATTCCCTGATCGTGATCCTTTACACTTTCTAGTAACTAATGAAAAATAATGCACTATTATTGTTCAAGTACTGAAGAGATATAAGAGAAAAGTCAATGTACATTATTGCTTTATCTGGCGCCTACCATAAAGTTACGAGTATTTGATAAATCGGAAGCACTACCTACACAAAGATTAGCTCTTTCACTAGAAAGCGTATAACACCGGGTTGGTAACAACACGGTATATCCTCAGTATTGAGGATTTTTTTAAGTAGTAGCTGCGAGCTCCAAGGACTTATGGACATAATGCACCCGAAATGGAAACACGAGAAGGTGGGTCTACCCTAGAGGAGCCGAGCTCAAATTCGTGTAGTGTCGCTCGTGCTCGGTTCCTCTAGAGTCGGCTCACACTACACGATTTTGAGCTCGGCTCGTGCTCGCCTCCTCTAGTGTAGACCCACCTGAAGGTCAGCGTTCGATCGCATCGGCCGCACCGCGTGGCGCGCTGTGCGTGACGTCACGTCACTCAGCGGCTACGCGACACAATCGATATCTTAAATAGATTCCAAATCAAACACAAGGAAATAACAGCATTGTCCTTGTGCCACGAAACACCACGAACATTTTTTTACATTTATACATAGGTACTTTATCAAATTAATTTGAACATTTTATAGTGTAGGTAACCTTACAGTTCAGCGTGCGTAGTTGGAAACGAGCAAGGACGTAGTTTTAGGTGGCGTGCCGCATGCAGCATGGCTCGTGGCCGGCCAGGAGCCCAATGTCTGTCAAGACCTGGACTTACGCCAGTAGGTAGATGGTGTAGATATGACTTGTTTTACTTGAACGACCGGATATTCCTTTTTAAATTTTTTTTTTTTTCATTTGATAACGCACTTTAAAATTTGTGTAAAGTGTAAAAGTACCTCAAAATATGTATTATATGTATAATATGTTGTAGTGTTGTAGGTGTACCTACAGCAGTACAGTAAGCGACACGTCGTAGGTACTTACTACGTAATTTTAATCGAATGTGAAGTCGGCTAGTATTGCTTTTATTACCACTGCCACTGAGCAGAATATTTTTCAAGAAACTCAACCAACTTCCAATAATCTATTTAATTCTTTATTCATTCATAGTTATTGTTAAAAATCTGAACTTGTGTAGAAATCGTCTGTCATATAGTTGTTGGAAATATGATGCGAAGGAGTGAGGAAAACATCGTCAGGATAATGTTGTGTATAATCGTATGGCCTGTGCGGGTAGAGGATGACCAGGTACACGTTGGATGGATTGTGTGATGGATGACAAGCCTAGAAAAGAGCTGTCTATTGCGATGCCGGTGAGCAGAGATGATGAGTTGGGATGAGGGCAGGAGGATGGCGTTTTATATTCTCTGACTAGGCTTGTAACGTGAGTGGCGTGCCTGAGCAGGCGTGATAGCCCTAGCAGATAGTGAGATACTGACTGTGCGAGGCGAGCCACTCGTTGTAGTCGAGGCCGAGCGGCAGGTCCACGAGCTGGCGCATGTCGAGCTCGGGCAGCTTGCGCTCCAGTAGCGCTTCCTGCAGGTACAGCTTGGGGTCGCCGGCAGGCTCGCCCTCCCGCTCCTTGCGCCGCGCCTTCCTGGAACACGACGAACACGACAATGAGACTACACACTACACAACCCACATGTAGTCTAGGGAGGTCGCCCTTCAGAATATACCTATCAAACACGGATCGAATAATATACGGAACGTGTCTGAACGTTGTAGGTATTCTAAAGAATGCCGGATTATGCAGGACATACAGGGTGAATTTCTAAGTGGGCGTGGAAGGTCAAATTCGAAACTCTAATTTCAAAACCAAATAACTTTAATTTCTGAAGCCGATGTTGTTGGTTTTGTTTCTTCGTTATTTATTAAACACCGATTTCCGACATTCAATTTATTTGCAATAAATAAGCCTCCTTGCAGTCAGTTATAACAGTTGTTTTTATCAAAATCCAGTTTTGATGACGGAATCCATGAGGAATTGAGGGAACGCCTAAATTATTATTTTATTTTTATTAAAGGCACATACCTAGCGTTTGGTGAATTGGAACTGATGAAGAAGACTACAGATGGCCTACACATGAACGGAATGGAACTACACAAACACACAGATAACTCAATTAAAAATACCAAAATCACTTTATAGTTGCCTATAATATTTGAGGAGTTCCCTCGATTCCTCATGGATCCCATAATCAAAACTGGATTGTGAAAAAATGGGACCAATCTGAAAAGCATATCCTTTAAACGAAAAAAAAAAAACTTTTGCTAATCGGAAGGAACTTTTGTAAACGAAGGAGTGCTGAGATAACAAAAAAAAAAAAACGAAAATACAACCGAATTGAGAACCTCTATTTTTTTAGAACTTGGTTAATAATGCATCCTAGTCGCGCTTCGGTTTATTGGAATTGTCATGAGATGTATTCAGGCTATACCAAAATTTTGATGGTTATATTCTGTAGATACCTCACTATAGAACTTACACTCTTTTTAGTTCCTAATACAACAAAGTAAAAAATACGAAAAATACAAATATTTACACAAATACTCTGAAATTAGTTTCACCCAGTATATTTATGTTACCAGCTATATGTATAACCCAGCAAAATTTATAACAAATACTTAAAACTTTCAGACTTGTATTATTTAATATATTATTATGTTTGATAACATTATAATAATTATATGTATTAATTATATGTACAATGCCGAATGTCACCGTCCAAGTGCTAACGACAGACGAAGTAAGATAAGCTGGCGAAGCCTCGCGGGGCCCCTGTTCCTGTCTGTAGTGTTAAAAGGAACATAACACGATTGGGATGAGTGAGTGTGGCTAGAGTTAGTGAGCAAACGAAATTAAGGACCTTCGAACTTCTTGTCCGTCGGGGTGTCCGAAGTTGCCAAGCTCGATTTGCGCGCTCGTGGACTGTTTTTCAGGAGTTGTCAGGGTCGAGTGGTCAGTGTCGGGGTCGAGTGGTCGACTGCTTAGTGGCTCGAGCGATTTGACTTTTTTCTTTTCGAAGATACAGGACAAGATTTGTACGACAGAAGATTATAAATTTAAAAATGCAGCCGTGTGAAGCCGAGGCGAGTCGTTAGTTGATAAATAAATGATATATTCAAGGAAAGAAGCTATTGCAATAGTTAAAATGATCAATAGCCGTTTACAAAGCGGCTGTAAGGCCTGCAGTAGTACCCACAACAGTACACTGTACGGTTGAGTCCCGTAGCAATCGAGCAGTGGGCCTACACTAACATGTGCGGCTGTATACCTAACTGGGTTATAGTTGAGGTCGCAATGCCGAGAGGTCAGCGGAAGTGTTCCGCGCTACGCGTGAGCCATTGTGTCGGCGACCAGCGACCAGTGGCAACCAGATCACGTCGACCATTGTTCACGCGGCCATCACTTTTCTTGTAACTATGTATTGTGTATATTGAACATTACTGAACGAAGAACCACCGAACTTAAGTGGCAATGGGCAGACCAAATTGCTCGGACAACAGATGGTCGATGGGGCCGTAAGGTTCTAGAGTGGTAACCGCGTACCGCAAGACGCAGCGTCAGAAGGCCTCCCACAAGGTGAACTAATGACCAGGTGAGGGTCGCGGGAATGCGATGACACTTGGGGCTTGACTCTAATTCATTCCCTGATCTTTGGTTGACAGGCACATTCTCTTACTCCAGATTCAATAGGTGTATTGCCGCGTTCCTTACTTCTTCAAGAAGGAGTATGACTTTCAACATAAATAGTTATCAATTTTCTACATCTAAGTTTGTGATATTTTGTTCTGTTATCTGTATTATGTTGAGTCGGGTAATCAGTTGAAACGCAGTGTCGAACCACCCGCTGATAGCTTTATCAGTAAGTACAAAAAGCAGATAGAACTGGTTGGTCTGCTGCCGATAGAAGTTACTTTTGTGGAACACTCATAGATACTCGACTAGAATAAAAGAACAGACGGATCTGGGAGCAGGACGCGGAGTAGTAGGACCGGCACAGAAGCGGACTGCTAACCATGTAACGATGGTGCCTGGGGTCGAGCAGAGTCGTCGCGATACTAACTTGCCGAGGACAGTGTCGGCGAGCACGGAGAGCCAGAGCAGCAGGAGCTCCAGGCAGGAGTCCATGGCGCGGAAGTCGGCCCGGGGTTACGTAACGCGCGGCCGCTGCAGGGCGGCTGGCTCCAAGCTGGGGCCCGCAGCCGTGGCCATCGCTCGTGACCGCAATACTTAATGCGTCAATTCGTATGCGTTCCGTGCACACTGCTTCATTATAAAATCATTAACCTGACGCGAAAGTGCTACTTCATAATGAGTAAACTGTAAAGTCCTGACGAATACTGTGACTTGACGCACATTTGTTAAAGACTAGTGACGAAAATTGTAATCATTTAAATTTATACCATTTTAAAACTGAGTGTTTATCGTTAAAAATATCCAAGATTACACAGACATACATAAATCACTAAACAGTTGGTGCACAGTGGCATAGCGGGACGCGGGACGGGTACATTCCGGCAAACGTGAGAACGCGCTCACTAACTGACGAGGGCGACGAGTGAGAAGCTCACCTGAACGGCACGGCCGAGTACAGGTAGGACGGCAGCGAGAACAACACTCCGAGCACTACTGCGTGGCACATCACGGCGATGACTGATCGCGCGCTGCCTGCACTCCCGCCGCACGCCGCGCCCGCGCATGACCCCCGCTACACACGCTCGCACACACGCGCACTTGCCAGAACGAGACAACATGACATTGAAACTGTCTCTGTTACGCATCAATAACAAGCTTATCGTGCGATACGCACTGCGTTTTGCTACGGATTGAGGTGACCGGCAAAACTAAAGCTTTCATCTTCTATACCAATCGAGCCAAAACCACCGAAACGTCGCATTTCTAACTATGTTGATTGCTTTTTTTTTTCCTTTTCAGTAATTTTAACGTATGTCTGGCGATTTGATTATTTTCTGCGAATATACTGAATCTTTAGCTTTCTGTTTAAAAAAACCGAGCAAGTGCGAGTTGGACTCGCGCACTGAGGCTTCCGTACAAACTTGCCTATGAAAACAGTTCAATTCCTGAATTAAGTTACGAAGATTTTCCCGAATTGCAAAATATGCTTTTTTTTTTGTGAAGTAACTACAAATTTACAGTTTTCAGATTGTTTTCCTATACTTGTGTTATGAGACCTTGCTTCATGCCAAATTTCAGCATTCTAGGTCAACGGGAACTACCTACCCTCTGAATTTTGATTCCCTTGAAAGTGTCGAAATACACGTTTTTTGAGTCATAAACGGCCGTATCTATTTTTCCGTTAACTCAAATGTTTGATTTTTTCACAGCTTCAAGGGACCGCAAACCTGAGTATATGGTTTTAATTTCAACTCGATACCTCCGCGCATTCCCGAGATAAAGTGTCTTGTCAGACAGACGGACCACGAAGTGATCCTATATGTGCTCCGTATATTTCTTTTGAGGTACGGAACCCTAAAAAATAATTCATATCAGATTTCAATGTTCATAATTATTAAGTTAGTGACTAAAACTAAACTACGTTAGTACAGTAAGTAATAAAACGCATAAATTAATTAATATTTCATATTATAAACTTAGCAATTTATAATGGTGTGTTTCCGGAACAAACGGGATTTCAGACGAATATAATCATGCAGTTAATCAATTTCTTAAAAAAATTCATGATTCATATTGATAAAAAAAGTTTTTGCATTCGAAATGGACCTCAGCTAGCCATTTCATTATGTTCATGACTGGATATAATAATGACTAGCAATTTCCTTGCTTGATCGAATCAGGAATGAAGATGTCCACAGGAGAATCAAAGTTACCGACATATCTCGAAAAATCGCCTAGAGAGGGGCCTATGTCTAGCAGTGGACGGACGTCTTTCGGTGAAAATGATGAATCTGATGAATAGTAGATCTCACTAACAGAAAACTTAGAATTCAACTCGGCTCACTCGAGTATATTCAAAAGTAAAAAGACACAAGACAGAAAGTAGATTTGTGAATGTAGGAGACTGACAAGCAAACATGTTACGGAGGTTCCATTCCGATTGATTTTGCACTACCGATTTCGATTCCGTTAATAGGCACCGCAATTGGAGATTTCGATTCCGGTTCTGATTCCGACAAACCAAATTTAAAAACTTTGGTTCCGATACAACATTTCCGTTACATCGCGCTACCGACTAGGAACTTGTGATTTGTATAAAGTTATAAAACAAGCAACATTAATTCTGTTTGCTGATGAATGCACTATTGTATTCCAAAGTAACACTCGAAACTGATATCAATTATTCAATCTAATAAATAACATGGAATGGACTAAACATAACAATTTAATTAATTACGCAGATAAAAAACAATCAAGTAGACGCGCTGCGACGGCACAGTTGGCGCACTGCAACTTTACACATCTGCGAAGGGGTACCTTCAGAGCGTACCGGCGGCGCGGCCGTGATGCTATGTTATGATATGCTATCTACAATACACAGATATGCGATTGCAGCTCCCGGAAGATTTGCTACCATTTATCGTAGAGTTCCATGGCCATGGTCATCTTTGTAGTCCTTCGTCTGATCTTTACCAAATTGAAATGGGAACATCTGTGAAAAAACACTCTTCCAACAAAATTATAAACAACATTTAGCAAAAATATTAAAAAAAAAGCAGTCGGCGAATTGAGAACCTTTTTTTGAAGTCGGTTCATCATCATCTTCCTGCCCTTGTCCCGTTTTATTTGGGGTCGGCGCAACACGTATTTTTCTTCCATTCTGTCCTGTTACTCGTCACGCTATCACTTACTCCTTTTTCTTCATATCACTTCTCACACAATCCATCCATCTTTTCTTTAGCCTCCCTCTCCATCCATCCACATGTAAACTCATAACTTTTTTTGAAGTCGGATAAAAAGACGAAATTCTAAAAAAAATTGCATGGAGCAAAAACTGAAATTACGAACAAGTGCACGGATTGAGGACGAGCGAGTAGCGACCTAGCGACCCACATGCTGTATTCGTAGAGAATTGGCACAGGGAAGAGTAAAAGTGTCGCGGTGGGAGCGTTAACCCGGCGCTCGCGCACGCGCCCGTGCATCGCGGGCGTGTGCTGCACTCGTTCCAACAACCACGCCCAGAAAGCTTATCATGTGTCCTCATAACTAATTATTGTCTAATTAGTTGAACTTTGATTTGCAGGTTTTTCCTCAAATACCAGTTTGGACACCAAACTGCACGGTTCTCATTCATACAACGTATTATAATAGTGAAGAATACGGCTATGGGTACATTTCATGGCTTCGGACAGTTTCAGTACGTACACACTTTACCTTGTACGTTCGGCTTGAGCTGCACGACAACGGACTAGTGCTCGCACTGTCTGAACAGCTCTACTCAAATCTTTTCGCAAAATATCACCTCAAAAATTAACCTTCATGGTTCTCATTTTCAAACATTTGACAATTTTAGATTGCATGCATTGCGTCTTACTTAAGATTTTGAACTCTTTCTTTTTAGAGTAGTCAGCTAGGAAACACCCAGCCCCATATTAGTCCGGTCAATTTAGATATCCGAGGTTACAATAATTTGCACCCAGCTGAACATTGAAATCTAAAATGAATAAAAGCATAAATGAAATCTAAAAAGTTCTCATCAACTCGACACCTGGACAAAATATACTCGTGTTCAAAGGTCACAAGAATGCGTTTTTCGCGATTTTCAGCAAAACGGCAATTTTAATCATAAAATTAGCCCAGACAAAAATTGTCATCATCATCATTTCAGCCGAAAGACGTTCACTGTTGGACATAGGCCTCCCCCAAGCGTCGCCACAATGACCGATCCTGTGCTTCTCGCATCCACCGCACTCCCGCGACCCTCACCAGGTCGTCGACAAAAATTGTAGATCAGATAATTATCTACAAAAATGATTAAAACCCCTTTTCCTAAGAGCCACCGTTTTTGAGGTATTATGATTCAAAAAGTTGAAAGAGATAATCTTCATATTATGTACACGTTTTCTTCACGCCACATTTGAGGTAGTGTACTTAGCGCGTTTTTAGGGTTCCGTACCTTAAAAGGAATAAACGGAATCCAAGGATCACTTTGCTGTCTGTCTGACAAGACCCTTTATATCGGGAACGCGTGGAGGTATCAAGTTAAAATTAGAATTACGGCCGTTTATACTGCAAAAAACGACAACGACACACACAACGATAGTCACGCGAACCCTAGTCAAGACTAGTCTAGTCACGAGTCCTTGTGGTGGTCCTCAGCTAATTTGTCAAATATCTACCATACTTGAGAATTATAAGTGGAGAGTAGCAAACGTGGAACACAATTAAAATTTAATTTAAAAAAAAATCTGTTGTCGCGGCCGCGCTCGCATTTAAATACAAACAACACGCTTTCCACACGGAACTTGCGCGCATATTCAGGCCGCACGTTGCACGCCGCCGTTACATTTTATACTATGTGAAAATTTAATAGTGGCACGAACAAAGAACAAAGCGTTTGTGTCGACGATCACCACCGCTATCGGCGTCATCGAGCAGGCCAGCTCATAACTCTAGCAAGCGAGCCCAGTTATGTAAACACGCGTGTTGTATCGATCTGGCGCGCACCTAATGTCTGCAGCGTGACGCCGCGAGCGTCAAGGTCTGCGACTGTTTGTACACCTTGCAGCCCACGCCGCGCGGTGCGCTCGAGCCCCAGAGCCGCTCGAGGCTACACATTGTTCGCGTATGAAAGTAATAAACTTGTTTTGTTCACTTGGTATATATATTTTCTGAATTAATCGGCTATCGCTTGAAACCATAGTTTACTCCTAACAATTCTCATATCCGCGATAAGCCACCGGGAAGCTCCTCTACTTCTTAGCGGAGTTAAGACTTACAATTTGAAATGCGGATAATCGAGCCCGCAATACAATGCCTATTCCCATCTAGTGCGATCCTACGGAAACACAAAAGTTGCCATTCGTTGGAGCATCAATAATGATGTAGGCTGGTGGATACATACAGTATGCACGATGATGAGCGACACGGTCTCTTCGACGAATAACAGAGTAATAAAACGACGATAGGTTTTGTTTTTAAACTGCAATGTATATTTTTTTGTCGTCTTATGACAGTTGTGGTTTATAATAATGGTTAGAAAATGATTTTAAATATTAAAAAGTGGACAAAATATTTTATGCATTTTCTTTATTGTATTAATTACTTATCTACAACATATTACAGTCAAATTCAAATTCAAATTCAAAGCATTTATTTCAAATAAACCATTTACAGGCACTTTTGAAATGTCAAGAAGACAGTGTCAGTTTCACGGTCTCTCTATATATGTATATAAAAGGAGAAACTGATTGACTGACATATCAACGTACAGCCGAAACTACTGGGACTAGGAGTATGAAATTTTGCATAAGGTTTCCTTTTATGACCTAGGCGAGCACTAAGAGAGGATTTATCAAAATTCTCCCCCTAAGGGGATGAAACGTAGGTCCAAAGTTTGTATGGAGAAACCTACTTTTACGCGGGCGAAGCCGCTGGCAGAAGCTAGTTTATGTATATATTTGTGACACTATTTACTAACGATCTATCTATCAATGGTAGCAAATAAGTAATTATTATAATCACAGCAAATAAACTAAGCTAAAGCCATTTACCTACACGTGTTGTGTCGTACTCCTCGCGGTAGTGGGTAGAGTCGTGTCAAGTCAAGTTTTGTAAGAGAAGAGGACATCATGAATAACAAAAACATTAATAATGCTATCGGAGCGGGAAACTCATGTACCTACTTTATAGTGACAGTTCATAGTATAGCGGCGGATGATGTCATCGCGTAGGAGCGCCCGGGGTGGCCGGGGTGGACGCGGGCGTGGAGCGTGGCCCGTCGGACCAAGATGATATACCAGACTGGCATCTACACGGAGAATTGGAACTAGTCATGGGATTTTGACTGGCAAAAACCCAACCGTAGAAAAATACATGATTGGGAAAAGATTCGTTTTATTTTTTATTTTATTTAGCTTATTTCTTTATGTACTAAGTTGTTCATTGAAACAAAAACAAAGTTGTTGCTCTGTAGAGAGAAACAACATTAAAAGCTATTACTTCAAATCTCTTCAAATAATATTAATGTTTTCAAAAACATTACAAAAAAACTTCCTGGGCAACTGAGACAAAAATCATATTCGGTGCCATAAACATAAAACCTTAAAGCCATAATAAAACAATTAATGATTAATCAGGTGAAAGTGTCAGTTGACATATCAAGCTCACTGACGACACTAATTTTATTTGAAAAGTACTGTATTGTAATTACATTTTTAGGGTTCCGTAGCTAAATGGTGAAAAACGGAACCCTTATAGATTTGTCAAGTCTGTTCACTTTTTTCCGAAACTATAAAAACTATACTGATGAAACTAGGTAAGTAGATGTATTCTGTGAACCGCATTAAGATTATCACACAAAAATAGAAAAAAAAAAAAATAACAAATTTTGGGGATCTCCATACTTGGAACTAAGTTTTTTTCATCAAACCCATACGTGTGGGTTATCTATGGATAGGTCTCCAAAAATGTTATTGAGGATTCTAATATCATTTTTTTCTAAACTGAATAGTTTGCGCGAGAGACATTTCCAAAGTGGTAAAATGTGTGGCCCCCCTCCCCTGTCACTTCTAAAATAAGAGAATGATAAAACTAAAAAAAATGTATGATGTACATTACCATGCAAACTTCCACCGAAAATTGGTTTGACCGAGATCTAGTAAGTACTTTTTTTTAATACGTCATAAATCTTAAACTGCAATTTACCTTTCAAGTTTGTACGGAACCCTCAGTGGGTGAGTCCGACTCGCACTTGCCCAGTTTAATTTTTTAATTATCATGCCTCGTTACAACTACACAGCTTCGGAGTACTCCGACATGATTTTAATTTATGGGAGTGCCACCAAAATGCCTCTCTAACTATAGAAAGGTATGGGAACATCCGAGTTTGTCCGACCTATTCAAGCTGTCCAGAGGATGCGTGAAAATCGACCACATAATCCCGCCATTGTGTAGTGCGTGTAAGACTGACACTAGACGATAGAATTTTAAATTACTGTGAATGCAACCCTACGTCTGGTCTGCGTAGGGCACGTCGAAATGATTCAATATCGACAATAAGTGAGTGATAGTGAGTGCTAAGTGTGCTGGACTACCTGGGGACGTAACACATCGGATCAACGCAGGATGGATGAAATGGCGACAGGTCACGGGAACAACTTGTGACCCACGGATGCCCCTCAAGTTGAATGGTAAAATCTACAAGTCCGTGATAAGGCCTGTCATACTGTATGGATCAGAATGTTGGGCTGTGAAAAAGACTTTCCGCTGTGGATGTGTGGTGTGACGAGAATAGATAAAGTGAGAAATGAGTATATTAGGGGAAGTTTGGAAGTGGCGCCAGGGACTGAAAAGTTGAAAGGGAATCGTTTGTCTTGGTATGGTCATGTGAAGAGGAGGGATGAAGCGCATGTTACTAACAGAGTTTTTTTTTTTTTTATTATCTATTTATTTCAAGTACCAAGGACTTATTTTAGTTACATAAACACATACAGACAATATATATCATAAAATTACATACAATGAAATGTTAAAATTAAATTAATTTAAATTACATTGGATTATCATTAAATTATCGTTTATCGTTATGAGTTAACATGTGGATGGATGGCAAGGGAGACCAAATAAAAGATGGATGGATTGTGTGAGAAGTGATATGAAGAAAAGAGAGTTAGTGATAGCGTGACGAATGACAGGATAGAATGGAAAAAAAAAACGTGTTGCGCCGACCCCAAATAAAACGGGACTAGGGCATGAAGATGATGAGTGAGTGCTAAGTGAAGGAATAGTAATTAAGATTAATAATTTTATTAATAAAAATCTATGATTTTGTGTAAATTGTTTTTATTGAATATTCATAATAATGGCACCAAAGAATTACGTCACTACATGACACGGCGCTATTGTCACAGGTTAGTGTACCGATATTTATTTTGACTGGCCTGTTGATCTAGTGGTTAGTGGCCCTAACTGCTATGCCGGAGGTCGTGGGTTCGATTCCCACCCAGGACAAATGTTTGTGTGATGAACACGATCATTTGTTCTGTGTCTGGGTGTAATTTATCTATATATTTATGTATTTAGAAATATGTAAGTATGTTTATCAGTTGTCTGGTACCCATAACACAAGCTCTGCTTAGCTTGGGACTAGCTGGCGTTGTGTGATAGATGTGAATATTATTTTTTTATAAATGGTGTTCTATTTTGTTTACGATTTTATACTATTTAATTTGTTTCAAAAAATCATTTTTTAGATTTCGATTTTAGGATTTTTTGGTAGTTTATGGACTAGTAAGTCCTACGAGTGTTTTAATTTAATGTCGTATCGACAGCACCACGTTGTAAATGTGTAATTTGTATATTTAATCATAATCATAATTTATTAATATCATCACCAACACGATCGTCTTCAATAAATTCAGCTTCATTATCGCATACACTTGCAACGCCATCATATGTCACAACGAAGCATAGGCCAGCCTCCCAACCATCCTAGTAAGGTCAACTCGGCGAAGACCGTATGGCGGGTAGGACCGTATAGTAAGCATAACTACGAATTCTGAATAGCTACAACAATGACAACCCGAGATATTAAAACTTTAAACTGTTTTGATTTTTTATAAAATGACATAGATGGCGCTATTTACAATACAAAGAGAAAAAATGACGTCCAAAATTTAGTCAGGTTATCAACTTGCAAATTGACCTACACCACGCCGGCAAAAAAAATGTTTTAAGTGCTTTTTCTTTGTATAAACTAGGATTTGTGTAGTTAAGTTCAATAATGATCAATAACTTTACCTAATTATTATATTAGAATACAGTTAAACATGTTTTTTACGAAATTATATATGATGACAAAAAATTTACCTCAAAGTGCAATAGTGGAGAAGACCGTCTAGTACTTGGAGAGCAAGATCGGCATATGCCAATCTTCGCCGATTCCAGATGCCATAAACCTTTTACACTTAAACAAATTTTATAAAGTAATTGATAACTGATTCGTAAGTTTGAATTTCCAGCGTATTGAGTAACCATGAGGTATACTCTTAAAATCGATAAATCGATATTCTTGTCATCTGTCGTGTCGTATACTACCTACTCTTAATTACACAGTAGTAAAGACGATTGAATGAAAGATAGGTACTAAAATTCCTTCCCACCTACTTTCGACTAAAACGTAATATCGCAGAAACGTGCGATGCTAATTCGCAGTTTTGTGTGGAAACGTCTAACGAATATTCCTCTAACTTGTCAACTTTTGTTAGTACCTACATTATATACGTAATATATTTTTTTAAGACTGTATTTGTATAGTTCTTAATGTTTTTTCAGGTGATTTAAAAAAAATGGGTAAATATATAAGGAAAAATTAAGAGTAGCCGTACAAGAGACAATGACTGGTTACAGTGCTTCAAAAACTGTCCAAATACGACAAAAAATAAACAGAATCTACAACACTTGGGCGAAACACTGCTCTGTCCCCTGAAATCGAATTCAAGTTAAAATTACCATAATAATAAAAATAAATACAGAAAGACATAATATTTTAGAACCTTCTATTCAAATTCGTCAAAATTCGTTAAAATAAAAGCTAATATCTAAACAAAAAAAAAGTTTTTTTTTAGTTATGGAACTGTTTTGAACCTCTGACTGGCGATTTATACCGGTCTTACCCAACAAACGCTTCTTATTGCAATTTATACCGATTGAAGCCTTTAATACGAAAAACGACAGCACACATTGAAATGCTGTTGAAACACATACGCGTACACATTGTCTCTATTTGAGTAAACCAGCTATTTATAGGTTTTTCTTTCATTAGACGGTCTTATCCGACGTGGTAGGAAATTCCGTCTACTCAGCCATTTTTTCAAAATTTGTATTTATGTAATAAATTGACAACCTTAAAGCAATTCTAATAGTTTTTTTTAAAAGTCGACTAACTATTTAATCACCTAATTTAATAAAACTTGCCTAATATATTATAGAAATAGCAAAAAAAAACCAATGAAATAAATTTTTAATAAAGTATGCCGGTCTTCGACGAGTTGACCTTACTATTAATTAACGTTCTCTGTGATTTACCTGCTTCTTAAGTTATACATTGTGGACCTTCAGCGTCAGCCTTTGACAAGGAACAGGCTCCAATCTAACAGGCTAAACATTTCATGTCAACATACAATACTCCAAACGCTTGGGTACAATACGCCCGACGTAACTTGACGGCCCTGAACATAGGCTCTGCGAACTTTAGCGCATGTACACTAGTAAAAAAAACAGTTATTGACATTAAATTTTTTAAACCAAATTACGAATAAAAATTTACTAATACAGGGACCAATTACAAATAAAATAAATATTAAAACACTTTATGACAGACAGCTACAAAAATAACTTATGAATTAAAGAAACAAACCTAACCCTACATAAAAAACTTAACAATTTATTAATAACAACCAACGAAAACTTTTGTCACCGCCTGTGCTCAAGACAAGAGACAGGGACACGAAAATAACACCAATGCTAACGTGTGAGTGAGACATATTACTGCGTACCGAACATTGCCGAATAAGTACGAAGCTTTACGAAGTTACCGAAGAGAGATGTCCAATAAGCGTGTGTTGTTTAATCGATTTTTTTTTTTCAAATCGATTTAAATCTATATATATAAAAGAAAGTCGTGTTAGTTACACTGTTTATAACTCAAGAACGGCTGAACCGATTTGGCTGAAAATTGGTGGGGAGGTAGCTTAGAACCAGGAGACGGACATAGGGTACTTTTTAACGAGTAGGGTAGAGTAGGGTAGAGTAGGGTAGAGTAGGGTAGAGTAGGGTAGAGTAGGGTAGAGAAGGGTAGAGTAGGGTAGAGTAGGGTAGAGTAGGGTAATTTTTTTTTTACTAAATCCCGCTTTTGGGCAGAACAACGTCTGCCGGGACCGCTAGTTAAGTTATAAAAATATATTTATATTCAATTTTCTATTGAGATTTAAAATATTCTCAAACAATCGTTATTCTAGTAGTTGTTTATAAATAACTGATATTTAACTAAATCAAGTCTTTCAACTAAGAAAATAAAATTTTATTAGTTTTTTTTTTCATTAAGTCAAAATTTCGTTTACTAACGACAACATTCACTATGTTTGTAAATCTATTGCGTTCAATATCTCATAGAAACAAAAATTAATAAATTCCAAATCGATAAAAATTGATTGCGATATTTGATTGAATAAAGGGTCGATTGTGTTCATGGAGTCAATCTCTAGCCTAGAACTCCGCCCCGCGCATGTAGCCTCATGCCACCATTTGTTCCTAAAAAACGTTCGTGCGCAGCCTTCTGCGCAAAGTTCGGGGTCGCCAAGATATAACGGCCGTATTATACAGTGTGATACAAAGACCATGGGGTTGTCCTAAAGAGCATTAATCCACTAGAGAGCTGATAGACTGATGTCGTCTAGGCACACGATTTACCATTGCAGGCAGGACGGCGAAAATGCAGCGGTTGTGATCGGCTAATGCAACAATGTCAGCAAACATAGTGTCAGCAGACGGTTCACCTAGTGTCAGTAGACGGGAAAACCTCGTGACGATGAGGGACGGTTTATCAACTATCATTGCACGCCTCTCGTATTGGTTCACCACCACTACATCAGGCTTATTGGCTACAAGTCTTATCCCTGAGGATGGGCCTATTCCTTGGGAGAACTGGGACGGGCACAAGTCTGTAGTGCGTCACTGTCGATTCCACAAGAGAGTATTTCAGAGTAAGTTGTTGATGGATAAACCTGGCTACAAAGTTGTGTCTATGCAAGTACTCTCCGGTAGCTAGACGAGAACAATCAGAGATAATGTGACGAATTGATTCATTCGGATGATAACAAGCCCAATATATGTCAACTGTGCCGTTCTTTGCAATAAATCTCCGGTACTTATTCGACGATTTAGTAAATTAATCAGCTAATTTATGACACAGAAAGTATGTCTATTAAAAGTTCCTAATTTTAATTCCGCGGCTAGGTTGGACGATACCCCTCAGGTTATTACTGGTTTTTTAAATGGATTAATTTAGTCAAAGTGTTCCGGATAAAAGATTTGGGGTCCTATGTGCTGCATTAATCTACTTTTCTTTAAGTTCCGGAATATTTTTGAAATCATATGTAAACATTAAGACATAACATATTTTTTTATTTAGGTACCATTGGGAACCATCGATAAATAATTTATCGACTTTATAAGTATACAAACACGCCCCTTCCTTAATATAATTTTTTAATATTCTTTTTCCTTTCAGGAAATATTAAAAAAAAATATATAGGTAATACATGAACTTAATAATTAATTCTAATGAGAACCTTTCATATTAATAATTTTTCCCATAATCAACAACTATAGAATTTGCGTTACACTTTTCCTATAGTTAAGGTTCTCATTTCGATATCATAAATGTGACGACTTCTAACACTCGTAATATCAGCAGGCATTATCATTACTTTTCCCATTATATAAGCAAATAACTTAGTCTACTAGTTTTCTTCACTCCGATTCATTTACTTTCTTCCTTTTCTTCTTTAATTCCTTTTTATCTCGTTTCTATATCAATAATCAGAAAAATCAAAACACAACCGTAATTTAACGGTCATGGTATCTCCACAATACACACAACCAAATCAACTAAACCAAAACACCAAACGTTAAACTTCGAATGTGATCTCCGGCTACTCGCAGCCCAGTAACTTCCAGGTACTTATACATCACACAAGGCCTCGTGGACGCGGCCCAATACGTTGGTCCGACCAGATCCGCACCGCTCTAGACTGTACGGTATACAATGCGCTTCACACCGCCAGAGACAGAAACAGATGGAGGAAAACTTTATTGTACACCAAAATAGTGAAACCAAAACCAAAATATCTTTCGAATGAAAGTGATGAAGCAGGGGGGTCACGAGCCTCAGCATTGAGGAGTACGACGCAAGGAGGACGGTACTTCGCACGCGCTTCCATGGGCCCGCCAACTCCTTTCCCAGAACTCCATGGTTTCCATTGAAACTCGACCTCTGCCAGGGTTGACAATCGACTGCGTACTAGCGGATTACTTTAGCAATTACCGATTTTTTTTTTGCCTAGCTACGGATAGTCATCAAACCTTTGATACAGTTTGATCATCATGCAACTTAATACTCTCATTATTTCGACCACTCCGCTCTCTAAATCTCTCTCCTAAATTTGATCAGTTGTGCTCTGATTTTCAGTCTTTAATAATAATAATAACCCCATCGCCGTATCTCTACGTTGACGTCGTGGTGGGGCTTGCGTGCTCCAAAATACCCTAGGTCTGTATCGGTAGCGTTTGCTTTGCCGTAACACGTTTAGGGTAAGGGGCCAGACAAAGAGAGATACTATCCGCAGGGCAGTTTTGTGGCGAACTGTTGGGTATTAACGACCCCACGGACCCGATCTTCCGGCAGAAATCTAGTTCTTCATCTTCGGCTTGCTTTTGTTAGTCGGCCGTAGTGAACACTGACGAGGAACGGAGCTCCCACCTCTCTCTTGCTAGGATGTATAATCCAGTAAGGTGCTGGTAGGGATCTTGACCTTACTTCCGGAATTGTCCTGATAGCCGTGGTATACCTCTCCGCTCCTCAAGCACCTCAGGGTATGTTGCCTTCTTGTTGCTACGTCACTTCGTGCTAGCGACCGTTTTGGTGGGCCCATTTATTGAGTGTGCAAGTCACCCCCTGCATTTTTATCGATGGAAATTAATCAACATTGTTCAGGCAGGGCCATAGTCTTAACATAGTTCCATTTTACCAGCCCACTTAAGACTACAAAAACCATAGCCCTGTATCTTAGTTTT
The DNA here is from genome assembly GCA_961205895.1 of Mythimna pallens. Classification (NCBI taxonomy): domain Eukaryota; kingdom Metazoa; phylum Arthropoda; class Insecta; order Lepidoptera; family Noctuidae; genus Mythimna; species Mythimna pallens. The sequence continues at coordinate 26,160,696 of OY540829.1, forward strand.
CCTTATGTCGCAATAGTTTCCCATTAACCGGGGCTTGTTCTTGGATGCACTAGCATAGCGTACAGGGATAATCGCCGGTAGGTACCACGTTCTATTAAAAGCGTATAAGGGGCCTCTGCGAGTTGGTTTCGACTCCTCGTACGCCTTCCAAAGGTCCAGGACAACAGGGTTCTGAGATATAGTAGCTAATATAATATATAATAATAATAATAACTTTATTTCCAAAAAAAATGCAATTTACATAGAAACGTTTTCATTAATTACATATCAGATTATGATAGTAAGGTTTTTAAATTGCGCAAATTAATTATTGAATAATGTGCGCTTCTCTATGTACCGATAGAGTTATGTAATTTTAAATTATCATCAAAAATCTCTATTATCACGATTATTTAAATTATGTATCTTACATAGTCTGATAACGACGCTCCATGTTCCTAATCAAACAAGTCTTCTACCAAATTATTTTTTTGAACCCCTCGAATATTTTTCTAATGAAATAACTTTCCCAATCCGCGACTATTCATGTCAGAGTACCGAATAGTACAACACTCCCTCCAATAGCTGCTAGTGATAAGGCTGTTACTTGACACGAGTGTGAATAAACCCTTTAACATAAAGGGATATCCCCTCTGATCAACAGAAGTCATGAGGCCTCTCCAAGAATTTATCATAAGCGAGATTTAACTCATGGACATTGCTCACCACCGACCATCTGATCGTTCGAAGTTCGACACTCAGTACGATATTCATACTAACTTTTCCGCTAAGGAACGCCCCTACCAATCTCATACGTTTTTGCTACGTTGTCATACAATCTTTATTCAAGTCAGAAACTTAAATATTTCAGTTACGCTTTTTTGTTTAGCAGGTGATTTCTATCAAGTTAACCACCCTCTTTAGCTCTATCTTCAAGAATTTTCTGTAAACTTAACTTTTCAATACACTTGCTCAGAGACCGACTCCAATTGCACCGCACCCAGGCACACACAATGGCACATGCAACCCAACCGTGACCTCTTGACCACCATTACGCACCAGTGAGATAATGTAGCTAAATTGTTTTTCCTCACAAGTGCACTGAAAAACGTCGCATGATACACGTGAGTATCAATGACAACAGCTCTCGGCTCTCCCAAGACCCTAACACTGCTCGGGTCCAAATACTCGGCTCCGCTCGCTGCAACAGTCAACTGTTGAACGCTTCCACGCACGGCTGCGCTTGCGCGTTCTTTTAGCGTCATATAAATTTGTTTCCCTTGTTCAACCGACCCATTTAATTTCCTTTTTTTAACTCATACTCTTGTTTAAAAAGTCCACTCATCTCTTTTATTTTGCTCCACCACGACTTATCGTCGCGACCAGTATTACATCCAAATTGTCACGTTTGACTAAGGAGCATCAGTTGTGGAATATTATATTATAATACCATCACGTAAAGTTTTTCATTTATATGAAGGCCCTTGCTGCCTTACCACCGTCTTTAAAAATACAACATATTCGCCTTTGACAGCATCACACAGTCTGATTTATTCAATGATGTAATATGTAAATATATATTATAAAATAAATATATAATACACGCATAGCATAGCTGCCATTAAGTTAGATTAGGAGATGTTTGAAATTCTTAAGGGAGTCAAACAGGCCGACCGGGACCCGTTGTCCCCAAAGTTGTTGTTGATCGTCGCAAAACGGCCAAAGACCTCTTTCCGGGTCTTTGGCCAGCAGTAAGACAATACGGGCTAGCTATAATTACCAATACAATACAAAAACGTTATATAATACTCTGTTAAAACCTTACCGGGAAAAGGTCACAAAATGTTAGTTATTCTTTCTTTATTTTATCGCCTACAAAGTAAGTCCGTTGCACCAGTCACCAGAATGCCTTAACTTGACCACCAACCGGCCGCCACCGGTTAAAGTCAACCAAACCAACATCACTTCTTCTTTGCTTACAGTATATACTCGTATTTTGTATGTATACCTATGTGTATATCTTTTACTATTAAGTATTTTTGTTTACTGTTTTATTTGCACCAAGTGCAACCCCATTTCGTGTCCAACTCTATCCATTCCAGGTAGGCTGGAAGAAATCGCCGAGCGCGTTAAGGTTGCCAATTGTATGTTTTATTTATAAGGTTTCCTTTTGGAGTAATCTTGATGTCCTGTAAAGTATATATAAATAAATAAACCAATACCTTCGTCACAGTTCACTTCGAGTCCAATATAATAAAAATTGGCGTATCGCGCACTTGCCTGCATTATCATTACTTCTTTTGAAATGTGAAAGGTTGCGCAGGGTACAGCATACCCCAAGTAACTTGGGCCAAGTTACGATATGCTGGGTGTGCGAGTCCGACTCGGTTGCTGCAGCTGAACACACGGCTTGCTTGCACACGTGAGTTGATAAAGTTGAGCAAGACGTGTGTGCAGTGCGCGCCGCAACATTTGCAACAGCACGCGCCAGGGCTGCGCCGCGCCGCCGCGTGCATTGCCACACGCTACATACACGGACATACTACCTATTGCTACCTATTACATATCCTGCTGCAGACACAAGTCAAACATTTGCAATCGTCCGTATGCTATGACACTAGGTGTCTAGTGAGTGGTGGGCGCAAGTCCGTTACTTACGTGGCGTTGGTATGCCTAAGTAAACCCTAGGTATATTACCACTTAGGTAGAAACAAGTTAGGACTCGCTTCGTTTTAATCTAAAATAGATGATTATTCGGTCGTGACTTACAAAACCGTTGCACACGACAATCGCTGTTGAGGAATGTGCGGTTGTGTTGTGTGCAGCACTGTCGCAGGATTGGGTCAGCAACTTACCTGCAAAGACAAGGAAAAACACAGTTGAATATCTAACTAAACTAAAAACAGTATAGGTAAGTAAGGTACCTACTAAATGGCAAATACAAATAATAAGTCAGTAAACGGACTTGGGTCGGCCATGCCTGAAGGCCATGTCCGCCGGAGCTCGCTACTACAAGTGTGGCCGTGTGTCGGCACACAGCACTAAGCAGACGCAGCACAAGCTAAGCACAGTGTCACAGTAATATAATATACTATACAGTATTGTAACTCGGCCGTATCTTTGAAATAAATGCCTACAGCCGCGCGGTACGTAAACATGCGACAGGGCTGCCCGCCTCCAGCATTTAATTACATTTGCCGCCTACTTTGTTTTTCCATTTAGTTTTGTGATTGTAAATATACTTTTTTATATAAACAAAAAAAATAACTTGTGAATTGAATAGGAAGTGTTCAATAAAAATGCGTGTTGTTTTGATTGGTAGATTTAATTAAAAAACCATGTTTAATGGTCGCTAATGCCTATCAGTTCGCCACAAAACTGTCCTGCGGATTGTATCTCTCTTAGTCTGGCCCGTCACCCTAGGCATGTTACGGCAAAGCGCACTCCGTCGTTACAGACCTTTTTTTTTTTCGGTGGGAAAATCATCTTATGACATCCCCGCTCTTGGGAGGAGCGAGAGATAGTGTCAGACTTTTACTGACTAAAAACCTACTCCTGTTCCTTCGTTGCCTTTCGTACCAGGGCCGAGTCTTCCTTTCAGAATACCAAAGCCCCAGTAGGGTCCCTGCTGGGCCTCTACTGTTGCTGACATCTCTTTGAGGCGCATGTGGTAACACAACAGTACAGAACAGAACAGTACGCGCCCTCGAAGACTTGGGCTCGGTCCGGACGGTTACCGGACGATCAGACGGCAAGCTACCTATTGCTCGCATTCCGCAAGCCCGCGCCTACGATGGCCGGAAATCGGGACCGAATGAGGACCGTTGCCTCACGCGTGCGGCCTGCTCCTTTGCTAGCATTACTGCTTCGCAGAAGATCAATTTCTTATAGATTAGCAACGCATGCCACATATATACAAGTATCGATAAGTTTTATTCATTTGTGATTTTGATTGTAGTCTACAAGAATGTAAGTTAAGGTTATGGTATGTGACGACTTTTTCCTGCATCAGAGCGGTCATAATTTCTGGTTATGCAATAACCACCGGACACGCTGTTTATAAAGATATGATAATAGGCGTAGGCATCGACTACCAACATGACGTGCACGTAGGTACTAAAACTTCGTGTAGCTAAATCCTAGTTTCGAATGTTGTAAAATCTCTATAAAATACACTAGTAGACTACGTAATAAAAACACAAGCAGCGAGGTATTTGTCAAGGCAATTAACGCTCGAAAGTGTTCGCGACGCAAAGGAATATAACCGCGAACTTATTTAGTTTTCCGATTGAAGTCTGCATCGTACAAACATGATGCCATACCTTAAGCAAATTAACCTTAATTGTATTTTTTCACATTATAGCGTTGTACAAGAAGTGACGACACAGTGTTACACCATAACAAAAGATACAAGAGCAAGTGAAACGAGCACAGGAAGCGGCGGCGGCGGTGGCGGTGCTACCTTAGTGTATGTAGAGCGAGTCGGCGCGCGCTGGAACACCCGACAGCCGCTGCTGACTTACTTGCTAGCGTTGCGACATAACGCAGCGCGCATTGCACACACGCATAACAACGGTTGCAAAACAGAAACTCTCGTCTTTTTCACAAGTTTTATTGAAGGTTAAACATCCCAAACATTTCTTTTCTTTTTCATAATACCTAACCAGTTCTGGGCACGCCACAATTATGGCGGTAAGTCCCCTCTTTGAGGCGTGGTTGGAAAGCCCTCACGGCGTCCTCACCTTCCGCATGACGCAGGTTCTCACCGAACACGGTAAGTTCGGAAAGTTCCTGCACCGGATTCGTGCGGAAGCGACCACTGTCACCGGTCACCATTGTGTGAACTGCCCGGCGGACACGGTGGAGCACACGGTGGAGGTGTGCCCCGCTTGGGCAGAGCAACGCCGTGTCCTCGTGGGGGCGATCGGCGGCGGCGATCCCTCGCGCCGGCCCTAGGTACAGGCCATGGACCGGAGGCGAGGAGGAGTGGCAGGCGGACGCCTCCTTCTGCGAAGCAGTAATGCTAGCAAAGGAGGCGGCTGATCACGTGAGGCAACGGTCCTCATGCCAACGCCGCCGGGATCCCGATCCAAATTTCCGGCCACCGTAGATGCGGGCTTGCGGACGGCGAGTAATGGGTGGCTCGCCGTTCGACCGTCCGGTAAACGTCCGGATCGAACCCAAGTCATCGACGGCGTGTACTGTTCCACGCGCGCCTCAGGGAGATGTCAGCAAATCGTAGGGGCCCAGCAAGATCGAAGCCTGCTGGGGCCACGGGTAGTGTGAAAGCAAAACCCGGGGCTCTGGGCCGAAAGCAACGAAGGAACATGAGTGGGTTTTCCGTCAGTAAAAGTCTGACACTATCTCCTGCTCCGCCCAAGAGCAAGAGATTTTCCCACCTTAAAAAAAAACCAGTTCAGTTAAATGTTTCAGATCCACAAACTAGTGCGCCTTACCATCAACGATTGCATCAATGCTTACCATCAGGTGGGATCTGGGGGGTTTCAAATACCGGATTATTTCAATACCGGTATCAGTGTGATCAATTGATACCGTGATCACGTGATTATTGAACACAATTACGACATTAATAAAACCATTAAAATCAGTGTTTTTTTCCGAGTCAGTCTTTATTATGATTACTTTCTGCAAATAACCGACTTCTTTCCAAAAAAGTAGGAGATTCTCATGTCGTCCAAATAATAATATAATAATATAATAATAATAATTTATTTCTTTAAGCACTTTTACAAAGATATAAAACAAACTTAAGAATACTTGGTAGTACTAATTTCTAAAAAGATTGGCTTAATTACCTAATTATATAAAAACTAGTTTAATTTACACATGTTTATATTGACCTATTATGGTGTATTAGTACTGTCATTACAACTTGTAGCGACTTGCCTGAGCTAGGTTAACAAAAACCTGTGTTTCAGGCCATCACTAGACTAAGCGATCAGTATATTTTGGTCTACATTTAATTAATATTAATGATTTTTTGTTCGGGAGAGTTTTGCTCTTAGGTGGTCCTATTTAAATTTGGTGAAAATTTAGTGTAGAACTTCGGAGATAAACCATGAAACAGTCAAGTCTGTATATTGTTAACACCATTTCATAATATAACATGAGGCCAGTACGATCTGAAGGGGTACCGCAGATGTGTAAAGTTAACTCTAGTAGATATATATACTAGACTGAACTTTATGAATTGAGGATACTCAATTAACAAATTGTATTCAAAATCCATATTAATGAGATTATCAATTCGGCAAAACCTTTTTAAGGACCAATTATGATGATTCTTTTTGTATTTGTTTAAGTTTTAACTCCGTGATAAACGTTTAAATAATTATGGGTATTTCGTCAATCCTATAGGTAACTCACCAGAGAAACAGCTCACCTTTTAATTTAAGCTGTGCTGTAACACAACTAAAAAGTGAAAAGATAAAAAAAAAAAAAAAAAACTGGTCAAGTGCGAGTCGGAGTCGCACACTGAGGGTTCCGTACATACTAAATTATTTAAATAGTTCCATTGTGCTATAAGAACTTGCTTCATGCCAAATTTCAGGGTTCTAGGTCAACAGGAAGTACCCTATGAATTTCAATATCCTTAGAAGTGTCAAAGGAGAATGGGCAAGTTACTATGACACTTGGTTGCGCATCTTTTGACACAGTATAGTAGTGAACCTCCCCGTGCTCGTTTGCGGGGACTTCAACCGTTGGGCGCTGAAGCAGCTGGATCGGGAGCTCCTCCTGGAAGCCGCGATGGTACAGGCCTGGGTGCAAAGCACCGGACAGGCCTGTCGACATCGACGTCGAGGCAGAGGTGTTCCGGAAGGCCATGTCGCAAATCTGCGACGTGGCAATGCCCCGAGTCCGGCCAGGATATACCCGGCACAAGGTGTACTGGTGGTCGCCGGAGATTGCGGCACTGCGGAATGCATGCAATGTCGCGCGGCGCCGGTACGCCAGACACTGCAGTCGCCGCAATCCGCCCGCCGGATGCGGAGGTCAGAGAGGCAGAGCTGTATGAGGGATACAGGGTGGCAAAGCGCACCCTCCGAGCGGAAATAAAGCGGGCCAAGTTGGAGGCCCGCAACGTGTGTCTCGGGAAAAACTCCGCCCCTGGGCTCCCCCACTCACGCAGTGTCTCCGGCCCCAGATTGTAGAGGGTGTGGTGAGCAATCTGTTTCCTGCGCGAGGGGAACACTCTTCCCCGCTCATGGCTCCGCCACCAGCAGTGTCAATGCTCCAGAGGTGACCAAGGTAGATATGAGTGTGGCGATACGAAAGCTGAGTGCCAAGAATACCGCCCCAGGACCCGACGGCTTGCCTGGTAAAGCCTGGGTCCTGGACGTGGAGGCTCTCGGGTCTCGATTAAGAGGGCTCTTCAGCGCATGCATGGAGAGGGGCCAATTCGAAATTCTCTGGAAGACGGGAAAACTGGTCCTTATCGCGAAGCCGGGGCGCCCTGCGGATTCTCCGTCCACGTACCGGCCCATTGTGCTGCTCGACGAGGTGGGCAAGCTCTATGAAAGAGTTGCAGACCACCTCGTCGCGCACCTAACACGGGTGGGGCCGGATCTGGCGGACGGCCAGTTCGGCTTTCGCAGGAGGCGCTCCACGGTGGACGCCATCATGCGCGTACGAGCTCTCACGACGGGGGATGCGGTGTCCCATGGCAGGTGTGTCGTGGCGGTGTTATTGTACATCGCTAACGCCTTTAACTCCCTCCCCAGGATTAGCATTAGGATGGAGTGCCGTCCTAATGCTACTCCTCCTCCGGTATCACCGGGTGCCCGACTACCTCTGTCGTGCTGTGTTTCGCAGGGATCGGTACTAGGACCGCCCTTGTGGAACATCGGCTACGACTACGTGCTGCGCGGCGACCTCCCTGACGGGGTCAGCGTGGTCAACCCCACAAATGATTTCAATGAGTTTAAGTAAAAAATCAATTAAAACAATAGTTATGAATTATACATTAACTCAAATGGCCATACGCTTCAAAAAGTGAATCTATAAGTGCCCAGTCTCCTTTACGATTTTTGCGACACAAACGTACGGCCGTTTTTTTTGTTCGTTAACTTAGAAGTTATTTTTTTTTTCATAGCTTCAAGGGACCGCAGACCTGAATATATGGTTTTAATTTCAACTTGATATGTCCACGCGTTCTCGAGATAAAGGGTCTTGATAGACTGACAGACAGACAGACGGATAACAAAGTGATCCTATAAGGGTTCCGTTTTTTTCCTTTTGAGGTACGGAACCCTAAAAAGAAAACTGAAAATTGGAAAATACCATACAAGTTCGGAAAGCGGTGTCAAAAATCGAAAAAAACAATACCAGAAACACCCGACTTCAAAAATGAACGATATTTTTTTCAATTTATAATTATTGTTTTAATGTAGAATAACATACGGCTTGATTTCGAAAATCAGCTTAAGCGAGGCGAGACAGGCTTTTATTATTTGAAGGTGGGAAGTAATCTAGTGACTTCTCCCACCCTAAGGTAGACGAGAGGGCATGTCAGTCTTTTACCGACTAAAACCCACTTGTATATTTTCTTCTAGGACCAAAAGTTTCTTTTCAAAAAATTTCTCGTAGCCCTAGCACGTATCGCCCTGCTGAGAACGAACCCGGCGCGAGAGGGTGAGCTAGATAGAAGAGTTGGCATTTTTTATTATTATTATTAACTGTCAAGTCACTTGTCACGTGCCTCCTCCGTAGATAGTGTAGCGTTTGCAGGGCGGAAACACTAATAGAAAAGTCATTTGTCTAAGCTTACATATATGAGAGTCGACACCAGATATACATTCATCAGGAATGGATGATTTTTTTATGGTTCCAAATTCAAATTTTTGTTTTTTTTTTTTTGTTGGTAGATTGGCACCACACATTTTCCATTTTGGCGCGGAGTTTGAGTTGCATCTGTAATTTATATTAAATACAGTCCTGTTTTTAGTTATATCATATCTATTGTGTATTGCAAATTTCATAATGAACAAAAATATCGAACAAAGAGTTTGTCTTAAATTTTGCATCACGAATGGAATTTCGTGTTCGGAGTCACTGAAAATGTTACAAAAGGCTAACGGTGAATCGACTTTATCAAAAACACGTGCTTATGAGTTGCCTCGCTCTGGTAGGCCATCAACGTCTTCAACTAAAGTTAACATCGCAAAAGTGAAGGAAATAGTGACTGAAAATCCTCATTTAATTTTGAGAGAGATAGCCGCCAACTTTCTGTATTCGATCCGTACCATTTTAACTAATCATTTGGGTATGAAACGTGTTACCGCTCGGCTAGTCCCAAATAACCTGAATTTTCTCCAAAAACTCAATCGCATGTGAGTCGCTGAGGACATGCTAGAACGAGTTAATTCCGACCCAACATTCAGGAAATTGTTATTGTTACCGGTGACGAGACGTGGGTTTACGAGTTTGACATGCAAACTAGTCAACAAGCTTCGGAGTGGTGCCTTCCAACTGAACCGAAACCGAAAAAACCACACCAAAGTCGATCAAAAGTCAAAGTTATGTTGACTGTTTTCTTTGATTATCACGGTGTTGTGGACTCGGAATTCTAGCCGGAAGGTCAAACGGTAAATAAAGAATATTATTTGAGCGTTATGCGGCATTTAAGAGAGCAAATTCGACGAAAAAGGCCAGATTTGTGGAAAGAAAATTCTTGGCTATCATTGTGAACGAATTTTTGACCAAACACTCAACGAATACCATCGAGCAACCACCATATTCTGCCGACTTCTTTCTTTTTCCTAAACTCAAATTACCACTACGTGGCAACTGTTTTCAGTCGGTAGAAGACATAAATGAGAATACGCGGCGAGAACTGAACTCAATTCCGGAAACAGCATTTAAAGAATGTTTTGATGATTGGATTATTCGTTGGCGTAAGTGTATCGTTTCTGAAGGAGCATACTATGAAGGTGATAAAATAAATTTGGATGAATAACAAACATTTTGTGTATTACTGATCTTTTCCCGGTGCTTTCTTGACAGAGTAGTATTTTCCCTCATCTGTTATTTGATTATGATAAATATTATATGCTAGATAAAAATTTGTTGTTACATTTTTGACATCACTGTATAATTTGGTATCAAACATTGTGTTACACTTGTTTTGATTATTTTAATACTATTTTTTATTATTATTATTATTTTATAAGTCACTTGTTAATTTTAGCAAATAATGAATTGATGTGGTTATGATTATAGTTGTTGTCTTGTCATGTCTAATGAAATATTTATTCTTGTGTTTTCAATTTTTGTTTTAATGTAATTAATAAAAAATATTTAAATAATAATGCTCATTTAGTGGCACTATCATATATTTTTGATAATTTGCGGATGATGCAGTGGGCTGCGATATTGTTACCACTCAAATGATTGATATTTGTACATATTATATATTTTGGCTGTTAATTGCTCCTAAATAAATAAAATAAAATAATCAATTACCCTGATTTGTTATTTAAGAAAGTCGAGCGTCATCTGTAAGAATGTGAATGTGATTTTTTTCCAGTTCCAAGGAACTTGAAATTTAATTGCAAATTTAAAATGCCTACTTTTTCTCGGTGTAATTATGGAGTTGCCAGGTATTGAAGATGTAAGTAAATGTTCATAATATACCCTCATCTGTTATTCAATCGAAATACACAGGTTGTTTGATGCATCGTGTGCCAAATTGAAATGGTCTACTGGAGCGGTCATCTGCTATCCTTTCAGACCCCTAAACACTTCTCATACCCTGTGGATTTTATTTCATCGACTTTTTATTCTTTTACGAAAATAAAACCCAAATTTTTCATTCAAATACAAATTAAAAAAATATATATAATAAGGCGTAGACTCCGAATTTTATTTTATTTAGTGTATTAGAGTACTTTTAAATTTAAATTTGTGACATAAGCTATCTAGTTTTAAAAAAATCTACTTGCAAAGCGTTGCAGCGAACTTTTGTTTTAATTTTTCAGTATTTTGACAAAAAGTTTCCATAAACGTGCTTGTCTATCGCTAGAATATAGGTCGATGCATTCACATCATAAAAAGACGCTATACAAAAATAAAAATAAACCTATCAATAAATGATAGCCGTTTGGGGTCCAAACGCTTAGGGGGGTCCGAGTGCACGTCTCCTTTTCAAGGAAATTTCACGCCGTCTGATCGACACTGCGTGACCAGAGCTGGCTTCAACGTGGCATTGCTGCCAGCCCTCTAGGCGCAGTTCCGGATGACAGCCATGTGGAGGAGTACTATATGTATATAGTTAGGGTTAGTGGGTTAGTATAATAGTATTTATAGTTAATATTTAAATCCCCACTATGACTATACAAATAAAGTATTTACTATAAATGATAGATGTATACAATAATAAATTACTAGTAAAATTAAGGTGGCTGTGGTTGGATTAATATAAAAAAACATTGCAAAAACAATGTCACAGGAGAGGAGAATTTTTTTACTGGTGGTAGGTTTCGACCGATGGCTTGACCACCCACTGGGCAAAGACGTACCGCCAAGCGGCCTACTTCCGGTACGATACTCAGTGTAGCCAATTTAGAGGAGTTGGGTCGAAGTGGTGGTTCCATTGCAGTCAGACCGACCAGGCCCACACTGGTGTGGAGGTATCGGGAGACTAGTCGCGGAGGGTAGCGGGATCCGAGGCACGGTGCGCCGCTGGCCGGCCGCAGGTAGTTGGGGACCCAAGTGATGTGCCAGCCACACATGAAAGGCTGCCCCGCCAACTATCGGAAAATCTCGGGATGCGCCATTATGCTGGTTGGGGACCAGAAGAGAGGGCCCAATGGACACTCCCAGAGGGGCTCGGGCGTCCACGTAGTCTCCAGACTAGTACTCCAATGATGCCGTCCTATTATTGCTTGCCTGAAGGATAGCAGCGTGAAACCCCATCTCACTTCCTTCTCCTCTCCTTCATTCACTCTTATTACACAAAATGACAAAGATTAAAAAGAGAACAGTTAAACAGCGGCAGCACTCCCGCTCTCTTAAAGTGCACCTCAGTAATATCTGAGGATTGCACTCCAATCTCGTCGCAGTCCACCACCATCTGGAGACTGAGAAACCTGCTCTTTTTTTTCTTTCGGAGACGCAGATCAGCAGTCCGTCAGACGTGTCGTACTTGTCTTACCCAGGGTTTACCCTGGAGCACCATTTTAAACCACGCGCGGGTGTATATATGCCCGGGATGACGACGAGCCGACGAACAAGATTCTTACATGATTATGTAAGTTACGAACAGAAGACAACGTTTTTTCGTGGTATAACTAATATAAAGTATCTCTGCTTTTTCTAATTCCAGCAGTGGCCCATCAATTACATTTGGATTTATTACTTATTTCAACTTTTTTGACTGGACAGGCCCTTTAAGTTCTTGCCAGATAGAAAACAAATATAAAAAAATATCGTAGAAAATAATGTACCATAGTTTCCATTGGGGTCATGCGAATTAAAGTTGGCTATTGAGAGATTACTGAGAACATTATTATTAAAATTATTTAATTTATTTTTAGAAAGTGATCAACTATATAGTAGTATCTAATTGTACTTGTACATTTTTTACTAACTCAAAAGATACGAGTTGACCTGAAAGAGTAGGATGAGTCTTTTAAAATACAATTTATAAATATATTATCTATGTGTGAAGCTGAAGTAAGTTATTCTTATTGCTTCATTAAATATACGTTTTAAATTAAAAGAACTACACAACGAGAGAAGTTTACATTTTTCAGGTGAATTTACTAATAGATCAATATTTAAGTTCCCACAAACGAAAATTAATTAGTTATCTAATAACTGTGGTCAGTATTTCTTCCATTATAATTAAAAAAGATGTTAAGTTTGATGAGGGTGATCTTTAGACAACCTCACATAAGCGATCAACTGAGCAAGCAGTGATATCTTTCCTTATATCTGAATGAACTGCTATATAATATTAAGGTACCACCCCCCAATGATGACCTATTTATTATACGCACTGGAAAACTGAAAAATTATTTAAATTAAACCTAAAAATTATTTGCATCCTATCTGGTTTCAACTAGGTTTCACAAAAACATAAAATATTCATATGATATTTATCTATTAACATTTCCACCTCTAGAATTTAGCCAGAGAAGTGATTAATATTCTGGTGATATGATAACATGTTATTATTAAGCTTCTCTCTTGTCGCACCTAAGAGTTTAAAGAATCTATTTCCGTATTATTAGGCATAATAGATAATACTGATTTGTCACTTAACCTACTTTCAGATAAATTATCTATAACTGAGTGTATAAGCTAACAAAGTAGCTAATAAATGTCGATTTTTTTTGGGAACAAACATATGTTCCCGAATCAAAACAAAATCTTTAACAAAATACAATAAACGGTCACTATGACGACATGACAAAACATGCATCGAGTTTCCTGATCAGGTAAACTGTTAGATTAAGGCAATGCACATAATATTAATTTACTTAAGTAATTTCAATTTAAGTAGGGTGTCAATACCAGTAACTATGTCCTTTTTGGTAACATTTAAACTATTTCCAATCAATAGTAAGTACTACTGTGGTCTGCTCATTAATTTGTGTATTTTTAATTTAGTAAACAAGCTCATTAAAATGCAGGTTATGATAACAATGACTCACAATGGTTTGATAACAACGGTTATTTAACAAAGATCCGAAACCTGTTCCTAATCTATCCGAATACACCAAAATGTTACTCTGACAATTCTGTAGTATGAGGTTCACATTTAGAGGATTCTGAAATTTCATACTGAGGCATGGTATGGGAGCACTATTCCAGGTGAGATGTTTAGTCACTGACTCATACCTCTCTGCATTGTACTTCACCAAGTGCAGCAACTCACAAGCCTCCTGCATGCGCTCACTCAACATTAATTGTTGGCTAGACTCATACTTACAAAACATTTCTTTTATTGTATTTTCCCTACACGTTAGTTCCTTTTGAAGGTTCTCTATATCACATTTATAAACACTTTGTTTCTTTAAAAGTTTCTTAAACTTTTTTATGGTTTTAGTGATCTATATATATAAAAGGAGAAACTGACTGACTGACATATCAACGCACAGCCGAAACTACTGGGACTAGGAACCTGAAATTTTGCACAAGGTTTCCTTTTATGACGTAGGCGAGCACTAAGAGAGGATTTTCCAAAATTCACCCCCTAAAGGGATGAAACGGGGTTCCAAAATTTGTATGGTATAACCTATTTTGACGCGGGCGAAGCCGCTGGCAGAAGCTAGTTTTAATATATTTCTTAATTTTACTATGACTACCTTTAGGTAGTCATTGGACATTTAGTTAAGGTATCATCCCCAGTAGTCTATGGTAACGGTGGGTTTCTTACACTCACGTTAAGATGCATTGCCAACCAAGCTTTTCGAAGAGGTTATTGGTATTGGCAGCCTGTTCACTGGCTCTCAAAGTATTGACGGTGGATATAGTGCTGTTGTTTTGTTGTGTTATGTGTTGTGATGCATGTGGGATTGCAGTCAAGCACTTGTTTATATAAATTTAAAAAAGAAAACACTTTAGGGCCTGATATGCGACTCAATGCCTGGTCATGGATGTCTCTGCATTCTTGAAAATCTGCCACCAGTTGACGGAGATGGTTATGCTGGTCTAGTATGTCCATATAAAAATTATACCTGGTTTAATTGAAATCTAATTAATTACAATTATTGAAAGAATTGAAAGTTTAAATTATTAAATTAGCTACTAAATTAATTCTAAGAACCTTGAAATTTAAATTATAGGAACCAATAGTTTGACAGTTTGAGATATACCTAGTCTGAAGTTTTAGAAAAGCTAAGAACAGATTAGGGATAATTAAGTAAATGTGTGAAGTACTTAATGCAGTGAGTGTTTTGTCTGGGCGAAGGTTTTCGTCGTCCATTTCGCTTCCACAGTTCGTCTAGCAAAAGGAGACATCAACGGTGCCGGTTTGTGCTGGACGTAGCTCAGGAACCTGAGCAGTGTTTACAAGCGTGAATAGTGTAAAACAATAACTATACTAAACAATAAAATAGGACCAAATACTCCTCGGGTTTGATGAATTCAAACAGATCAAACTTTGACAGCCGGTCTAAGATGGTATCGAATTATCGATTTTTGGTGTACTATCACGGCACAAACACTGAATGAGTCGCTTAATACTTAGATTCTTAAGTAAAGAATAGATTTACACAAAATATACACAATTAATTAATATTTAAAAATAATTTATCTAAGATATCGTTTTTTCAAGACATGTGTTGTCAGTAAAAAAAAGGTCCGTAGTAAAAAACAGCAAAAAAAAATCACGTTAATTGTTATGGGAGCCCCACTTAAATATTTGTTTTATAAATATTTTAGTATTTGTTGTTATAGCGGCAACAGAAATACATCATCTGAGAAATTTTCAACTGTCTAGCTATCATGGTTTATGAGATACAGCCTGGTGACAGACGGACAGACAGGCGGACGGACGGACGCCTATTACTAAATAGGATCCCGTTTTGCCCTTTGGGTACGGAACCCTAAAAAGGTAGCAGTACTCCATAGTCCGAGGAATTCGATAATCCGAGCCCAAAACGTTTGCCGGATTACCGCGGGTCAACTGTACATTACTGCTTTTTCTTATCTTTTAATTTTTAGAATTATGAGTCTTTAGATTGTAGCTGTGCACCGCGAGCACCGATGCACCAGAGGTATGCGCTCTCGCTGCGATGCGATGCGCGTGCGCGGCCGTTCCACGGCTTGAGCGACACGCCAGCACTGCCACGTCGGAATCAACCGTAATATACGTTCCTCATAAAATTGATTATCAAATAGTTTGATTAAGGATTAGGACAAATCAAATTGTGTAAAATAGAAATCATATCTTACTGAATGTAGTTTCCGGTTCAAACGCCAGGTAACTCGCCGAATCGCGGCATGCGCTTCGTTAAGATAACATGGAACCCTATTGCTAAGTCTAACAAGCGGGCTGTATTGTATTTCACATTGGTAGACACTTGAAAAGAGAAGGGGCGTTTTGGTACCAGTGCTGCAATCAATATGTCATTTGAAAGGTAAATTTAATTGTAAGGCATCAACATAAACAATTAAAAAAGAAAAAACATTCAGAGATGCAGGGAAAGAATTATGACTAATTTATGTAATTTAAAGTTAGAAGGATATTACGATGCCATTAGGTACATTCTAACCTAATCTAATTTGGATTTTTGTCGTCATAGGCAAAAAATTAAATTTATTCTGTGGTGAATGGATTTCTTGCTTCTCTACTAAACGTTGTCGAGTATGAACGCAGGTACTATACTTATCAGAAAAAACCCGGGTAGAGTGAAGCAGTACCTGGATTGGATATCAATTGACGAGCGATTGCAACCTTGCTCGTTTGTGCACGAATGATCGCCCACCTTTTCTCACACTTCTATCAGTAAAAATTAAATAAAATAAAAAATATAATTACTTCGGAAGAATGAGAAAATTGACACGACTGGGCAGTTTTCAGGAGGCTGCAATGTTTCAAGACGGCATTCTTTGACCAGAGCGTGTTACCAGTGATATGCTGGTCACAAAATCGGCCTGATAAGAAGCCTCAAAGTTATTTCTTTTAATTTATTTTTCTATTACGTATTTTTAGTTTATAATAAGATTGAGTTAGGCACGAATAAACGGTTTTTTTATATACACACTAATAGAATCGATTATACTCGGCGTTCCCCGCATGACCAAATCAAAAATCAGAAGATCAGAATAAGTAATACAAGCTTAATCAAAACGAAAAAAAACAGTATAATACCGAAATTGCTCTATATCTTTGTCTATAATATTTGAGGAGTTTCTTAATGGAATCAGTTAAAAATGAGCACTTTCTTTGTTTGTCATAATGTTATTACTCTTTAGAATTTCTTCCTTTTTAGTCACACCATCGAATGTCATAATAAAAATAATAATTTGCAACTGATTTGCCCCCAACAATCTGCAACTGATGGAGCTACTGAAGATAACTAAAACCTTCAGTAGTGCCATCAGGATGGAGTTTGGTGTGAACAAATGTGCGGTCATGCATGTGTTAGGTTTCAATAAAAGCCTAGTATTTGATTTAATTTTCAAGTTTATTTTATGTGGCAACATTCAAATTGATTTGAGAGCTAGACCGGAAAATAACGGTTTTAAAATATTAAAGGGATGTCTCCCCCTTGCACTAGCACTGGGTGCGGTTATAGGCAGTCGGTCGAGAGCACTGGTAGCGTTCAGACGTAAATTCTAGTGGCAACTAAGATAAGTTTACCCACTTAGCAGTCTACATTTTGTACTTATAGTTATTAAGAAACAGTGTAATTATCTGAAGAAATAAACAGCTGCATTAATTAAGGTGTGTATTATTCTTTGAATAAGTTGTCTTACCACTTTCCTTCAACCGAATAGCTTGCTTGTATTTTATATGTTCTATAGCCCTGTTGTTATTCTGATATAATGCTGATCCCTGACATGAAGCAATCGTTGAAGGAACGTTTCTTTGGACGCCTGAAGAAGGTACTCAATAGCCTTCTTTCAGGTGGAAATCAGGTGGAAGGTTCGCGCCTTCAACGGTTGGGTCATGCCATGTATTGATGTACTCTTTCGGCGTACTCAAATGGACTCAAACGGAACTTGACGCCCTGGATAGGAGGGTCCGCACACTGCTGACTGCATACCGAATGCATCACCCACGGTCGTCGGTGATGAGACTGTATATCCCGCGGAAGTGTGGGGGTCGAGGTTTTTTAAATGCTAAGATCCTGCACAATCGCGAGGTATACAGTCTCAGGGAATATTTCCTAGTTGCCGACGTGGGTATGCATCGAGATGTAGTGACAGCGGACAAGGGACTTACCCCGCTCTCCCTGGCTAATGAGAACTGGCGCAAACCGGTAGTGCTTGACACTAACGATCGAAGGGAAGTATGGCAGAGCAAGGAACTTCACGGACGCTTTTTCGGGGCCTTTCACGGGCCCGTTGTAGACCAATTAGCGTCCGTAGCCTGGCTGCGTTTCGGTGACCGCTTTGGGGAAACCGAAGGTTTTGTCTGTGTAATTATGGACAAAGTTATCATGACGAATAACTACCGGAGATTTATTGTGAAGGACGGCACGGTTGACATCTGATTTCTCGTCATCGAATTGATTCTTTTTGAGATTGACATGCCCGACATGTCACCGTCCGGGAGAATCAATTCGTCACATTTCTCGTCTAGCTAACGGAGAGTACTTGCATAGACACAACCTTGAAGCCAGGATTATCCATCAGCAACTTACTCTGAAATACTCTCTTGTGGAATTGGAAGTGCCGTACTACAGGTCCCTATGAGCTCGACCCAGTTCTTGATAATGGTCATATCACTTTGTACTACTACTGGGATCGGTCCATCATAACTGACAGGACTATTGTAGCCAATAAGCCTGATATAGAGGTGGTGGACCGAAGCGAGAGGCGTGCAATGATTGTTGACATATCCGTTCCACATGACGAGAACCTCGTGAAAGCCGAGAAAGATAAACAAATCAAAAATATTGACATGGCTCGTGAGGTTGTCGACATATGGGATGTGGACTCGGCGATCATTGTACCGATAGTCGTGTCAGCCAATGGCTTAATAGCCAGGAGCCTCGACCAACACCTTAGGAGGCTCGCGTTAGGCGGCTGGATCAAGGGCTTGATTCAGAAAGCAGTACTCCTGGACACGGCTCGTATTGTTAGGAGGTTCCTTTCTCTGGAGCCCTGACCGCCGGTAGCTGGGACCCTGTTCCCGATACCGATGGGACACTATTTTTTATATTTTTAAATGATTTATTTTTTATTGAAATATTTAAAAATATAATTTATATGTACCTATATACGAATGAATAAACGAAATAATAATTTTATTTCGGACATAAGAATCCATGGAGTGTTAGTAACATACAATGAAAAAGTGTATAATACAGTATTTGAGTTTTTTTGTTTTCTAATCAACGGGCTGACTAGAGGAATATTTATTTAATTTAAATCCAATGATGCAGTTTTAATTTTCATAAAATTCGATCACAGGCCGGATATCGACTCATCATCTGGAGACGTTCACGGAGAAATTTCAGCCGACGGGCGTCGCTTTAGCAGAAGGCTGCTGCCTGACGCCACGACTCGGCGCAATACGTCGCCGGCCCAACGCGCAACCTAGTTATTATAATAATAAATAGATTTGTTGTAATGATATTAATATGTATTGGTTTATTAAGATAATTCTATGTATAGTATCTATGGGCCTTAGTAGCCTGAAAATAAAGATTTATTATTATTATTTGTGTTCCTCATAGTTTTCGATTAGAGTACAAAAAAAACAGCCTGTATAATCACGGCGCCGCCGCCGTTATAACTGCAGTGCTTGGAAATTGTGTTACTTTGCAAACAAATTGAGAACTATTCAACAAATCAATTATAATAGACGAAAATATGACATCCGCGAACCCCGTGCTGCATTGTTCGCAGCATCGTGGTGAGGTGGCGTGCGGCGCGTATCGGGGCCGCGCCGGTCCCGTTACAACTGTAACGCCGCCGCGCGCGCCTGCGCCGGTGCACGCCGACTGGCCAAACTAAACTTTGCGACTTGTGAAACAGTCAATAAACAACCAACACACATAAGTCGGATGACAACTGACAAGTCACAAAACCATTAATAAATCATTTTATTTATATGATTGACAGCAGACAACATAAAGGAAAACTTACGTTGCTAAGGCTAACTTTAAACGCAAGCAAGTCCCGCAACCGGGAAACCACAGGGGAAGACCTGTAATATTCTCCACACAATGTTGCGGATGTTTTAGCAAAGTGTTTTATTTCTTTATTTTTAAAGTAAAATCTTCTTTAGGTGCAATTTGCTTTCTAACAAGTGAACGAAATTGAACCGTTATACGTCACGCTCGGCGCTTGGCTTGGTGACGCTGGTTCGCGTTTACTTGGCTCTATTGTCATCAACGACGTTTACTGTCTTTCAAAAATTTAATGGACCGAATAGATTGACGAGTACGAATACAAGTGTTATTTTTAATGAATTAATAAAAGAAACCAATACTTGACTGCGATCCCACCTGATGGTAAGCAGTGATGTAATCATTAATAGTGAGGCGCACTAGCTTATTACAAGCATATTCACTCTTTCATTATTATCGTAAATAAAAACGAGTCGCAGCACTCGCAGCTAAACGGTGCACGTTGAAAACGGTGTGCTTTGGTTGAAAATCAACCGTAGTGGACTTATGAATTCGGGAAAATTAAAAGGAAACCTTATAAAAAATACTGCGCAAGCGCGAGTCGGACTCGCGCATTGAGGGTTCCGTACAAACTTAACTATGAAAACAGTTCAATTCCAGAATTGAGTTAAGAAGAAATTTTGATGATGAAAAAAAAATATTGTGACGTAGTAGCAATTTTACAGTTTTCAAAATTTTTCCTATACTTGTGCTATGAGACCTTGCCTCATGCTAAATTTCAGGATTCTAGGTCAGCGGGAAGTACCCTATGAATTTTGATTCCCTTGAGAGTGTCAAAATATACGCTTTTTACTACATGTACGGCCGTATCTCTGTTTTTTCGTTAACTCAGAAGATTGATTTTTCCGCAGCTTCAAAGGACTGCAGATCTGAGTAAATGGTTTTAATTTCAACTCGATACCTCTACGCGTTCCCAAGATAAAGGGTCTTGACAGACAGACGGACAACTAAGTGATCCTATAAGGGTTCCGTTTTTACTTTCGAGGTACGGAACCCTAAAAATATACAATCGGAGGCCTTATCACACTCGGCGATTTCTTCCAGGCAACCTGGAATGGAGATTGCCTTTATTATTGTCGGAAAATCAAGGAGTGTAGTGCAATTGTGTGTGTGTTGATGGGATGTAACAACATACTGAGGTGTTCCAACGTCACTTGTATTTGCATTTACGACAGTAAAAAATTAGGTCATCATCTGTTGGTGCATTTATGACATTTAGAAATTACGTCATCTGATGTTGCATTTCTAACAGGTCTTTTATCATTTAAATGGGATATAAATAAGTGGCGTCTCAAAAACTATGTACCATAGCGTTTTAAGATTTTATTTTAAACTAGCTTTTGCCCGCGGCGTCGCTCCTATCAACTGACTACTGTATTCTGCTGTATTCAACTCTACCCTACTACTCTACCATACTCTACCCTAGTAAATTTTTTTTTTCTTTCATAAGATCCTTCTCCTGACAATGACAAATCCAACAAAAAAAAATAAAAGTGAAATTGGTCCAGCCGTTCACGCGTGATGGCGTGACCAAGGAAAATAGGGATTCATTTTTATATATTTATATCTATATAGATAACAAATAAATATCCAAAAAATCAAAACTACTTTGGGAATATGCAACAGGTACCTACTTTAACACTGGGCACGCCACAATTATGGCGGTAAGTCCCCTCTTTGAGGCGTGGTTGGAAAGACCTCACGGCGTCCTCACCTTCCGCATGACGCAGGTTCTCACCGAACACGGTAAGTTCGGGAAGTTCCTGCACCGGATTCGTGCGGAAGCGACGCCCGGGTGTCGCCACTGTGTGGACCGCCCCGCTTGGGCAGAGCAACGCCGTGTCCTCGTGGGGGCGATCGGCGGCGGCGATCTCTCGCGCCGGGCCTTGGTACAGGCCATGGTCCGGAGCGAGGAAGAGTGGCAGGCGGTCGCCTCCTTCTGCGAAGCAGTAATGCTAGCAAAGGAGGCGACCGATCGCGTGAGGCAATGGTCCTCACGCCCCGACCGCCGCCGGGATTCTGATCCCGATTTCCGGCCACCGTAGGCGCGGGCTTGCGGACGGCGAGCAATGGGTGGCTCGCCGTCCGATCGTCCGATAACCGTCCGGACCAAGCCCAAGTCGTCGACGGCGCGTACCGTTCCACGCGCGCCTCAAGGAGATGTCAGCAAATCGTAGGAGCCCAACAGGGTCGAAGCCTACTGGGGCCACGGGTAGTGTGAAAGTGAAACCCAGGGCCCTGGGACGAAGGCAAAGAAGGAACGGGAGTGGGTTTTTAGTCAGTAAGAGTCTGACACTATTTCTCGCTCCGCCCAAGAGCGAGATTTATCATAAGATGATTTTCCCACCTAAAAAAAAACCTACTTTAACATAAAATCATTGTGATGCAGATGGTACATAGAGTCCAAATACACTGGACGGAAAATAAACCGGACCATGTTACAAATGTCAAAGTTATACCTCGCGCGCGTTTTATGAATATTAAAATTAATGTTGTGTCAATAGGATTAAATAATTTATACTATAGGATTTTATAGAGCCGTAATTCAGTCATGTTAATCGTTCATAATCAAAAAATATAAAAAAAAAACAGAATAAAAAAAAAATGGTCTATTTAGTATTCCCTGCCCTTGCTCGGATAACAGCACGCACCGCGGCACTCCTATTTCTGTCTACAGAGTTTAGAATGACGTCAAAGGAGGCGTTGCTTTGTCTCATTGTCAAACTACTGTATGATAGGGCTAAGCCCTATGCAGTAGCCAGCCAGTTAATTAAATACTGTAATAGGCGCATCAGCTGCATATCATTCAGGCCGCCAGTTGAACGGCGTCTTTTATATTTTATTATATATCAGGCTAAGCAATTAAGTGAATGGCGAATTAAGCTTGTTAGCTGCGACATAATGTATTGTAGTTCACAATCAGTGTCACGAAAATCTCAAGTCGATCGGATCAGGCGAAATACTATCAGTAACTTGATGAGTACGACCTGTTCCACACCTTTCATGGGGATCAAGGAGATACATTATCCACATTTTTTACATACAAGTATGTTAGTAGTAACATGATGCAAACTGGTGGACCACCAGGTGGCGTGGTGCGGTGCGGTGGCGCCTGCTGTGGTAGCGGGTGCCGCAGGCCGCTCCTGGCAGTGATCGATAGTGAGCGCGATACCGCCGCGTGCCGCATACGACCGGCTGGCCTCCGCTTCGTCAGCCGCTAGCCGATTACCGAAATACTACTATACTTGTGCCGAACTACCGACTTTACTTCGTAAGCGTCAGATTTTGATACCGTACAATAAAATTAACCGCAAAATTATAGCACTCGTTATTATTAAAAACTAAAATAAATTTATTGCCTGTTACACTTTACAACATTTAAATTAGTGCTAATTATATCTACGATAATGTTATATATGTATTTGTGAGGTATTCTACAGTCTAAATTAAATTGCCATAGCTGTCGGCATCTATAACTCTCGTGTGATTATACCTACCTCTGCGCTGAGTTGCGATGAATGTTCCATGAGCTTTTCGCAACATTTTAGAGAAAGAATGCAGGATAGTATAAAATGTGATGTAAACGATACTATTAGACACTTATGCATTCTTGCATGAGTGTCTCAAAATACCGTTTCCGCGTGTTTTTGCTTTAGCAACAAACGGGCAACAAATTCTGAGGTACTTGGGGGTTGGAGAGGTTATACCACCGCTATCAGGACAGTCCACAGAAGGTTAAAATTCCTACGCGTATCTTACTGGATTTATACTCGATAGTAAGTACTGGATTATAGTTCATTATTCTGCCCCCTAACATGGCTAAGAGTATAATAGTTTGCGACAAAGCAAACTATTATAACTACTCTGGTCACAAAAAATCATATCCGTTGGTTCCTCAGAAGAATCTAGAAAAAAAAACTTTTTACAATAAAAGAATATAACCGACTTCACCACAAAAAAAAACTTTTTACAAAATAAAATGTCTCCACAACAAAAAAAAAAAATTAGTATTTTTTTTTGTTGTGGAGACATCTAATTTCGGAAGTTGGTGTTTCTGGTAGGTATTGTTTTTTGTTATTTAACACCGACTTCCGAAATTAAAGATATTTTGAACGACGCGACGACGGATCTTCCTTTACGGAAGCCAAATTGTTCAGTAGTAAATAAGTTATTGAACTCAAAGTAATTATATAAATTATTATATGTAACCTTTTCGAATTGTCCATCACTGGTATTAATGCAATCGGTCTGTAAAAACGCATATCCCCTCTCTCTATCTTCATTTTTAAATAAAGGATTTATAACAGTAATTTGCAATTTTGAAGGAAAAACTCCACGTTCTAGACATAGATTAATAATGTTACTAATTACTGGAGCTATGCAACTAGACACTCGTTTTATTATTTTCGTACATATGTTATAATACCCTGTACTATTCGTGTTGTTTAGGTAGTCCTTTTATAATTTTATCTATTTCATGTGGGTTGGTTGGTTTTAACAAGATGGAATTTGAATTTTTATTATAGGTTTTCTGACTAACTGAGCCTGTGGAAGTAGATTGTATTTCATCCATGAAGTACTTGTTGAATAATTATTTATTTATTTATATATCCTTTAATGTACAACAATACAAACATAAAAGGAAACTAATACACATGCGTACATACAATGGGCGGCCTTATCGCATTCCGCGATCTCTTCCAGGCAACCTGGAATGGACAGTAACTGCCTGGACAAGAAATGGGGCTGTCATTGGTGTGACAAAACCAGCATTAAACATTTTATATTATTGATTAATGATTATGCTATTTACTTAGGCATTGTAACTAGTTGATCTTTTATTTGTGTAATATTTACTGTTTTATAATTATTTATTATATTCCATATTGCCTTTCCCTTGTTGGCAGCTGAATATATTATAATAACTGTTTTAGGCTTTCTGGGTTTTTTTAATTATAGTTCTGAGTCTTTTTGAATAGTCTTTAAATTTTGTGTCAGCTAATTAAATCGACAAAAAGTATGTCTATTAAAAGTTCCTAATTTTAATTTCGCGGCTAGGTTGGACGATGCCCCTCAGGCTATTACTGGTTTTTTAAAGGGATTAATTTCGTCAAATACTTTCGTTTAAAAGTTTTGGGGTCTTATGAACTGCATTAATCCAATTTTCTTTAAGTTCCGGAATATTTGGAAATCTAAAATGTAAAAATTAACCCTTAGGTACGTGCCATTGGGAATCATCAAAAAATAATTTATCGACTTTGTTTTGCAAGTTGTTACAGCACTTTAGCACAAGGTAAAAAGGGTGGGGGTGGTACTTAGAGATAGAAAGGGAAAGACTTATCTAATATTCTAGTGAAAGTAAGGGACTTTTTAAAAAGACATCAACGCGGTGTCACTTTTTTCATAACCAACCAGTTTAGCTTGAGCTCTGCAATATTAATAATGTTAATAAATTATAAATGTGTTTTACTTACCGATGAAAATTTATGCCATCTTTTTTATAGCTAGATGTTCTAGACGATTTTCCACACCATTTAATTGAACAGGTAGGTACTAACTTTTGCTTTTGTTGCAATGAATGTTTTACAGGTTATCAAAATTATCGTGTGTGCACAAATCCAATAACTGTTCCGAACATAAAAAAAAGCCACTCATATTGGCATCTAATATAAGTGCAACTACACATAACTGTCGTGAGCCTGAGTCGCCCGTATGAGCAGTCAAGTGTAGAGTTATAGTCATTGGGAACCACAGTGCAAAGAAGAGACTAAAACAGTACCTATATTATGAGCTATGAGCTAACAAAAATGTAAATACAAAAATCGTAAGTAGGCATGTTGTTTCTTTTCATGTTTTTGTAGTTGTATTTTGTAGGTGTTGTTATTATTGCGAATTTTGTTCTTTGTTATGAATTTAATAAAAATAAAAACTAAGTGAAACGTTAAAATAACACATATATTATTATTGACAGGCTCGCGTTTGACCACTATCTCACGTGATGATAAGCGATGATGTGGCCGACGATGGAGCACGCTAGCCTAGAAGTAACCTATTCACTCTTGACTTAAAGACTCCTAGGTTGTAGCTATCAGGAAACACAGACTCCGACAGGGAAATAGTATCAATTATTTTGATTAAGCATACTTCATCTAAAAAGCCCCAAGCCTGGTAAAACTGCCAGTCTTCAGCTCTGATAAAATCCGAAATGTTCGTTTACAACCAACCTCGGAAGCATCGAGCTTTGTGACGGTGC
Source organism: Mythimna pallens (assembly GCA_961205895.1). Lineage (NCBI taxonomy): Eukaryota > Metazoa > Arthropoda > Insecta > Lepidoptera > Noctuidae > Mythimna > Mythimna pallens. The sequence goes on from OY540829.1 coordinate 26,186,760, forward strand.
TGAGTCGTGCTGAAGCGACCATTCCTGGTGTGGAATATGGTTTTGTTAAGAGACATTATCACCTCAAGAATCGTATCTTGACATACTTATGCCGATGTTTTGACACCTTTTTCACAAAAATGTGGCTCAGTCACTCCTTGATAACATACACCGCACCAAACCATCACTAAAGACAGATTATGTCCAAGTTGTACTCTGCTGACTAATTGGGAATCATCTATATTATGTAGAGCTTTGAGGGAAAAATTGCTCAATAGTAAACATTTTCTCGACAATATTTTTCCTGTGAGCTCCCTTTGCGTACCGCTTCAGAAGTAATTTTGGTTGAACCACCCTCTTTATTTTTAAATTATCAGTTAATTAATGACCTGTGCGTCACTTATAGGCTGCAAGTCTTAAGTCATCTCTTGAAATACGCGACATGCTTTTAGGTGTTATATTCATGTCCCGAGAAAAATCTTCTGCTTTCGGACAGGTTTGCTTCGAATTCTTTCCTTTCCTTTTGAGGTTTCATTGTACCTATAAATAGCTGTTATAGCATTAGACAGAAGTTAAAAAAGGTTGTTTTAGGGTACACTTTGTAATAAAAGTACAATATATGTATATTGTGCTTTATTACAGTTAAGACTGATGGTGAATTTATTATAATCAACTTATATTATATACCAACTGTTATACTTAAATAAATTCATGTGAACTATCCATCTTCTGAATTTATGAGGCTTTTAATTTAAAAAAAAATATTTAGTTCTTATTTATATTATACCACTAGTGTCCACGTTAAAAACCTAAAAGAAGTAGAGGTTGTCAGTACCTGGAACGTTTTTCATTATACTATATTATATTCATCATCATCATTTCAGCCGAAAGACGTCCACTGCTGGACATAGGCCTCCCCCAAGCGTCGCCACAACGACCGATCCTGTGCTTCTCGCATCCACCGCACTCCCGCGACCCTCACCAGGTCGTCGGTCCACCTTGTGGGAGGCCTTCCAGTGCTGCGCCGTTGCCTGTTGTGCCGGTGCGCGGTCGCTACTCTAGAACCTTTTGGCCCCATCTACCATCCGTTCTACGAGCAATGTGCGCCATGCCCACTGCCACTTTAGACCTTGATTCTCCTGCGGATATTTTCATTCCTTATGCGATCACGCAAGCAAACTCCGAGCATAGCCCTTTCCATTGCTCTTTGGGTGACTATAAGCCTCCTGATGAGGCCTATTGTAAGCGACCATGTTGCAGTGCCATATGTCATCACTGGTCACAGACTTGAGAAACTGTGGTATGTTGGACGAGAAGATACCGCGCAGCTTCCCGAACGCTGAAAGGTATCAGCCACCTCGGAACCCAGCCGAGTCGGATTCGACGATTGACCTCTTTCTCAAAGTTAGACCTACCCAACTGGATTGTCTGTCCCAGGTAAACGTAATCGTCTACAACTTCGAGCGTAGTCTCCAATCTTGATCGGAGTGGGTGCTACATGCTTATTTACCATGACTTTGGTTTTGTCCATATTCCACTCTTAAGTTTTTAAGTCCTACTCTTTCTGAAGCTCTACTAAGGTCATCGAGCATAGTACTGAGCTCCTCCGTAGTCTCAGCCATGACTACTATATCGTCGGCAAACCGAAGGTGAGTGATGTACTCGCCATTGATTTTAATGCCTAGTCCACTCCAGTCCAGAATATAATATTATTTAAGTATTTCTATTTGTATTGTTACGCCGTGAAACTTGAACACGCCATATCTTCGATGAAATCAAGAGTAGCATCATATAATTAAAACGCATTGCTGTACGAAACTTCTAGAATGGAAGTACGTACCCAGGCCTGGCAAGTTCTCTCCACATTATTTCTTCACTATTATTATTAAATAAGGTTTAGTAGGTAGGTAAGTAGGTATATAAGGAATTCGAATAGAGTCGAAATTCGCATGAAAGTAGGGAGGTACATGTTTGTAATAAAAATAATTTATTACCCAGCGATTCGACGAAAATTTTCTGGAATGGCCTGAAACGTCGGTATCTAGAATGTTTCTGGCTTCGCATATAAATACGGGCTCCCGACCGGAAGTGAGTCAGTTTGTTTTCGACTGCGAAACGAGTGCAATACCTAAGTATGTGAAATGATACCTAACGACCTAAGCGATACTAAAACGGAACTCTAGTGTTCATTGTGAATTGGTTATTCGTTGATTGGACTTTGTTATTGTTTGTGTTTTTTATTTGATATAAACCAGTGCTTGACTGCGATCCCACCTGATGGTAAGCAGTGATGCAATCATTGATGGTGAGGCGCACTAGTTTATTAAGAGCCTATTCACTCTAGCCTTGAAGGCACCTAAATTATAGTTGGACGGGAAGACCGCAGCAGGCAAATTGTTCTAGTCCCTCGATGTACGCGGTATAAACGACGAAGCAAATCGCTTAGTCCGGACCGTTGAGTTTCAACAACGTAAGGGTGGATACTCGCCACACGTCGGGTTGTCCGATGGTAGAAAGGAGATGGCGGAATCAAGTCATGCAATTCCCGCGCACACTCTCCAAAATGCAACCTGTAAAATACCGATAGGCTGACTACCCTGCGCCTGTGCTCGAGGCTTTGTAGATTGGGTAACCAAATCTGGATCCCAAATTAGACTCTTCGCACGCCTTTCCACAGAGTCCAAAGCTGCTAGATGGTTTTTTGCAGCACCAGCCCATATGTGACTGCAGTACTCCACACACGATTGGACCTGTGCTTTGTATAACATTAGAAGCTGTCCCGGTATGAAGTACCGCCGGACCTTTGCAAGAACGCCTAGTTTTCTAGCAGCTACGTGGTGAATAAAGTTTTCTGCCAGTAAACCGGATTTTAATTACTAACGTTTGTAACAGTAAAAATCTTGTTGCCTTGTATTGTGAGGAAACTTGTTGATACGTCATTAAAAAAAAATATCTATTTCATTTACCTAAGCGTTTAGTACTTACCTTACAATAATCAAATTTATCTAAGTAGGTAATGTTATTTGTTAAAATTGTATCAATTTATCTCGAAAAATAAATGTTGTGTACACCTGCTTCTGTGAACCTCTTTTGTCTACTGCTATAGTGCGGCTGGAGCGCATGGAGTTTCAAAAATTGCATGTGGACCTAAAAGCCCTACTTTATTACTATCACAGTGATTCGGTTCTCTTTATCAAATCAATCCATTTTAAAATCACAAAATTATTTAACATCGACTGGCGCGAAAATAAGAAAACACAATACATATTCATATTATTAAAACAATGACAGATTAGATTCCGAATGCAATATTATCTTTTTTTTATTGTAACAATATTTATAGCCAGACGTATATTAAGCTCGATACTGTAAATTTCTCGCACAAGGCTAACATTGTGAACGAATTTTTGACCAAACACTCAACAAATACCATCGAGCAACCATATTCACCAGATATGGCTCCTACCGCCTTTTTTGTTTTTCCTAAACTCAAATTACCACTTCGTGGCAACCATTTTCAATCGGTAGAAGACATAAAGGAGAATTCGCGGCGAGAACTGAACTCAATTCCGGAAACAGCATTAAAAAAATTGTTGTGATGATTGGATTATTCGTTCGCGTAAGTGTATCGTTTCTGAAGGAGCATAATTTGAAGATGATAAAATAAATTTGGATGAATAACAAACATTTTGTGTATTATTGATCTTTTCCCGGTACTTTCTTGACAGAGTGTACATGCAGTTTTAGCAAGCAGGATGTTACAAATTTGTCTGTACATGTTTTACACTTCGGGCGTACAAATTAATATAGTTTACAATCATTTATCAAAAATTACAAATAAAACAAGTAAAATAAGTATATGAATTAATTAATAAAAAAAAACTAAAAAAATGATAGAATAAATTTAAAAAAGAATGTCAAGCAGTCATTAAAACGCATTAAAAAATAATCAATGTGAGATAAAATAACAAATAAAATATGTTTAAGTAATTGTCATTAATCTAGCCTAATAAATTAATATAAAAAAAGCCGAATAAAATAAAAATGTCAAATAGTCAATAAAATGCATTAAGTAATAAATTATTAAAAAAAAAATAATGCCCGAATAAAATAAAATTTTAAAAATTCCAGAGGTAATTGATATGCATAATAGAACAGAAAAAAAAGTCAGATAATGTCATTCAAAATGTCACTTATACTGTAATAACACTTGTTTGTTAGTAAATCTCGAAACTTCTTTTTAAACAAATTAACTAGCAATGTTGGACTGTGATATTTTGTTATAAATTTTAGGAGCCATACAGAAAACGCTTTTCCCCTTTGTCTTTGACGTGTGCGAACACAGTTGGTTATTGTCACGTCTGTTGCGGGGGAAGGTGTCAGCTAGTCGTGGAAATAGATTCCGATTTGTCTGCAATTTCAAAAATATACAGAGATGGTAGTCAATAATCTGTGTTTTTTGAAAAATGGCATACAGCTGTCGGTCGACTTCAAATTGAACATCACCCGAATGCATCTTTTTTGAGCCTTAAATGCTCAAAAAAGACGATTCGATTTAGCTCTGGTGCCAGTTTAAATAAGGCGTACGCAGCAGAGCTCAATCGTTTACTAAGGTATTCTATGTGTTTTTCTTTCGAGGTATGAGTAAAGTTCTTTATAAAGGTATTTTTCAAAAAATTTGCACATTATAGGATTTTTTTTTTTTTTTTCTCAGACCTATAATAATAATAATAATAATAAAGTTTATTTGGAACACAAACATAATTCAAGTCTTAATAAACTAGAACAGGAACAGTTAATTTAACAAAAAACATAGCCTGCTGTCTCCCAAACTAGGCAAAAACCTGTATCTTGGGAGGCAGTATATTAACAAATACTCTGGTCCGTAGCCCATGTAAGACGACGTGAACATAAATGTAAAAATAAGTAAAAAAATTAAAGAAAAAATTAAGGCAATTGGTCTGTAGTTAGCCATGTTTTCCTTATTGTTTTTCTTAAATAATGGTTTCACTCTTAAAACTTTTAGAGCATCGGGATTTATACCTGAACTGATCCACAAATTTATTAGGTAGTTTAAGTGGGTACAAAAGGTTTCAGACACATACTTTACAACCTTAGTGGAAATACCATCATAACCTGTACTATTTGTGGCATTTAGAGATTTAATTATATTTAATATGTCAACCGGTATACTTGGTGCAACAAAGATTGAATTTTTCCGTTTTTTAATAATAAACGTTGAATCTTTGCTTCCTGAACTGAACTTTGACTTGGTTGAATTTTGTCTACGAAAAAATTATTAAACGCGGCAGCTATTTCTTGAATCACTTACTATTTTGTCATCGATCTTTATATAGCTACTTAATAGATTCTTTAGGTAAAAATAGTTTTGATTTCTATAAACTGTTCCAAGTGATTGTTGATTTATTTGTTGCAGTTTTAATTGAGTAATTATTTTGAGCTCTATGTTTTGTCAATCTCATTATCTTTTTAAACCTTTATATGTAATTCTTAAAAATATTTTTATTCGTCATATTTGGTTTCAATCTGTACTCCCAAAGCAATTGACGCTTCTTTTTGCTACATAACATAATACCATGTGACATCCATTTTGATTTTTTAATCACATTTATGGTTGTTACTTAGCTTATATGGAAAACATAGGTCATAAAATAGTTTAAAGTTGTCAATAAATATGTCAAAAGCGATATTTGGATCTTCTGTTTCGTATATTTCCTAAATAGGCAGATTTTTTAAGCAGTCCCTAAATTTGACCATATTCTCTACACTAAAGTTCCGTCGTTTCCTGCGCCAATATTTCAACAGACAAGTTTTTTTAACTGGGCATTTTATTAGTTGTGCTGTATGGAAAATTATGTACAAAATTGTCAATGCAAGTTTGGCTATGAATTCTAGTAGGTTGCTTTAAAACTAACTTAAGGTTGAAATTTAGTAACAGACATTCGAAATCCAACACAACATTATTTTCTTCATTATGTCGATGTTAAAATCTCCTGCCATAATAATATGCTCATACCTTTTTTTAATATTTCTTGTAATATTCTTTCTAAAGTTTCATAAAATACATATAAAACCAAATAGGAAGCAAGTTCTTTGGCAAGTCACCTAAAGTTATTAACAAGACTGAACCAAAAAAAAAAAGTTATGCGCTAATTAGGTAATAACCCCCAATAAAATGGAATTTGAAAGACTTGATGAAATGGGGAAACCTACTAGTGTGAATTTTACACAACAGCCGTACCACTTCATAGCGTACTGGTGTGAAATGGTGTTAACATTATACCTACATAGGTACAGAAATGCGATTGCAGCAAGCCCTAAGAGGTTTGCTATAATGTATTGTTCCATCTCTGAAGTTCCTCATCATATGATCTGGTAGAAACATCAAAGAAGTTGTTAGATCGATCGATCGTGGAAGTTAATTACTTAAGTAATTATGTGACGTATTTTGAGAACCGAAATTATGGAATTTATCACCCTTCCAGTCATAAAATATAACATACACAATTGGAAAGTCAATTCTACGAAGATTTCTTACAAATATTTGGCCATTTGCAATTAATTACATAAATAGGTATTTTGTTTTGAGAAATTTAAAGTGTCTTCTATCTACATATATATAAAACTCCATTGTAAGAGCTCTTGAAGAAGAACCTTTGCTGCTAACACAATTATTGTCAAGGACTTATAGACCTTTAAGTGTTAATGACCGAAATAGGTGACTAAATAGACTCCGAAGTAAAGGATCTGGTTTTAGAAATCCAAAAAAAAATAATGACCTCGTAATTCACGGTTCGTATTGGCAACCTACCTATTGAAGTACCTATCTTGAGCTGTAGCTCAAACCTTCACTATGGGTTTTACTATGGTTTCCTCCAGAAGGAATAGTCGTAAAAGTTTTGAACCAAATAGTAGTGACTCACGCGACAAGTCCTCCTAGGAAGGCCACGGGTCCTCCGCCGATGAGCCTGATCTTACGGTGGCACGAGTCGAACAGCGACAGTCTGGCATGCGGCGGTGGAGGCAGGCCCACCATACCGCCCGTGGTCACGGAGCGTAGCATTAATCACAAGCACATGGGCACAACACTAACCGGGCGCGAGAGCGCGACAAATAACAGCTGCGAGCTGTCCGCTCCGCCGAGCATCGCAACACATGTGGCTAGGCTGGCGGCCTGCGCGGGACTGACGTGTGCCGCCACTCCGCGCCCCCCCCTCCGTACGCCCGTCTCTCCTCCGCGCTGCCATACATACTACTACTCCCTCTGTCTGATATGACTTTGAAACACTGTTCTATTGATTCTTGTTTTTCTGGCTATTTAAGGTAAATCCGTATTGTTACGAGTAGTTTTAACTACCTGACGAAAGCTTTTAGAAACAGCTTTATTCGTACCAAGGCTAAATGGTCCGTTATAACACGCTTTCGAAATGCACAACAAAGCGATACGATAGTGTTTAGGCAGTGGGTCGCGTCGCGATCAGCTGACGCTGCACGCTGCGGAGAATGGCGCGAGGCATTGAAGAGATGCGGGATAGCAAGAGGAGGGGGTTGGGGAGGAGGCCGAATCATTGACGTCGACGCACTTTAGTAGCTAGTCGACCAAACGTAGTTTACATTAAACAATGACCTCAATTTTCACGGCTACGGGTAGCACAGTGCGTGATTTGTGATTTATGTTATTTTTGGTAAAGCATTTTTGAATGAATTAACTTAATACTAAGTACCTAGTTAAAACTTGACAGGATGTTTTGCAATTATCTAAGTACATTTCATATCTTAGGACCCGGGGCCCTGGTCCTTTGAAAGGCATGCCAGGAGGCAACTCGCAGAGGCCGCGTTGGACATATTGAAATGAAAAGTGAAACTACTACGCGATCCTTTCTGAACAGGCTAGGCAAGTGCACACAAGGCCAACCCCCGATTGGTGGGAAACTATTGTGACATAAGGAAAACTAAGATATAGATAAGTTATGGTTTTGAGAGGCTACAGTAGTTAGTTTTAGTTATCAAGTACTAAATAACGACTATGGCCCCTGCCTTGCCTGAGCAATGTTATTAAAATACAATAGTAAAAAAAAACTGGACAAGTGCGAGTCGAACTCATGCACTTTTTTTTTATGTGGGAAAATCATCTTATGACAAATCCCGCTTTTCAAAAACCCACTCCTGTTCCCTCGTTGCCTTCGTCCCAGAGCCCGGGTTTTGCTTTCACACTACCCATGGCCCCAGTAGGCTTCGACCCTGCTGGGCCTTTTTTTCCAGCGCGGCACGGGCCGCCCAGTCCCGAGTCCAGTGGCCTTTTTGTTATGGGTAAATGAAGCGCTCTCATATGACACCACCTGACCTTCGAATCCCTTTTGGAACAGCAGTCCACAGCTGGACATCGACGTCTCCGACCGCACGATTATCGTCTCGATTCTCGAAACTCTCAATCAGTTGCAATCATTCAAATCCAAAGGGAGTGCCATACTGCCCATACAGGTCTTGGACTTGAGGAGGCTGTCAGTGTCACACACTCTGGCGCCCTGGGTACCGGGGATGTGCAAGACTACCTACAAAATATCGAGTAATTTTATTTAGCAAGACCGACAGGCTCCTCCGCTCGTTGCAGAGCAGAGAATATCCATGGGAGTTTTATATGATAAAAAGAAAAGATACGGTCTTTTCTTTTTATCATAGCTACGTTTTTTCCATAAAATTTAAAACAGTACGGCCGGCTTATGTGCTTGTAGCAAATACAAAACGTGTTTGATTTTATTCTCAATTATCTAATGCCCCGTTTACACAAAGGCTAGGGATGGCGATTGGCCGAGACTGGGCCCATGTGTAAACGGGGCATAAGAAAATTCATTATTAATTTAATTTTATTAAGTAATTAGTGTACGATATTTTTTGCATAATAATGGCGTCCAATTGATTAAAAACATAGGTAGGTACCTATCTGGATTGTTTTGCCACTTTCGTCACTAGTGTTCTACCGAAAAATAGTGTGTTGTCCAAGGTCACAGTTTGCTGCATCAATGACCATTGTGTGTGTAATGGAGCCAAACCTAGAGAGGAGGGTTGCGTCACACTCACAGCGATGAAACAGTTGCGTTAGTCACCCACTGGCATTGCGGGCGAATACAAACATTGCATCATACACAGGTCAAGTTACATATTAAACATAATCTTTACCGTCTGTACTTATGTCAGTTCAGGTTCTTTCTTTTGCTGCTGAGCCACGGCGTCGGCGCCACAGTACTCGGTAGGTACTTGAAGTACCGAGTATTTCGTTTGCTTTAAGATAGGTACTAGACGACATTCGCGTTAAACGGTATTTGAGGTGAAATACGTTTTGCAAAATTAGTTAATTATTTTTATGCAGTGGTATAGATGCGAGGCGGCGGGGGGAGGGGCGGGTGGCAGTGCGGAAGCACAAATGTCAAGGGCGCGCCGCACCCCCGCATCCCGTGGCTGGCACCGGCACAAGTGACATCACGTACATCTCCGCCACACACCGCACGCCGCGCGAGCCTCGGGCGGTGGTGGCTGCAACTAACGGACGAACGGATCCTCAGCATTTGTGAATTCGATAAACAGTAGACACCCAAGGAAGCAAACTGCGTTACAAATAGCGAGGCAAACTTATGCCCAGTCATTTCATTGCAGACTTCCGTTAGGAGGTTGAGTGATTAATTCAACTGTCATAAATTATAAACCTTATTTGGTTGATTTCTTTGGGCTGTAAAAGACATTGCCCAATTTCTTTAAATTGGGACCTGCTGTTTTTTTTTTTCGATGGGTTTATCAGGTTTTGATTCCATAACCTAGTTAGAAATTAGATACATAGGTTGTTGGAGTTATTAGGTGGACACCAAAGCAAACACGGTTTTTGAGGATTTGAATAATAACTATTGCCCTGTGCGATAAGACCGCCCATTGTACACTTATTTTTAATTGTGTTTGTCCTTGTTTTTGTTTATATGGTGTACAATAAAGAATATAATAATAAGTCACTCCGACGCCATCTTCATCATCAATACAGTCAGCGGATGTTGTACAGGAGACAAATTCTGTCGATGATACTGTACCCACTGCTAGGACTGCAACAAGTCGTAGGAAATGGAGTATTGAGATGAATAAATTCATCCCACGGACTTATCTTTATCTTACTAATATGGAAACAGACAAAAATGCATATCTTCCATCACTTCATACTAAGTTCTTAGAAAAATACCCAGATATGCAAGTTAGCCGACAAAGAATAGCCGACCAGCGTAGAGCTATAGTTCAAAAGAAATTGCTCCCACAAGACACAATTGACCAGATTTATGAAGAGGTCAGGGTTGAACTAAAAAATGTTTCACACTCGGATACAGCAACACTCCACACAATCCAGCCAGCGTATGAGATGGACATATGAACATAATGAAGCAATAATTAGAATATATTATACTGTCACGCAATTAGAAAGAAATAAAACAGCTTATAAAAAACATTTACGTGAAGAATTTATAAATATATACCCAGAATTAACACATTTAACAGAACAAAGATTATCTGATCAAGTGAGAGCGATTAGAACTAATGCATACAAGATATCAAAAAGTAAGAAGAAATTAAAAAACAGGTAGCTATAGAATTAGAGAATCCCAATACTAACGACCAAAATACTGAACAAACTAGTGGCGATCATTTGAATACACAATCGCAGATCGAGTTAGATCTACTTGGTACAAATGCTAACTTCTCTGACACACCTACAAGCACTCTCACAACAGACGTATTTTTGAATAACAGCGCTGAAATAGGCATCGTCCTTGAATCACAAGTAAATACAGAAAAGGATAATAATTTCTTGAATAACATCAATATTGCTCAATCTGAGCCTATGCAAGCCAATCTTAACTTTATCTCAGAAAGTAATACCGAAATAGAAGCCACATTTCAACAAGCTGAACTAAATTTTTAAGATACACACCCCACTAATAGGCCAAACATTCCCAAGCAGAAGACCTCTAAAAAGTTTTCTGCAATAGTTTTGTACATAAATACCGTCATTCTTCCTAAACATGTTAATGGCGATACCGAATTTATCAAATTGCAGACAATAATTTACTGTGCAGTATGGACGGCAGCTATATGCAACGGAGCCAAAATAGCGGGCTCAACACAAAATGAATATCGTACATATAAATTTATAAAACCAAAGTGGAAAATCAGGTTAGAAAAGAGAATTCAAAATTTAAGAGCATAATATATAGGTAGTTTAACACATTTTATTAATGATGATGAAGTCAAAAATAAGTAGCAGCAGTCGAACAAATAAAGTTAAAATATCAATTACACGCTCAACATGAAAATTCTAATACACATATAAAACACTTTTTGGACACTTTAAAACAAAAATTGAGCGCAGCATCCAGTAGACTTAAAAGATATATAACATGCACTAATCGCAAAGTACAAGACATAAAATTTAAAAGCAATAAAAATATATTTTACTAGCTGACCCGGCAAACGTTGTTTTGCCATATAAATATTTAAAAAAAAATTTTAGGGGTGGACTACCCCTAACATTTAGGGGGATGAAAAATAGATGTTGGCCGATTCTCATAGATACCGGATAAGCACAAAAAATTTCATCAAAATCGGTCAAGCCGTTTCGGAGGAGTATGGCAACGAAAACTGTGACACGAGAATTTTATATATATAGATAGAAACCTTACATCTAATAACAGACACACCACTAACTAAACTCTAGATACACCTTCATCTGAATCACTACGACAATTTTGGGCCAATATTTGGGAAAATCCGGTATACCATAATGATGATGGAGGGTAGATGGCGCTGTAGCCGTGTAAACATTAGCTCCGTGTCAAAAAATCATTTTAAATAGTAAAACTCATTTTTCATAAAGTCTTTATGGAAAATATGATTCAGTATTGTGTGACTTTTATCATAAAATGTTTGTGACAAAAACAATCAAGTTTAAATTGCAGAAGTTGGCATAAATATCTAGTGAAATCAAACACCATAACTAGTAAAGTTTCCATAAATATTATTACACCGTAACATAAATAAAACCCTATTGAAGAAATCAGGAAAAAAGGTTAAGAAAAATAATGTGAACAAGTGAGTGTATTTTTTAAATATTACTCCTAAAAAATCCGTTGATCAAACTAGACACGGATTCTCTTTGTTTGATTCAATTTTGACCTTTGGACCTCGACATAAATTTTATGACCAGCAAACTTCGCACATGATGTCAACAACTAGATAACATATTTCGACAAACATCCTAAGTCTTCGGATAGCGGCGAGGCCAACGCGTTCGACTTTGGCGACGTTGAATACTGGTTCGAATCTCAGTGGCGCACTGGTGACTTTTTGTAGATGTTTTTACCAACATTTCAAAAAACGTTAGCCCGTAATTTGCTAATAAGAGCTTAGCTTTTAAAGAACTTTTTGGAAATTTTATTTTATACATTTTTATTGATGATCAGTTTTTGAATCGACATATTTAATCAATAACAACAATAATTTTAATATGGAGAACGATCATTTTGATAATATTACATACAGAAAACCACAGCGTTCAAGCTCACTTTGTGATTTAACCAATGCAGATCAGTCACTCTTTGATACTACTATGCTAAGTTTGCCTAATTCTTCAATCGCTGAATCTCCGGAGATTAAGGAGTTAATGGAAAAAAATTACCTTCTAGAAAAACAATTGTTAAGTGCTAATGAGGAAATAGAAAACTTACATCTTGAAAATACTTCATTAAGGCAGGAGTTACATAAATTCAAGCAAATTATTGATATTTATAAAAAAGTTGGAACTGCTGACAATACTATTCGCACACCAAAATCAGCAAAAAAGAAGTGTTCTTCCAAGTTGTCTAACATAGAAAAAAGTTCTGTACTTAAGAAAAATCATAGTCAATCTAGTGAAACTCATGACGACGACTCACAACAACAACTTACTAATGAAAATCAGATTAACACAATACAACAAGTACCGGAAATCCTGGGTAACAGAAACTCTCTAGTGGGCTGCTGTGGCAGTGACAAACTCGTAATTCATAGCAATGCCACCAAACATAAAATGTGTATTTTAAGTAGCAATAAAAAGAACAATGTATTGTCCATAGCGGAGAAAACCTTTGATAATGGTTTCAATCTGTGCCATTATTTTAAACCTTATGCATGCACCAAACAGCTGCTTAAAGATCTTGAGACAAAATTGCTCGAATTTACTCTCGATGATTTCTGTATATTATTTCTGGGTGAAGAAGACTTTATGACGACCAACAATTACTACGACATTATCTTCTATATAAGAGACGTATTGCTAACTGTGCAGCATACTAACATAATAGTCTGTTTACCTACATTTAAGTGCCCCTTTGATACAAGTCTTTTTAATTGCCGAGTAGAGACTTTTAATAACCTACTGTATCTGGATATTTGGACGCATGGTCACGCCTTCCTCGTGGACAGCAATCTAAATCTCGAATATGACTACAGCATGTTTAATAAGTACACAGGATCTATAAACAATCGTGGTCTATCGAGAATATTCAAGGACTTGTTAGATTTAATTACTAGTATAACAGAGCAATCTGACATAGCACAAATTGATATAGACAAACCAAAAGAACTAATGAAATCAAATGAGAACTTTTTTCTTGACTAAGAACCTTTACATATTACACCAAAATATTGCTGGATTATTAGGAAAATCTGACAATCTTTCAATTTGTTTACATGAGCTATATGATAAGAATATACGGGTCGATATATTGTGCATTACAGAGCATTTCTTGATGGAGGGATATGAAAGACATTTAAAAATACCGGATTGCTGTTTGGCGGCCAATTTCAGTCGCAAGGCAAGCAAACGTGGTGGAGCGTGTATACTCGTAAAAAATGGACATCAATGGAGGGAACTGGAAAAAATAGCAAAATTATCTACAAGTGGTGTTTTCGAATGTTGCGCCATTGAATTAACGTCGTACAAGACTGTAATTGTATGTGTATACAGAGTACCTAATGCTAGCAACTTTAATGAATGTATGGAAAAATTAGACATATTGTTACGTATGCTTGTAAAAAGGTCCTATAAAAATATTGTTTTAGCAGGAGATTTTAATATTGACATATTGAAGCGAAATAGGCAATCAATTGAATTTGAGACATTGTTACTTAATTACAACCTAAAACTTGCTCTATATGAACCAACTCGACTTGGGAGTCAGTCATGCATTGACAACTTTGCGCATAATTTTAGCAAGTCCTTTAAAACGTCTGTACTTGAATTAGCTCTCTCTGACCATACGGCTCAACTCCTTAAATGCCCTATAAAAACTGTATGTTCTATAAAGCAATGGCGTATACTTAGACGTGACTATAACAACGAAAATGTCAATAAATTTAAATCGTATTTAGGTAGTTTGACATTTTCAGATGTATATGAATCTAATAATCCTAATATAGCTTATAGTGCATTTGCAGAAATGTTTTTGTTTTTATATAACCAGTTTTCCTAAAATACCGATCTATATGAAAGTATTACGAAAAAATAAATGGGTATCGCGGGGTATTAAACTCTGTAGTGCAAAAAAACGACATTTATTATGGCAATATCGATCGAAACCTACGCATAAAAACAAAATTTTATTTAAAAAATATTGTAATACATTTAAAAGAATCATCTATTTGACGAAAAAAGCACAGAACACTTATAAAATAAAAACGTCTAGTAATCGATCAAAAACGACATGGCAAATTATTAATGAAAATAAACAAAATATTCCTAAGAATAACATTGACCAAATTCGTATCAATAGTAAAATTATCACGGACCCTAAACAAATTACAAACCTGTTTAATGATTTTTTTATTGACAAAATAAAGCCAATTGCGGCAGGGTCAAATGTCACTCATCATATCCTGAATAGAAAGGATTCCATGTTTATGACTCCGTGCTTACCTACAGACATAGTCAATATTATTCTGGCCCTTAGAAACACTAACAGTGTGGGTTATGATGATGTTAGTACAAAGATCGTTAAATCTGTTGCTGATATTGTGTCTGGCCCATTGTGTCATATCATGAATCTATGTATTTGTGTAGGAATATTTCCTGATGCCTTGAAAAGATCGGTTGTAAAACCATTACATAAGAAGCAAGAAAAAGACTTGATGCAAAATTACAGACCAATATCATTAATATCCGTTTTCTCTAAGATATTTGAAAAATATATTTCTCGAGAACTTAGTAAGTATATAGATAAACATGATATACTTTGTAATGAACAATACGGTTTCAGAAAAACTAAAACAATAAATATGGCAGTTTATGACTTTTTGTACAAAATTATGATATATATGGATAAAAATACCCCCATCTCTGCAATTTTCTGTGATATGACGCAAGCTTTTGATTATGTTCAGCATGACATTCTATTAAAAAAGCTTGAGGTGTATGGTATAAGAGGAAATGTTCAAAGACTTCTACAGTCATATTTACAAAAAAGGACGCAAACAACTAAAATAGCGACGATTAATGCAAGCACTAAATGTGAGGTAATTTATACATCTGGGGAGCGTACCGTCAACTATGGCGTACCGCAAGGAAGCGTATTAGGACCGCCGCTTTTTACCCTTTACATCAACGATTTGCCTAAATATATAGAACACAGTATGACACTTTTTGCAGATGACAGCACGATAATCATTCCATGTGATGATAAGCATAATTATGAAGCTGATATAAATAGCACATTAACTAAAGCTATTCTTTGGTTACAAAATAATAACCTTAAAATCAATTTGAATAAAACGGTAATAATGCATTTCAGCCAAAGACCGTTAAAGTTTCCAAATTTTAAAATTAAATATAATAATAATGAAATTGACGAAGTGAATTCTACTAAGTTTTTAGGATTAACGGTGGATCGAAATTTAAATTGGAAGGCACACATAGAGGTCATTAGCAAAAAATTAAGTAACAGTGCATTCGCACTATATAAACTATCGCGAATTCTTAATACTGATGTCCTATTAACTACCTATTACGGCATAGCAGAGCCGATTATCAGATATTGCATTATCTTTTGGGGACATTCTACGGATAGAGATATAGTTTTTAAAGCCCAAAAAAAATGCCTTAGATCCATATTTAGACTGAAAACAACAGATAGTTGCAAGCCATTTTTCATAAATTACAAAATCTTGACTTTACCATCAATTTATATTTTGGAAATTGCAATATTTGTTAAAACGAATCCTAATTTATTTCCCCGGATGGCAGATGTGTTTCCTAGAAATAGACGTGACAATAGTCAACTCTGCCAACATAGATCTCGGACTGCTCTTATGCGCAAGAGTGTTTTTTGTATGGCTCCCATTATTTACAACAAGCTTCCGAATAGCTTGAAAGAGCTAAACTTAGAACTATTTAAGAGGAAATTGAAATCTTTTTTAACTAGTAAAGCATATTATGATGTTAGGGAATTTTTAATAGATCCACTTTAAATTGACATAAATTATTCGATTTGTACTATAATAATGATTTTATAATGACATTCTTTATTTTTTACGGATTATCTTTTTTTTTTGGACCAACTGACATTTATTATGAATTGACATTGAATTATAGATTAATTTAATTCGATATGTATGATAATAATAATTTTCATAATGGTATTTAATTGCAATTTTTTACTTAATTTTGATTTTTTAAATCCTGAACACATTATTATATTTGCACACCATGACAATATGGTAAATATGTTAGCACAACTCCATTAACTGTAACACCTTGCATGCATTGTTTACTATAATAATTGTATGTACACTCATGTTTGAGCAAATAAATGAAATCTGAATCTGAATCTGAATCTGAATCGCGCAAATTGGGTCAGCGATGCAACTACAGAAATTCCAGAGATGGAATTTGAGGTTATACCCATAGGCATATTTATAGAAGTCATCAAGCGCACACACAACTGGAAATTACCAGGCACTGACAATATCCACAACTACTGGTATAAGAAATTCTCGAGCATAAATCCTTTCTTATATAACCATCTAAATACATTCATAAAATCACTACATTTACTTCCAATATACATCACACACGGAGTAACTTATATGATACCTAAAGATATAAATGACACCATAAGTCCCGTAAAGTACCGACCAATTACTTGCCTACTAGCCTTGTACAAAATATTAACAGCCTGCATAAGCGAAGTAGTATATGAACAGTTAACAAAAAATAATATTCTAGCAGAACAGCAAAAGGGATGTCGTAAGCATAGCCAAGGACTTAAAGAGCAACTAACCATTGACGCGATAGCTATGAACAGCGCCGTTAAAAGTAGAAAGGATATCCATACTATGTTTATCGACTACCAAAAGGCTTATGATTCAGTTCCGCACAGTTGGTTATTGCTCGTCTTAGACTTATACAAAATCCACCCAACACTTAAACAATTCATACAAACGTCTATGCAGAACTGGCAAACTGTTCTTAAAATGAAGCCGATACATATCAATCGTGGAATTTTTCAAGGAGACGCTCTGAGTCCACTATGGTTTTGTATGGCACTCAATCCACTGTCACACTTGTTAGATAAAACGGACGTGGGATTCACACTGGCAAACAATAATACACAATACAAACTAACACACTTAATGTACATGGATGACATAAAGTTATATGCAGCTGACAAGGAGGCACTTTTCCGACTAGCTGATACAACACAGATATTTTCTGATGATTATTGTATGTCATTTAGAGTGGATAAGTGCAAAATCTTGTCAGTTGTAAAAAGTAGAATACAAAATAATAGTTACTCACTTGGATCTGGTGAATTGATTGAACCAATGGACGAACACAGTACTTACAAGTATTTAGGGTTTAAACAGTCCAGACAGATACAGCAAAAGCTGTCAAAACAAGAATTGCAAAAAAAAAAACTCACTTCGCCTTATCTTTATCTTAAAAAGTAATCTAAACTCTAGAAACACTATTAAAGCCATCAACACATTTGCAATACCTATTCTCACATACTCTTTCGGAATTTTACACTGGTCAAAGACTGATATCAAAAAAATACAGCGCACTCTCCATACACTCCTTACCAAGCATAGAAAACATCATCCAAAATCATGCATACAACGACTTACACTGCCACGCCAAGAAGGAGGGAGAGGTCTGATAGATATACACAATTTACATAATAAAGAGATACATTCACTCAGAGTGTACTTCCACTGCAAATCAGAAAACTCATTACTACACAAACATGTATCGGAAATAGATAAAAAACTAACACCACTAAATCTCCAAAATAGAAACACGCAAATAAATGAACACACAGTAAGCACACAACAAAAAATTGCATCATGATCTGACAAAGCCCTTCATGGAAGACACCGAACCTCCCTGCGCCAGCCACACGTCGATAAAATAATGTCGAACGAATGGCTTAAACGAGGCGAATTGTTTCCCGACACTGAGGGTTTTATGTTAGTCATACAAGATCAGATAGTAGCTACCCGTAATTTTAGAAAATACATCATGAAAGACCAAAATCAACAAACTGATTCCTGTAGACGCTGCAACAGTGCCTCTGAAACCATCCAACATATAACAGGAGCATGTAAATCGTTAGCCCAAACCGATTATAAACACCGTCATGACCAAGTTGGTGCAATTATACACAAAAATTTAGCATATAAACATAAATTCGTAACTGATGGTACCGTATTATAAATATACCCCAGAAACAATTTTAGAAAGTCAGGATATCAAAATTTACTGGGATCGGACAATCACAACAGACAAAACGATTCATTACAACAGGCCCGATATTACTGTTCACGACAAAACCAATAAAACAGTATATTTGATAGACATAGCAATACCTAACTCACACAATATTCAAACCACAATATCCGAAAAGCTGATGCGCTTCGTTGGTGTCGATCGAATAGGTGTGGGTACCTTCACTTGGTCCAGCACACCTTCGCGGCACACCCCTGGTTCAGTCTTGGTCAAGCCAAGGTCAACTCCTGACACAGCAGGGCGTCACGTCTCGACGGAGTTCCTAACCTTAGGCCAGCCAATAAGAGCCAAATAGTGATTTTAAACAAAGCCCACTTGGTGATTAAACCCAGAGGGTCTTAGAGCGGCACGCTTTATTCCTTCGAATTATTACAATTCGAAGGAATAAAGCGTGCCGCTCCTCCTTGGATGTCTGCGTGTGAACTCTTTCGCGCCGCGCAGCAAGAAAAAAAGCTCAACCACCCCCAAAAAAACTACCTTCCTCTTTCCTCAGTTTCTAACCACAGACTATAAATACCTACATTACAATGTTTGATTTTTAAGTTGATACTTGGTGAATTAATTATTATTTTATTTCTAATGTAGTAATAAGTCTTTCTGCTTCTTTTCCCTTATTAACTCACTGTTTTATTTTTATTAATGTTGCTTTATTTATCGCAAATCAATTTATCACGGGGCGCCATCTCTCGGTAAGTTCGACTATGAGGTGTCATTTCAAATGCCATGAAAGAGATGTCGCTAGCAGTCCACTCAAACCGATTTTTAACGTCACAATACCAAACATCTATTACAATAATAAAAACACACGCCTTCTTTCTTCTTTCTGAGAAAACAATATCATCATGGTCCAATATTCGTTGCCGCAGAATTAGGGAAAACCCAATAAATCCAAATCATGGTCTGATTAGGTTTTACTGGGTTTTCCAATCAATCAATCATTTAGTTGATTATTGAAATTACGAATCTTATTCATCTACTTATCATAACCAAGCCCTTATTATTAACATAACATAATAACAGATTCTTATGCACATTGCGTTTATTAACAATAACATAGCATAGTCGGCCTAATAATGTTCCCACTGCTGGGACTCAGGCCTCTTCTCTACGAGAGGGAAGGGCTGTAATCCACCACGCGGGCCCAGTGCGGGTTGGTAGAGCATTGTATTAACAATGTCACCCCGAAATTCATTCTTCTCTAGGTGTATCATCATCATCCTTTCAGCCGAAAGACGTCCACTGCTGGACATAGGCCTCCCCCAAGCGTCGCCACAACGACCGATCCTGTACTTCTCGCATCCACCGCACTCCCGCGACCCTCACCAGGTCGTCGGTCCACCTTGTGGGAGGCCTTCCAGTGCTGCGCCGTTGCCTGTTGTGCCGGTGCGCGGTCGCCACTCTAGAACCTTTTGGCCCCATCGACCATCCGTTCATTGCAGGAGTCATCGAGCATTGTACTGAGCTCCTCCGTAGTTTCAGCCATGACTACTATATCATCGGCAAACCGAAGGTGAGTGATATACTAGCCATTGACATTAATGCCTAGTCCACTCCAGTCCAGAACCTTGAAGACCTCCTCCATTGCAGCCGTGAACAGTTTCGGAGAGACGACATCTCCCTGCCTCACGCCCCGCTGCAGAAGGTCTTCGAGGTCTGGGCCTGAAGTCGGACTGACATTGTGGCGTTTTCGTACAAACACTTCAGCACTTCGATGTACCGATAGTCAATCTGGCACCGTTGGAGAGACTGCAGTACAGCCGTCGTAGTCCACGAACGCTAAGCATAGAGGCAAGTTATACTCCTCTGTCTTCTGTATAACCTGCCGAAGCGTATGTATGTGGTCTATGGTGCTGAAACCTTTTCGGAAACCGGCTTGTTCGGGAGGCTGGAAGTCGTCGAACCTGCACGCGAGACGATTCGTGATGACTCTGGAAAACAGCTTGTAGACATGGCTCAGAAGTGAGATGGGCCTGTAATTCTTAAGCAGGGCATTGTCGCCCTTCTTAAAGAAAAGTATCACCACACCTCTGCTCCATGCCTGTGGCGTCTTTCCCTCAAGTATGACGGAATCGAACAACCTCTGAAGGGCCCTTAGGACCGGTTTTTCACCCGCCTTCAGGAGTTCGGCTGTAATTCCGTCGTCACCCGACGCCTTATTGTTTTTAAGCTACTTCAGAGCCACCCTAATCTCGTACAGGCTGACGTCCGGGATATCGTCGGTATAGTGCCGGGTTAATCTAGCTCTTGGGTCGTTTGCTAGATTCTTTGTGGGTTTTGTGATAGATGTGTACAGCTGTCCATAGAATGCCTCGATCTCTCCCAGAAGCTCCGATTTGGTGGATATGACTCTGCCATCGTCGGTCTTCAGTTTCGTGAGCTGGCTCTGCCCTATAGACAGATCCCTTCCAAAAACCTTGGAGCCCTTATTCCGCTCAATCGCATCCTTAATCCTTTCGGTATTAAAGAGGCGGAGAACGCGTTTTAAGGACTATGTGATCCGTCTATTGAGCTGCCGGTAGATGCACGCATCGTCTGAAGACTGCAAAATCATCTCACGCCTCTCTTTCAAGAGTTCGTGAGTTTGATCAGAGAGCCTTTTCTTCCTTGTACGACGAGTCTTAAATAACTTAGACCTGACCGTATGGACAGTTTCCACGAACCCATCGTTGTATTCGTCCACAGAGTCACCTAGGCACTCGGAAACGATTGTGAAGTTCGAGCTGAAAACTCTCGGAGTTTTGAATCTGGATCTGTGCTGGACGGAGCGTAGACTTCATCAGTCGAGATCTTTCAAGCTTGATATTGATATTCAATGTGCCTCTTACCATGCGGTGATCACTTCTAGTTTTCACCGCGTTGATCACAGAGACATCATTGAATATTTGCTTCTTCGTCGACATGATGAAGTCAATCTCATTTCTGGTCGCACCATCAGGGCTTTGCCAGGTCCACTTCCTACGCTCACGTTTTATGAAGAAGGAGTTCATCATATAGAGGCCCTCCTTCTCCATAAAACTAGCCAATAGGTGTCCCCGGCGGTTCCGATGTCCAAATTCAAATTGCCTCACTCGCAGCTCATCACCGTCTTGTTTACCCAGTTTCGCGTTAAAGTCCCCCATGACCACGGTGAAGTGAGTCTTAGAACCATGCATGGCTCTGGATATATCCTCATACATCGACTCTACTTCGTCGTCGGGGTGTGTCGAGGTCGGGGCGTAAACCTGTATGACCTTCAGCGAATATCTTGATGATATTCTGAGTATAAGATACGCCACCCTGGTCGACACACTTTCGATCCTCACCACATTGTTCACAAGAGACTTGTGGACGATAAACCCGACACCACCCTGGGACTGCTGGTCACCCTCCCGGAAATAAAGCAGGTTACCGGATTTGAGAATTATCGTGTCCCCCCCCTGTCTTCAGACTTCAGATAATCCCACAATACTCCATCGTAACCTGCTCAATTCTTCCTCAAGTTCGGTGATCTTCTCGTCGGACCAGAGTGTACGCGTGTTATATGTTGCCAGGTCCTGTCGTCGTTGTCTAAAGGGGTAGCCGGATCCCATCCGGAGATTCTTCGCACCCCTTGCCTCGCCGTAACCTTGACCGCTACCGAAGTCAAGGGTAGACGGGCTGCCGGGCACTAGGGGCCATTTTTTGGTTGTGCTTATCATTGGGGGGATTTTGCCATAATCGCCACGCTTGGCATGCGGGTTGGCGATCGCAGTTTGATTGTTGCAATTTACAAAGAGTGCTGCTGCCCATTCTCTGGTATGTCCCTTAGTCGCCTCTTACGACACCCACGGGAAGAAATGGGATGGTGTAACGCACCGTTGGAAATTTCACAGGATACCAGCTATCTGGTTAACTTGTAGAAACAAAATATTTTAGTAACATATTTCTCAACCTGTGTGTGAGTGTGTCATCACCTGTCACCAGGCCCTATCAGAATACCAGCGCTGCGTTATTTTTACTTTTTAGTATAATATCGCTGAGATAGGAGCCAGAGATCCTAGTAGCAACAAATCAAATAAAATAAGCCAGATAAATCAGTCGGCAGACATTGTACATTGTAAATTATGGTACAGAAAAATATGATTTAAATTGAAGAAAAAAAAAAAAATCAATTAAAATCAAATTAAATTCAAATTAAATAATAATAAAATAAAATAAATAATAATAATAAACTCAATTCAACAATAAGATTAAAAATGTCAATTCAATTAAATTTAATTAAAAATCCTAATAAAATATCATTGTAAAGATATCACAAAGCGTAAAATATGATTGTGTGTGTACTAGTGTAAGTATAAGGGTGTTTTGTATGCATCAGTGTAAGTTGCCCAGCAGAAGGTCCTCCGTGCGATCAAAATTAAGGGTTAGGAGATAATTTTTAAGTTTATTTTTGCATTCTGTTTTTGTGTACGAATATACTATGTTTAGCTTTTTGTTTAGGGAGTTGTACAATTTACTGCTAACAACATAGAATTGATGCTTTGCGAAGGCCGTTCTATGACGTTCACAAGAGAAAACGTTATGCTTGTGTCTGCCAGTCGGCTCCATTGGGGGACGTGTAGAGTGTTTGCGTAGAGTCGAAAGGAGCACATAGAGTTGCCTGACTGTAAGTACATTACAGTCAGCATATAGCTGTACAGTGGGATATCGTCGGGGTCGACAGAGCATCACCTTCAGCACAGCTCTCTGTGCCCTCTCTAAACGGATGAAGCAGTTTTTCGTGGCGCCTCCCCACACAGGTAAGCAGTATGATAGGACGGACTGACATAAAGCAAAATATACTAATTTAAGCGTATCATGGTCAGCAGAGTTCCTAAGTTTCTTGAAAACATAGATGAGTTTACGAATTCGAGACGTAACTTTATCTATGTGTGGGTGCCAGTTTAGATGCTGATCTATGAGTACTCCTAAGTACCGTACAGAAGAAGATTTATTGATTAAAAAGCACCTACACTGCGTTTGTGAAACACAAGTGTGCGCTTGCAGGGTAAAGGAGTTTGGTGGGCTCAAATTAGACCTAATGGAGAAAGGAATGTACACCGTTTTGTCAAGATTTAAAGTAAGCAAGTTACAGGCCAACCAGGTCATCACACTAGAAAGCGCAGCTTCGGCATTACAGTATGTCTGAGACCAGTTAGAACCATTTATCAAGAGGGCGGTATCGTCGGCGTATGTAAAAATCTGACAATTTTTTAAAGGCAGTTTGCAAAGCTCATTTATATAAATGAGAAAGAGGGTAGGCCCCAGAATGCTGCCCTGTGGAACACCATATGTGATGGAGAGGTCCTCACTCATCTGTGAACCAATTTTCACCTTTTGGGTACGGTCGCTAAGGTAGTCCGCAAAGATCCTCAAGGTGTGACCCCGGATTCCAATGGATTCCATTTTTCTCAATAAGGCTGGTACAGAAACGGTGTCGAACGCTTTTGTTAGGTCAAGAAAAATACCCAAGCACTTGTGTTTTCCGTCAAGCGTCCTAGCTACGTGATCTGATAAAGCCATTACTGCGTCTTCGGAACTTAGTCCATTTCTGAAACCATATTGGTTATCGGCTAGGATACTGTTTGCTTTGAGAAAACTGGTCAGACTTCTATTCAGTATGCGTTCCAAAATCTTCGACAAAGCTGTTAGTACTGAAATTGGACGATAGTTGCTTACGTCATCTTTGCGCCCAGACTTATGGATAGGATGAACTACAGCTTTTTTAAAAGCCTTCGGGAAGACACCAGCACTAATAGAGATATTACAGATATGTGTAATAATAGGAACCAAAACACATCGAGAGGCTTTTATTATTTTTGAGGGTATAGAGTCCACGCCAGTTGCACAATCGGATTTTAGCCCCAAAATGATAGAATCAACATCACACTCAGTTACCTCAAGAAGAGCCATTGAATTACCACACGTGTTAGAATCAGCCACAAAGTTGGTTCCTATCGAGGGTTGTGGAATTTTAGAAGCTAAATTATTGCCAATATTTGCAAAAAAGTGGTTGACATAATTGAGTGAACTCTTTGGAGTTTCTGTCAATTGTAACAGATCAAAGGAAGGAGGACTACAAGTTTGCAGATCTGAGACCCTTTTAATGACATCCCAAGTAGCCCTTACATTATTTTTCGCCTTGCTAAATTGTTCCTTTTCGTATGCGCGTTTGAGTTTCTTCAACAGGGAATTGCAGAAGTTACGATACCGCGTATACGTAATTTTTAAAAGTGGATTATCTTCCGACACTTTGAGTTTCGCATGCATGCGATCACGGTGACGGATACAACGAAGTAACCCCGGCGTTACCCAGGGCTTTAGATTACGCTTACTCCTAGGCACGGCATACTCTAGTGTGTGATTTTTAACAATAGATGAAAGATTTTCCACCAAAGTATCCGCGGCTTGATTTGGTTCCCAGATTGCTAGCACTGGAGACCAGTCAAAACTTTTGATATTATCTATGGTAGAGTCGTAATCTATAACTGTCTTAGTGCGTTGACACTCCATGTTTACATTCCCACTTTGAAGAAATAGAAGAAGCGGTTCGTGATCTGTAATGGATGTTTCTATAACAAAGGATGTCGCGGATTTATTTGTTCGTTTGTGGCTGGTAGGATTATTCGCAATGCTTTTGCATCCATGTGTCAGTATATTTTGGAATCCTGAGATCCCGGAGCTTTGGAAGGCGTACGAGGAGCCGAAACCAACTTATATCCATTATTATTATTGTCATCACAAATAAAAATAGGATCTGCTATATAATAGCAATGCCAATACTTGTCACTAAAGACTTAAATTACAATATTTTTTTTACTGCTTTACGTTAAACCGTACTTTGCATTACTACTGTGTACTATCTTGCTATTGTTTGCTGCCACTAAGTTTGCCAGCAAATTGTACATTGCTTAAATAATTTAAACAAGTAACCCACAGTACATTTTATATTTATTCATTACCACTGTCACCACAGTCACACTCACTTATAATTTTTTTCAATCGTTTTGTTTGAAAGTTAAGTTGAGATTTATAGTTCCTTTTAAATATTCCAAAACAAAGGGTCTTGCACCTAAGTGGAACCATTACAAATAGTTTTTGTTTGCATATCGACTCAAGTTGTAAACAGAAAACTAAGATTAAGCTCAGCATTTACGCATAACGTAGCGAAAGCCACGATTAAAAATACTCACTTTCCTATGCCCACCTCCCCACATCATGACAGATACGACGCACAAACTCGTTAAACCAGAAACTTATACTAAAAGAGCTAACATTAAGTACTAGAATAAAATGAACAGCACTAAATAACCGATTATTTATTTGTGAGTGAGAACGGTCCAATAAACTTTCTGATATCATCCTCAGACGCAATACTGTGAGTGGGGTCTTCGGGCTTACTACGGACCAAGACGCGACCTGGCCTCGACCAAACGAAGCGCCAACCGTGCTCTGCCGCAGCAGCCCTTGTTTGGCGAAATAATTGTAGATTCAACCTGGTCAGCCGTTCGTTAACAAAAAAGCGAACCGGCTTCCCCGGGAGACCGAGATTCTCAGTTGTGACGCCTCTCCGCACGCGAGCACCATTTAATAGGGCGTCATGCTGGTCACGGCGAGCCAGGCGCACTATGATAGAACGAGGGCGGGGCTCTGCCGACGCAGAAGGGCTGGTCGCCTTGAGATGGCCACCTGCTCGCTCAGAACACACAACATCTCGATCCTCCAGAGTGACACCCAGCTTCGTGGCAAAAAGCTGGAGGAGATGCGTTGGATTTTCTCCTTGAGCCTCAGGCACGTTAGCTATGACTACTTTATTAGTCCTGACCTCCTGATCCCGATCATTAAGATCCCGCTTCAGCTGCTCCACAATGCTCCCCACTACTCCCGAATCTGCTGACTGAGCGCAACCTTCAGATTGCCGTCTTCCGAGCACCTCCAACCTGGACTCGATCCCGTCCATACGAATGTGGCAAAAGTCATTTGACGCTTTCAAGTCAGCTACATCTATCCGCAGCTCCAAGACCTCGAATCTCAAGGCGCGTAGCTCCTCCACTTCTAATTTCAGCGGAGAGCTCACATCTTGTGGGAACACGTGAAGACGCCGCCGCTGACGTAGGCGACGCCGGATGACCCAGTTGAATTGAACCCGCAAGGGTCCCAGTTGTCGACGTTGGCATCGGTAGCGGCGTTGATAAATCCACATCCGCGGACTCCACACTCTGCAGCTCAGCTACCAAACCCCGCACAGGTGTCTCGGCCTTATTGTACCGGCGGACCTTTTTCCTGCATTCGGGACACAGTCCTATGGCGGGACCTTTCGAAGGGAGGCCGACACACGTCCGGTGATACACACTGGCATATTTCGTGCACTTCGTGGAGTCGCTTGCCGACACAAACTTGCCGCATCCACCACACTTTGCCGGCATTGTTTAAGATCAATGAACTCTGGGATCAAAACAATCGAACTGTCAACGGAGATGTTGATAATAATATTGAAAGTGCTTGAGGGTATTTTAATATTTTTAACCGATGATCAGCTGTACAATTACACCAGATATAGACACTTTAGGAGCAAATACGGGATTTCACCACACCATTAAGTGAACTATTTTACGAATTTGCTGTCAAATAGACCCCTCTGTCAAAAAAACTGTCAAATAGATGAATTGCAGAATATGGATCATAATATGTATATTGTTTATTATAGTAATATGAACTGACAATTCGTGACGATTTTGCGATTTTTAACATGATTCATATTTTTCCTATACGATTCTGCTAAAGTGACCTTTTCTGATCTTATCCAATAACTGGTCAGAACTAAAAAAGGCACTAATATTGGCATCGTGCATTGTACATAAGTGTCGTGAGCTTGAATCGCCCGTAAAAGTCAAGTGGTTGTATAGTCGTTGGAGATGGCAGAATCAAGTCATGCAATTCCCGCGCACACTCTCCAAAATGCATCTTGTAAAATACCGAAAGGCTGGCTACCCTACGCCTGAGCTCAAGGCTTTGAAGATTGGACTATATGTACCAGGCCACTCAGAAAAAAAAGTAAAAAAGTTTGTATAAGGCACTGGCCGCTTGTAATTATTTTGAAAACTTTGGTTATTTAAAAGTAAAAATACCATTGTTCGAATTATGAATTTCCCTCCACATTTTTTCGAGAGCTAAAAGCAAATTATCGTGTCTCATTTAAAATGGCTGCATCGAGAACATTTTCCTGCGATTATTTTCTACGATTTTAAATGTGCCCTAAACCTGATGAGTTATTTGATCGACTTCAAATTGCTCTTATGGATGGAAGGACCTTCAAAAGCAACCATCTACCATTGGTATAGCGAGTTCAAGCGTGGTCGCCTTACTTTGGGGGATGAACAAAGGAGTGGTCGTCCTACGACAGCTGTTACGGAAGAAAGTGTGCTGGCAGTAAAAAAAATAATTCAAGAAAACAGGCGAATTACAAGATTTTACGAAGAGATTCAGCAGCATACACTGCAGTTTGGTTCGGGAAGCGTTCACAAGATTCTATACGAGCACCTTCGCGTGAGGAGGATTGCCGCTGGGTGCCGCACAACCTCACCGAAGCTCAGAAGCAGGCCCGTGTGGAGTGGTGCCGTGATATGATTAAAAATTTGAAGCAGGCTCGTCTCGGCGCCTTTACGACATTGTGAAAGGGGACGAATGTTGGATTTATCAAAATGATCCAGAAACAAAGCGTCAGTCGACAGTTTGGCTGTTTCAAAACGAACCAACGCCTACGAAAGTGAAGCGATCGAGAAGCAGAGGGAAAATTTTGATCGCTAGTTTCTCCGCTTTGACCGGGTATCTGATTTCAATTCTATTATGAGACCAAAGCAGCATCAACGCCGAATGGTATACTACAAAATACTTGCCAGAAGTTTTGTCTGCAATGAGCAACAAGCGACCGAACACCGGGGTCCGCGGGGTACTGCTTCACCATGACAACGCGCCCGCGCAATCAGCGCTCAAAACGAGGGACTTCCTGGACACCACAGCGGTCAGAGTCTTGGGGACCCAACTCTTTACAGTCACCTGGAACCGTGTGACTTTTTTTAATTCATTAAAATAAAAAATCAGCTGAAAGGGATACAGTTTTCATCGCCGGAAGACGCGCTAGCAGCGTTCGAGAAGTTCGTGGAAGAGGTGTCTGCGGCGGACTAGTTTTTTTTTTCGAAAATTGGTTCAGACGCATGAAACTTTGTATAGAACCTGGTGGAGAGTTATTTGAAAAGATTTAATAAAAAAAAATTATCCATACAAGTTAGTATTTTAGATTTTCACAACTTTCTGAGTGTCCCACGTATCACCAATTAGCCTCTTCGCACGTCTTTCATTACAACATTAGAAGTTGTCCCGGTGTGAAGTACCTCCAGATCTTTACAAGAACGCCGAGTTCCAAGCAGCTACCTTAGCTTTGGACTCAATGAACCACCCAAAATTAAGGTCTGAGGAAATTTCAACTCCCAAGAGCTGAAGGCGGTTACTCCAAGAATACATTATGAAAAGCAGGAGCCAAGGTGAACGGGCTCCTTTTGGCGGTAAACAGACATGCTTAAGTCTAAACCAGTATGGCTTCGCACCACTTGGAGACTGCCTGAAGTGAGATATTTGTGTTTCTCTTTGTTCAATACTATGTCGGAGTTATTACTTTTAACGCAAATGTTATGCACTTAGTTTTTTTCTATTTAATAATAAATTATTAACAGTAAACCAGTTTCAGACCTGCTGTAGAGCGTTGTTTACGTCATCAAGGTTTGTGGGACGTCTATTGATCTTAAAAATTAACGACGTATCGTCAGCAAACAACACAATATGTGGATGTTTTTTTAATAGATGCGGTAGATCATTTATATATGCTAAAAAGAGGAGAGAACCCAATATTGAGCAATGTTGTATACCCATTTAGACTTTCAAACCCTGAGAGTTGGCAACGTTTATTTTAACTTGCTGTTGCCTGTCATTTAAATAAGATTTCACCAAGCTGAGTGCAAGTTTACCTAGCCCATAATGTTCTAGCTAAAAGACCAGACCAAGAGGGACACGAGGCGGAGTCCTTTATATCGGACTACCGTGATGTGCGCACCGTCTGGACTTAAACGTGCGCGATTCACTCTAAAAACTTTTGTATAGTGAGCAAGAGGGCTTTGGTATGCGCCATACGTAGTGGGCTTATCGGGCGGTGTTTGTGATTTAGTGCTCGAAGTCTTTGGGGCACAAATCAGGGTCGAGTTTGCCTACTTGGCATTGCTGGTACACTGTGGAGAAGAGCGGGCAGATAGACCCATTTATAAAAAACGATCGAAAAACGATCTGGGGACCCCACCCCATAAAAAAGGAAAGCTGTATCCAGCAACAACAATCGAAGCGCATCATAAAGATAAACTACCCCAGGAGGGTACTTGCTGCTCCGCAGTAGGCGAACCCCTCACCGAGCAGAGCTCGGTCAGTCCCACGTATTCTGGGGGGGACAATGATCGCTTAAAATCCCAATCGGATTTTTTCCCGTCTTTCAGGGGCGCATTGAACCAGGGTGGCTCACCTACCGGTGGTCAGGAGTCGCTGGGATTTATTTCCAACACGTCCACAGCACCGAATTTTAACGAGCAAGCTACTGCTAGCCTACTCTCTGACAACAGTAGAGAGATTGGCTCGCTAGATGGAGCCAACGCGGCGGTATTGATGAATTCACCTTCCATGAAGGTACAAAAAGTGTCAAAGAGAACACGAACAACTCTTGTACAATTTGTGCGCCCGCCTACCCCTGTTGCCGATGAGATGGCTAGTGACAACGGCGAGTCGTCCTGTTCGCAAATGTCATACGCTTCTGAGACGTCAACGAGATCGACTCGAGCCCGCACGCGCAAGCGCACGCAGACAAGCAAAAGCAGGGAGTCGACACAACCAAGAAGAATTCTGTTAAGCCACTAAACCTTAGCAAACCCCTCACTAGCGATGGACAGCAGGGTGGAAGCTCAGAACCAGTGACTCCACCAGCAAAGCAGGCAAAGACCCGGGCAACGTTAAGGCAGGACGTACCGGATTCAGAAATTTTGGCCAAGATCGTCTTGGCCAAATGGAAAGCAGGCGCAACCAACAGCAGAACTTAATATCTGCATTAAGATTAGTCTTAAAACTATAGAAGAGGTTGCAAACGAATCACGCAACCTTAAAGGGAGCTACGTTTACAACCTCAAACTGGCGGCAGTCACTGTACAAGCTGCAGTAGCTGAGTTGGCCTCGCGATCAGCAGTTGAGATTAATGTTGAGAGATTGGAGACTGAAAACACCGAGTTGAAGGCTCGGCTTACCAGTCTATCAGCGCAGGTTGAGAAGTTGACAGCGCAGGTCAGCCTCTTAAGGCACCAGGGCGGGCTAACAGATAGCCCTATTGTGGCAACACTATCGATGAGACTAAGTCAGGCCGCTCCAGTGGCCGGAAGTCACCGATCTGACGAGCTCAGTTTCGGCGTTCTATAGCCCTAGAAATTGGGTTTATGGTAGACGCTAAACTAGCCGCTATAGAGAAGAGGTTGCCTCCTGAAAAGCACTTGCGGCCGCCACTCGCTGCAGATGCAAGAACATTATCTTTATCAGTTTCAAAGGAGCAGTCGATACCCGATCTGAATCTGATCCCTGATCCCACTGGGAAAAAGAGGAAAAGAAAGGGAATTAACCACCGAGTCTGCGGCTACTAAGCAAGCCTCCCAGGCTTTGCGGGATGCGGCAAGTACTAGGACGGAGACCTGGTCTACTGTGGTAGGGAGGAAAGCAAAGAGAGACAAGACTCCTCAATCCATCCCCAAGTCCATCCCTGCAAAGGGGAAAAAGCAGCAAGTGAAATTGCCTAGGGTTCCCACTACAGCAGCTATAACGGTGTCGGTTAGGGAGGGATCTTCCACCAAACTCGGCGAGGTAATAACTGTGATGAGGCAGCGAATCCGTTTAGATGATTTGGTATTGACACTGTTGGCCAAAGGAGAGCTGCTAATGGTGGTATGGTGCTTACCATTGCAGGTACCGATTCGTCTACCAAAGCGGACAATCTCGCTAGCCGCATGCCTCTCGGATGCGGCTAGCGAGATTGTCCGTCCTTGCCGAATTTGATGTCCAAATTTCACGTCCAACCAAGAGTTAAGAAGTTGGCGTCCGATAAGCATATGCGCTTAGGCTGGACGTCAGTGAGGTTTCAAGCTCTGGGAGCGCGTCGTATGATGTGTTTCCGTTGCCTTGAACCCGGGCACATCTGGTGCCAGTGCACTAGTGCAGTTGATCGGAGTACTCAGTGGCGGAGCCTACAAAGCGAGAGAGTGCACGTCGCCGATCATGCGGTGTCCGTTGTGTGCGGACCAGGGCCTTCCAGCGGATCACAGGCTAGGTGGTAAAAAATGTACTCCACGCAAGACGCGTCTACTTAATCCTGTCGCAATTCAGGGATCGATGCCAACACCACTGGGTAATGCGCTTTCGCACAAGGTTATCATTCGGAACGAATTTTTGACCAAACTCAACAAATACCATCGAGCAACCATATTCACCAGATATGGCTCCAGCCGACTTCTTTCTTTTTCCTAAACTCAAATTACCACTTCGTGGCACCCGTTTTCAATCGGTAGAAGACATAAAGGAGAATTCGCGGCGAGAACTGAACTCAATTCCGGAAACAGCATTTAAAAAATGTTTTGTTGATTGAATTATTCGTTGGCGTAAGTGTATCGTTTCTGAAGGAGCATACATTGAAGGTGATAAAATAAATTTGGATGAATAACCAATATTTTGTGTATTATTGATCTTTTCCAGGTACTTTCTTGACAGAGTAGTAAATTCTGTCCAAAATCAGGTAAACCTTGCTCAGTAACGCAGTCTTGAGAAGAACTTTCAGCCAGGGACGGGTCCTCCGTTGCCTCAGGCTGGCCAGCCTGGCCAGCCTATCGAGGTCTGAGACTGTCTGACATGACAAATAACTAACTCATTAGCAGCAAGAATGTATTCTTTAATTTCGTTTTGAGGTTGCACATACTTACTGTAAAGAGAACTGAGCAAATTTTCAAGTATGGCTACCTCACGTTCACCCGGATTGTGGTGTCAATTTAGGGGGTTCAATACCGGTATTCCGGGATCCCGTAATACCGTGGTCACGGATATGAATATCCAGCCTTTTTTAATCACTCAATACTTTATTGCATTCTATATTATTTATGTACATAGATGGTATAAAATATTGTCAAGATCAATATGGACCCTGTCGGGCACAGCACAGTTAGGAGAGAGGACGAAGGCTAAGTAACAATTCATGGAATTAATTATTATTATAGGTAGATCTAATAGATGTAAGTGTGTATTATTGTGTGGTAAATTATGGTAGCTATTTTAATTTATTTTTTATCATTGTTATTATTAAATTATGTACCTATATTTTTAAATTAAATTGTGTATGCATGTTATTTATTATGTATATGCATAAGTATTGGTAAATTTTGTTAGATGTTTAATTTATTTTTCATCATCATTATTATTAAATTAATGTTAATATTGAAATTAATTAATGTATGTATATTATTAGAATGTCTTCGTGTAAGTAAATGATAGCATAGCATAGTCGGCCTTATAATGTTCCCACTGTTGGGACTCAAGCCTCCTCTCTAGGAGAGGGAATGGGCCGTAATCCACCACGCGGGCCCAGTGCGGGTTGGTGGATGTTACATGTCTTCGTCATGTCGAATTTTTGGTTCTAGGACATGCCGGTTTCCTCACGATGTTTTCCTTCACCGTTTTGAGAGCAGTGGTGATGAAATAAATTACACAAAGTAATGCGCCTGGCTGGGTTTGAACCCGCGACCTACAACTCCGTAAGTCGGGGCCATTACCACTCGGCCACCACTGCTTGCTAAGTAAATGATATCAGGTATTTTTATTTATTTTTATCGTCATCATCATTAAATCATGTATTTATTTAATTATGTATAAATTTGATTGATATTTTATTCTCCTTAGTATTAGACATTTATTACAACGATACAGTATATAATGAAAAGTTTTTATTGTAGTTAATGTTTATCGTTATAGTATTCCTATATAGTATAGTAGCACTTGTCTATTAGAAATTGTTTTAATTTATTGATGAACATATATTACTACCTGCATTTTTGATGTTTTCTGGTAACTTATTATATATTTTAATAGACATAACAAATACACTAGAAGAGTGAAGCGCGATGTTAAGCCTATTTTTATGTCTTAGTGTAATTTTAGTTTGGATGGCCTCTCTTTTGGTATAGAATTGTGGATCAAATCAAACAAATCTTGTTTGTCGAACAAATTTGCAAATTTCCAGTAACTAATGCTGTTTTAAGGTCTGTTGTTTTTTTATTTCTCTGAGGGCGTATGTAAATTTAGATAATTTAGCTCTTTGTCAAGCGTGGAAGTCAATTTTTGGTTCATATCTATCTAATCACATGGTGTTAAAATAGAAATATCGTCGGCGAACAACACGCATGGATCATTGATGTGGTTAGGGAGATCGTTGATGTAAAATAAGGAACAATACGTTATACAACTTCAAAACGGTTCAACAAAATTCTACGGGACTTTCACTGGGGTAAGTATAGCTAATTTTATAATGAGTAGTTAGTACCGTAGACTGTTTCTTAATTTTTCGCGAGTACGGAACTTAAGTTAATTCTTGGACAGGGGGGACATCTCCAAAATAGACAAACAGATTTTGACGGGGATGTTAGGTTCATCATCATCTTCCTGCCCTTGTCCAGTGTTATTTGGGGTCCACGCAACACGTTTTTTTCTTCCATTCTGCCCTGTCACTCGTCATGTTATCACTAACTTCCTTTTCTTTCATATCACTCTTCACACAATCCGTCCATCTTTTCTTTGGTCTCCCTCTCCATCCATCCACTTAATGTTAGGGTTAATGTATAAGAACTTAAATAATTTACGCTGTACTTCTTATATATACGTATAACTAGCTATTCATCATGATTTAACCATTGCTGGTTAAGATAACGTTCCTGTGGAACAATTATAATATTGACCCAGTAATTTATGAGCCAGACGATAGTCTGGCTAACCTAACACGAAGGACGGGGATCGTTCACTCGTTTTGCTTTGACTACGGGAGCAAAGCCGCGCGATAGTTACGCGAGTTTAAAACGGTGATGACATATCTAAACGGTACGGAATGAATGAGTCCGTATAAAGTAGGACGTAGGCCGACAGCACACAGCACAGGACTTACCAGAGGCAGTCCAGCATGATATATACATGCACGTGGCGCCCGCGGGGCTGCACTCACCTGCAACAATAAACAAATACCGGTCATTGAGAAGACTGCGCACCGCGAAATTTTCGAAACGTTTTTTTACCACTAGATTATAAATAGTAAATATATTATCTAAGGCCAGCGTTTCACGGTGTTAGTCACAGAAAAGATGAAAGAGGATAGAAAGGAAATAGTTCCCGATTTGTACTAGAACGAGTGTCACCGCTTTTCTTCCACTCCTTAATTCCACTACAGGCAAGAAACTTATACGGACGCACATTACGCACACTAACAGACCACGCACACTTAGATCGCAAGTTTGCTATTGGTTGTGTCACACATGCAAAAAAGCAATTTAGGGCAACTAAGAGGTCGATAATTTATATCGAAGAAATTTCAAAATAACGGATAAAATTTTCGACTAGTTATCGCTATAATTTCGGGCGGTGTACCAATACGATGGATTTCTAAAAATGAAAAATTGAATGAAGAACCAAAAAAAAAAAAAATAACTAAAAGAACAATTCATCAAATTAAAACATTTAAGTATTTGAAATAAACCATTTACAAATACTTTTGAAACGTTCCAAAGCGTGGATCTCTATGGAGAAGATTGTGCTAGAAACTTCATGGACGGACACTCTTTTAAATTATGCTAAGAGTTACAAAAATCTCGTTTACATATCTCTTGTGATATATAGTATATTTTATTTTTCATTTTTTGTTTGCATGGTGCCAAATTACTCTTTGTAGTGTAGATGAATTCGTTGTGTCGTTCACAATCACAATGACGAAAAGTGATGTGATTATTTTACTTAAGCTATTGTTTGCAATAATTTATTAGTTATGGCCAATTTAGATAATGGTCTGATAAATTGCATTATGTTGTCTTCTTTATTACTGCATCTTACATGCAGCTTGTGTCAAAGTGCTACTGGTAGTTGCAAGTTGAGTTACGGTTTCGCTAGTAGACAAATGCTAATGATGACTGTAAAAAAAAACACTGGAATTAATTTCGCCAGTGATTAGAGAAGTATAGGCGTAATGACACAAGTGCCTTTTTTCAACTCTATTTAGTATGAAATGTATAAATCTAGTAAATATGGGGAATAATATTCACTAATGACGAACTATATCAACTATACTACACTTTACTTAGAGACATCTAGGTAAAGTATCGAAAGTGAAAAAGCTTACTTTACAGGAAAACAATTTGAAGTTTATTTTATGGATAGCTTTGTAATTAATGACTATATCTGTATATATAGTCATTAATTACAAAGCTATATATTTGGTTTCAAAAAGCAATAAGAGAAGAAAAAAACGCATATTTTAAAATTCGAGAGTTTACCATAGTCGATAAATGTGACTTCATTTTGATATTCTACAAAACTAACGACTCTCTGGACTATACAATAAAAAAAAGGAATAGCTTAGTATGCTACTCACATCAAAAACTTACATAACTTATTGAAGAAGGCGTAAGCTCCCGATTTTAAATATCTATTTCCTATCTTTTTTCTAAAGCTAGTGGTATTGTTTGGCTTGCGTCATCTTTAGTCATAAATTCTAGATTAGATCCGAGTTCTCGGAGCGGCACGCTTTGACGATACATCGTCAAGGTGACTCTATTTAGTCATAGCTCGCTAGATGGCTGACGTATCCGGCTAATTGCAGCTTCATTTACGTAATTATGTCTTCACGAGTATCATTTGTTTAGTTACCTGATATTTGTAAGCGTCACTTGTTAGCACCTTACACGTACAGACGTACACGACGATTGGATTCTTGATTCGCTGAATTCTTTGTTTCAAAGGCTTGTGCGCCCTACCCTAGCAAGGGTTGCCAACCATACTTTATAACAACGTATACTACTTTATTTTTGGTAATTATACTTTATACTTTTGCATACAAATAAAATATGTGAAATTACGTTATTTTCAACCTTTACTGCGTAAAACAAAATACTCAGTATGGGTACCTACATAACTATTTAACGGTACACGTAAGTTAAAACGGATGATGGAAACGATTTATAATTACTGAACGAAATGTTAGATATTAGACGTGGTGTTGTGAAATTGGCAAGACAGGTAACATTCTGACATTTGGTCACAGATATCACTATCGACGAATTTGTACAAAAAATGACTGTTGGTTTTGTTTATAATTGAAGAATGCAGAGATCCTAAGAAAATTCACTAATGATAAAGAATTTTGATGATAAAGAATTTTCAGTGAAAAGTACAGTCGAAAAATGACATAATCATAATAATTTAACATTGACTCAAATTATTATGACAAGACATTTTTTATGTTTTAAAAATATTAAGTTATTAATGAATACAGTGAAGGCGAAAACAGAATGCACAACTATTCCTAAGAAAGGCACTATTCCATTCTACTTTCAGCGTAATAAGAATACGCATTCAGGGGATAATTGTCAAAATATTAACTCGAATAATGCCTCTTTGAGTAAGCAGATAATGATAAGCACCGACACCCACAAGAGGGCAACCATTCCACAATATATTAAAAAATATACCGTGTTTAAATATGCAATCCGATGCGGAGTCATCCTTGCCAAAACAAAAATGTTTTCCTCCCTAATTCGGATTTTAATTTTAGAATATTACACCAGAATATTCCTGGCGCCATTAACAAATCGGATGAATTAACATCCACCGCAGCAAGGGCTGAAAATAAATGTAGTGTGCCTAATTGATTTTTTTATTAAAAAAGGTACAGAAATGCTTTTAAAAATCCCTGGGTACCTATTAGATGCATCATACTCAAGTGAAAATAAACGAGGAGGAGTAAGCATACTGCCTAATAATAATAATATGAAATATATTAATGACTTGAAATGTAATTTTAATTTTGAATGTTGTGGCGTAGAAATAAATAATATTATTATTGTTTGTTTAATTAGAACTCCACAAATATTTCTCAAAAATCTTGAACAGATGCTGGTAAGATTGACGAGAAAGCGTAAAAAAGTTATTTTATGCGGGTATTGGAACTTGGACATATTAGCCAAACAAAAGCTGTGAAAGTCTACATATAATAAAACGCCCACAAGACAGTTGTCATGTTAAGACCAGATAGCAAGCAACGTCAAACAGTCTAAACCGGAGGTGCATCATCTAGCCTTGTCCGATCACGAAACAGGACAGACGCTTTCGATGAAAATTAATAAAACGTCCGAAATATGCAGTTGGTATGAGGAGGTCAGAGACTTTAGTCAAGAAAACATGGACAAGTTATGTAGTTGCATATCATATCATGTCTCAGTTTTTCAAGCGGATACGAGAAAAATATTTTCAAGAAGCATTTGCGGAATTTCATGGTTTTATTAAATTATTTTTTGACTCTTGCTTTCCAATATACTCAAAAAAGAGGTCATCTTATAAAGGGAACCACAAATGGTTGACAAAAGGCAAAAAAAATCATGCGTAAAAAAGGCTT
Organism: Mythimna pallens; assembly: GCA_961205895.1. Taxonomy (NCBI): domain Eukaryota; kingdom Metazoa; phylum Arthropoda; class Insecta; order Lepidoptera; family Noctuidae; genus Mythimna; species Mythimna pallens. Next base: position 26,225,369 of record OY540829.1, read on the forward strand.
CTTTATCTTAATCAACAACACAATAAAACTAAGAGAAAAAAACTAAACAAAAAATATAAAACATATAGTAGCATTCTCAAAAAGTGTTTATATAAATATAGACATATATAGCTACAAAGTAAAAAGTATATTTATTGCCAATAATAAAAATAAGTGTAAAGCCACCTGGGCGGTGATTAATGAAAATATTGATGATTTAAACGCTGACGCAAATTGACAAAATAACTAAAGATAACCGGACAATTCAAGACCTAAAGGAAATAAGTGACATTTTAAATCAATTTTACATAAAATCGACAAATAATAACAATTTTCGGAAGAAACGCCTGGGTGCCGCCATTGTGTGGATCGGTGGAGCATACGGTAGAGGTGTGCCCCGTCTGGGCAGAGCACCGCCGTGTCCTCGTGGGGGCGATCGGCGGCAGCGATCTCTCGCGCCGGGCCTTGGTACAGGCCATGGTCCGGAGCGAAAAGGAGTGGCAGGCGGTTGCCTTCTTCTGCGAAGCAGTAATGCTAGCAAAGGAGACGGCCGATCGCGTGAGGCAACGGTCCCCACGCCCCAACTGCCGCCGGGATTCAGATCCCGATTTCCGGCCACCGTAGGCGCGGGCTTGCGGACGGCCCAGCAGGGTCGAAGCCTACTGGGGCCATGGGTGATGCGAAAGAGATCCCCGGAGCCCTGGAAAAAAAAAATGGCAAAGAAGGAACAGGAGTGGGTTTTTAGTCAGTAAAAGTCTGACACTATCTCGCGCTCCGCCCAAGAGCGGGGGATGTCATGAGATGATTTTCCCACCCGAAAAAAAAAACCACTAGCCCAACATTTTTTTTCGTTAACATATAACTTTGATTTTTTCACAGCTTCAAGGGACTGCAGACCTGAGTAAGTTTATGGGTTTAATTAACAACTCGATACCTCCACGCGTTCTCGAGATAAAGGGTCTTGACAGACAGATAGACAGACGGACAACAAAGTGATCCTTCCCTACACTCTAAAAATACAACCGAATTGATAACCTCCTCTTTCTTTTGGAGTCGGTTAAAAAGAGAGGCTAATATAACAAAAAAAAATATAATTACGAAGCAGTAATAATTTTGGAAATATGTAAAAAGTACTCCAAGCATGTCCACATTTTTATGAGACAAAAGCACTTTTGTTTATTTATTTTAATTTCACAGATAACAAAAGATCTACAATGTTAGTAACTATAACGAATTGGCCTAGTCACCTATCATAAGAGGCTGGCGAATGACGCTTGCAACTGCAAGTTGACGCGTATCGCGGATTATACTATCTCTGACAAAAACAAGTGAGCGACTGACACACACGCGCAGGTGCGTGTGTATGTGAGCGTATGTATTACAATACTACTGGGACCATGGGTTCGTTTCTGAAAGGAAAACCTAGAGCCCTGGAACGCAAGGCAAAGAAGGAAATTAGGAGCCGATTTTAGTAAGTAAAATTCTGATATGCCTTCGCGCTCCGCCCAAGATCCCGTAAATTATTGAATGAATTCCCAAAAAAAAGTACCTACGTATTTGAAGTTTAGTAAAAGGAATACAGAAAGTCAATAGAAATATTATTACAATAAAATTTACAAAGCGACCGAAGTAATGACATCGCGCACACACCGACACTGACATCTCGCTTGCCGCGATAGCACTACTAACTCTTGGATATTTGGGATAAATATGAATGTGTTCCGTAATACCAAAAATGATGAATGAAAACTTAATGCTTTTCCATTTTTTTTTCTATAATTTGTAACTTGATAATATAAGCTATATTCCTACGGGAACAATATTAGATAAATAACAATTTATCTAATATTGTTATAAAATACAAAAAAAAAACTAAATGAAAACATGCCATTTACGCTATAAAAATATGCTAAATAAAATTCGTTTTAAGCAAGAATTTTTTTTTTTAAAAGAAAAATCGTAGAAACCTAGATAAATATTAACTAAACCAGAATATCATCAAATACAGTGGAAATATGCTCAATCTGCAAATGATTTTGGTATTACGTTTGTATGGATAATTCATCCAACATTCTACTTCTTATATACGGATATGTATAGGAAGGTGGCGTTCTGCAGTTCTGCTTGTATGGAGTCATTGAGTATTGTACCCAATTGGCCCAGTCACCTATAGCCATTTTGATTTTTGTTCAAAGTTGCGACACACAATGATATATAACATAGCCACGTAAAAGTAAAGGACTTTCGTCAGTCCGAGTCAAGTAATCTTAATTTGTCTTTCCAAACTCTATTAATATTTTTATTAATTTCTTGCCCGCAGGAAAGTGTTTTATTACAATAGTGAAAATCTATGTAAAGTTACTACGGTAAAGTTGATACTACGATGAAAAATTAATATTGTTTTGTGTCTTAAGTGTCTACGCTACTGAACAATATATCGATCTCGGGAAAGTGGTACTTATTGAAAATTTTGGACCTTAAATTAGAGCTTGATCAAAAAATCTGATCAAGTTTGCGTTGGACCGCGCACTATGAAAGGTTCCGTGCTCAGAAAATACATTACATCTATACATATCATAAAATTGTAGAAAAGTGGTATCTGTATAATGGAAATATATAAAAAAAAAGTAGCAGGGGTTGTTATTATATCGATGCCGAACTTTTTTTTGTCTGTTTGTTTGTGTGATTGTGCACGCTAATATCAGAAACGGCTTATTCGATTTAGATGCGGTTTTCACTAATATATTGTAATAAGCTTCACTTAACATTTAGTTTATTTTATGTCAATTGGTTCATAAATAAAAAAGTTATGTCAATTTAAAGAATCACGGCGAACATTTGTTAAGTTATTCTATCAGAGTACATCAATGTCGAGGCATGTAACAGTGTTGAATCCATTAAATATATATATTTGTAAATATGTGAATAAGGGCTCTGACCAAGCAACTGTGGGGTTCGCTAATAATGATAACGATGAAGTTACAAGGTTTCAGTCAGGCCAGTATATAAGCCCTCTGAGGCAGTTTGGCGTATTTTAAGTTTTTCGATCCACGAGAGATATCCACCCGTCATCCACCTTGACGTTCATCTTGAAGGTGGACAAAGAATATACTTCAACCCTGATAATGTAACGGAGCGTTTGGACAACCCAAGACGAACCACTCTGCTCGCTTTCTTTAATCTTTGCGAAACAGACGTATTTGCTAAGACTCTCTTATATAACGAAGTTCCATCGTATTAAATTTATTATTTATATTTTGTGAAGGGAAAATAAATAAATAAATAAAAATATTATACCTATAATAAACAACAGGGTATTTTTAACCGCAGAAGACGTGGAACAGATGTAGTAGGTGAACCAGGTATTTTTAAAGATCATGTCATTGGTAGGATTTATACGGTTCATCCAAATAACTCCGAATGCTTTTACCTGCGCCTACTGCTGCACGTTGTCCGACGACCTACATCTGTTGCCGAACTCCGAAAGGTTGACAATTACGTACACTCTACATACCAAGCCGCATGCCAGGCACGTCACTTGCTGGATGGGGATCAACATTGGGATGATGCTTTGTCAGAAGCAAGTATTAGCGAAAGTCCTCATCGGTTGCGACATTTGTTTGCCGTCATGCTAGTGTTTTGTGCACTTTCTGACGCTGCACAGTTATGGTATAAGTATCAGAACAAATTGGCTGAGGATTTTTATAGGCACGTACAACTTAATGATAACAACCCAATTGAGGAGAGATTACTTGAAAGTCAATTGAATCGTTGTTTGTTGGCTATTCAAGATATAGTTACATCTATTGGGGGTAATTCTATTTCTCAATATGGCATGCCGGAGGCATCATTTGACGGTGAACGAATTAATAGAGGCTGGAGCCATATCTGGTGAATATGGTGGATGCTCGATGGTATTTGTTGAGTGTTTGGTCAAAAATTAGCCTTGTGCGAAGGCGCATTATCGTGGAGCAAAATCCAAGAATTTTCTTTCCACAAATCCGGCATTTTTCGTCGAATTTCCTCTCTTAAATGCCGCATAACTCTCAAATAATATTCTTTATTTATCATTTGACCTTCCGGCAAGAATTCCCAGTGCACAACACCGCGATAATCAAAGAAAACAGTCAACGTGACTTTGACTTTTGATCGACTTTGGCGTGGTTTTTCTGATTTCGGTTCAGTTGGAACGCGCCACTCCGAAGCTTGTTGATTAGTTTGCATGTCAAACTCGTAAACCTACGTCTCGTCACCAGTAACATGCGTTTCATGAATGTTGGGTCGGAATTGACTAGTTCTAGCATGTCCTCAGCGACTCTCATGCGATTGAGTTTTTGGAGAAAATTCAGGTCTTTTGGGACTAGCCGAGCGGTAACATGTTTCATACCCAAATGATCAGTTAAAATGGTACTGATCGACTCGTGAGATACAGAAAGTTAGGCGTTCTCTCAAAATTGAATGAGGATTTTCAGTCACTATTTCCTTCACTTTTGCGATGTTAGCTTTAGTTGAAGATGTTGGCCTACCAGAGCGAGGCAAATCTTCCATCACATCTCGACCGCTTTGAAACGCTTTGTACCACTCATAAGCACGTGTTTTTGATAAAGTCGATTCACCGTAAGCCTTCTGTAACATTTTCAGTGACTCCGAACACGAAATTCCATTGGCGATGCAAAAATTAAGACAAACTCTTTGTTCGATGTTTTTGTTCATTATGAAATTCGCAATACACACTAGATATGATATAACTAAAACCAGCACTGTATTTAATAAGTATAAATAACAGATGCAACTCAAACTCCTCGCCAAAATAGAAAACAGTTGTGCCAATCTACCAACAACAATAAAAAAAAAAATAATAATTTGGAACCATAAACAATCATCCATTCCCGATACTTTTCTGGCTGAATGTATATTCATTTCCATTTCTCACTTTATCCTCTCGTCACACCACACATCCATCTTCTCATCTCCGCTACATGAATCTTTTTTCATCCGTCTTTTTCACAGCCCAAAGTTCTGATCCATATAGTATGAAGGGCCTTATCACGGACTTGTAGATTTACCCTTCAACTTGAGGGGCATCCGTGGGTCACAAGTTGTTCCAGTGACCTGTTGCCATTTCATCCAATATGAGTTGATCCGATTTGTTACGTCTCGGTCTACCTCACCATCTCCTTGGATAAGGGACCCGAGGCACATGAGTAGATAAACGGAACAGAGACAAAGCTTCATACAACCGCGCGAGTCGGTTGCACTACTACAACCACACGGGGAATGTGTGCGTGTCCACTGTCCGCTTGTTGCGTACGTGACGACACTGGAAAAAACCGGTTAACGCAGGCTCAGTCAGTGGACTCGTTAGGGTCTATGCGACGCACGTTGTTTTTTTTTGTTTGTACAAGTTTAAATATGTTAACGTAAAAACGTGGTATTTCATTATCAAAAAACAAATAATGGTGGTTTATTGGACTGTATGTATAAACAATACCAGAAAAAGTAAAAATATATCATACTAAAAATAAAACTATACGTTAAGAGATCTGAACAACCTATAAATATGGGCAGATTCTTTATTCAGCCATTACAATGATTATAATGATGGTGTGGTGATGTACAATTGAGTTTATTAATTATACCTACTGATGATTTTATCGCATTTGTTGAATAGCTCGAGTAAGTTTTGAATATTACGATCTTGAAATAAATATTGTCAATGTTGACAACGGAAAACTGAAACGTATTAATGATTGTAAATTTGACATGCCGTGTAATGCCTCGTTTACACGTGGGCCCAGCCTCGACCAATTGACTTACCTAGCCATTGTTTAAATGGGAAAATCCCGTTTAAACAATGGCGATTGGCCGACGCTGGGCCCACGTGTAGACGCACCATGAGTGTTTCCCGTTAGATCTCTATTATAAAAAGAATAAATTTATAAAAAAATATAAAAATTAAATTATTAGAGTAAGTAATTTGTAGAATATCATACTGAATAATAAAACTATTTAACAAATGTTTTATTTAATTTGTTTTACCTAATGTGACAACCCTATCGAAATAAATCGGGAGGCACGGCAGTGCCCCCGCCAAGCCGAGCCAGAAGCAAACACTGCCGTACCATCCTTTACTGGAACCATTTCGCCGCATTTTCAGGCCCCTATTTGAGAACCTCTGTATAAGACCAGAACGCAGAAACTTTCGTCATCCAGTAAACTATAATCACATACTTAAAATCTAAAATTTCAAGTCTGTAGGTCATTTAGTTCCGAAGCTAAGCAAAAGCAAAGTTTCGCATTTATGACACTCACTCACTCACTCATGATCATCAGAATAGAACTAGTACTTCCCATAAACTCAGAGACCTGAAATTTGGTACGGAGTTAGGGTTTAATGGCCACATAAAGGGAAAACTATAAAAACTAGGATAATCGAAGATCTGGAGTACCTGGTGACCCTGATTAGAAAACACAAGAGCCCAACCAAACTATTAGAGATCGACATACCGCCTTTACAAAAAATATTTAACATGGTGGGCCGCTTCATTTGATGTCAAAAATCGAAGGTCTGAAGTATCTGATAAAGAACTCTCAGCTGTATTAGAGATGTGGTAATGCCCCCTTCTACTATTGGTACATAAAAAAATCGACTGTCATTGCAAAAATCAATACGCCCACGTTTCTACAAAAAGAAGTGATATTCCACCAAAAACATTCTGTAAAAAACTAGCCAAGTCTCGATGGAGCTGCTTATTTATCTCTAAAAAGTAATGAAATCTAGACTAAGCGGGCCAAGTCTGAGGTTCCTTACAGCGATTTCTTTATTATTAATAATAATATTTCACAACTATCACACAACGCCGTCTAGTCCCAAGCTAAGCAGAGCTTGTGTTATGGGTACTAGACAACTGATAAACATACTTACATATTTTTAAATACATACATATATAGATAAATTACACCCAGACACAGAACAAATAATCGTGCTCATCACACAAACATTTGTCCTGGGTGGGAATCGAACCCACGACCTCCGGCATAGCAGCCAGGGTCACTAACCACTACACCAATGAGCCAGTCGATTATAGTTAATGTTGTGTGACTTGGCCGTTGAAGGATACACAAGGGTACAAAACCAGGTGCTCCATGACACCTTTGCACTAATCTGTCGCCAGAACCGCTACCCATTGACGATGGAAAATTGCCACTTGGAAAACGTATTGTTCAACGGCCGGTAACCGGTAAAAGGTAGTTACAATATTGCACGTTCTTGCCTCTGTTCCGTTTATCTACTCATGTGCTCGAGGTACCGAAAATCGGAACAGATTGGTATGGGCGTTCCAGCGTGAGCTATGGGCACAGGACTGGAGGGACCGCCGAAATCGCAGAATAAGTACTCCGTTTTGGTTCTGCTCAATTTTAGGCCAACACTCTCCAATCTTTGCCACCACACTTCCAATCTGCTTTGGACCTCTAGGCCACTCTCGGCAACCAGCGTAATGTCATCGGCAAACAACATACACCATGTAGCCACTTCCTGGACGTCCTATCAATAGCCTTCCTTTACTGAAGGTGCTTTACAAACATACAGATAATTAACATTAGTACATTTAAAATTTATATCAACATGATCACATCAAATAGACCTGAAAATATAATATTAAGTAAACTTTTTTTTTTCTTTGGTACCTCATATTCGGAACACTCAGTTAAGTTTATCTACCTAAATTAAGCGTGTACTCACAACACGTCAAATACGAATCAAAACAACAAGTGAAAGAAAGAGTAGGTAATCAACGGAAGGCACGCTTGAGAGTCCTTGGCAACCAATTCACGTGTAATGTTTCTGGTAGAATTAATTAACCTAGTGCTTTTATATTATGTATAATAATGACATACAAACGCACGGATAGAATCGACGCTTTATTTACAAACTGCAAAATATTCGTCAAACCGGTTGTATTTCAATGCCAACAGGTATAGAGGTGATAGCATTGGAGAACTGTGACCTACTTATGTACAAGTAGGAAAACATGTCGCATGAATGATATATTCATCAAAATTAAGTTCATGGAAATAATAGAGTTGATAACTACTGCTCTAAAATTCCGGAATCATAAATATGACGATTAAATCCCCCTCTGTAGACCCATGATATGCGCGCATAACGTTCTCATTCATATTATTATACTGAGTCCATCTTATGCGCTGCACACAACCACCGGCAGCGTGGAACCGGCTCGGGGCTGGTTGGCCCCTAGATCCCAAGCCGTTCGGTGGCCGACGTACAGGTGTTGGCGACGTCGGCGGGGAAAAATAAACTCGAGCTCAACGGAACTGCAGACGCCGGTGACACTGGTGATCCGAGGCGAGCTGACCGCGAGTCCGGGGGTGCAAGGCGTGCGCGTCTGGCAGCTGCTCTCGCCAAAATATTAGTTTCCATCAGGTGAGATAGCGGACAAGCGCAAACCTATCAAGAATAAAAAATATGCATTTTCATTACGTATTTCCATTTTATTGTATTCACGTTGATGACATAATGACATCTGTCTGGTTAGCATTTTTTTTCTGTTCTTGATGATTTACACTGGTTTTAGTAAGTTTTTATTGTAGGGTGTGGTGTCCAACAGTGAATCAAGAAAAAGTTGCACATTCAAAGCTCAGCTATTTTTAAACATATTAAAGATTTTTTTTTACTAAAATACTGCTCATTTATCTGTCTTTAATTGTGCATAATAATTTTAGACTCAAATGTAACAGGATAGGATATTTTTTTTTTTAAATGTGGGAATTAGCTCACAGAGTCCACCGCGTGGGACTCACTGAATATGTACACAGTGAACCATCCTATTTATTTTACAGTAAATTATGACTATTTATGTCATAAAACTTAAGGTAAAGCAAATAAAACTTCTTGTATAATGTTACCAAGGAATAAACTTTATTAAAAGTAAATGTTTTTAACAGTGGTTCATTGTCACACACACACCTACTATTAATTTATACACATGTTTTAATTTTTATAATTTTATAGTTATTTTTGTTGTTTAATTTTCTTTTTTTATTGCTTGTCAATAAAAAATATGAGACGTTTTTGTAATCATTATAATTAGTACGTATACGGTATTGTAGGCGTATCTTTTGTAACTGCGTTCCATTTTATGCATCCCGGAACGTTTAGTTACTGCATCATGGATGTAAAATGAATAATCAGAAGATATGTTGAAACAATTTAAAATTACGAAAATGAAGTTGAGAAATCAAACTACAAAATCTAATAACTTAGTAATATTACCGACACTTAGATGCGATCTATAGACGTCAAAATACAACCAACAAAAATAGAGAAAATAAGAATTTAAAACATAGAAGTTGTATTCTATACAATACCTTGGCAATATATAGATTACCTGGGACTAGAGATGGGTCGTACTAGGCAAATCTTGGACTAGGTGCACCTAGTCCAAGTCCGTACAAATACTCGATCCAAATACCTGTTCCACCTAGTCCACCTAGTCCATGAAATACGCATACTTAGATTAGATGCTTAGTCTTTGCGTAACAACGATACGTGTAATACGTACGTACGCAGTAATGAATTGTAATCTTCCCTTCATACTTTGCACAGGCTTAAGACTGTCAACGTATAGATTTATCTAATTGTTATAATTGCTTTTTGTTTTGTATTTTTTAAAATCACGTAACTATAATTATACAATCATTGCTTTTGTTTTTTTTTTAAAATCACATAACTATTTACAATCATTGTTTTTTTTTTTAAATTACGTAACCGTTTACAATCATTGTTTTTTTAAGATACACGTAGAAAATCAGTCTTTGGAATTGACACTACTTCCTTGGGGACCCATTTTTCAAAACAATAAACACATTAATTAATGTCTTATTAAAAATAGATCTAAGTTCTTTAACAATATATTAAAACTTCGTTACGAAAACCGATCACTAAATAAGTCCCATAGAAGTTAGCGACGTCGAGCAGATATCATACGTCAATCGAGATCACATTCGCACGAGTCCGTACTTGATACTCGACTGCATCATATAGTCTTCATTCGCATCGAGTATTGTCAAAGTATCTATTCTACCTATTCTATAAAGTCTGCCTAGTGCCTAGTCCCGACTAGTCTCGATCTCGAGTATTGACAGACAAGGATGGAAAGACTGCGGAATAGTGTAGTTAAAAAAGGACAGAATATATTCTTCCACAACACGGTGCGCGTCGCGTAACTTTTATGCCATTGATATATGGTTCAAAATCAAACGACTGGCACACGTATGATCTATGTAAATACGAGTGCGCATTGCGTTACTTTTATGCGTTTTGAATTAAGGTTCAAATTCAAGTGACTGACTCATGAATGATTTTGGCAAACATGGATGAGCTAGGACTATGCTGCTCACCGCGTCGTCGTGACGCGGTGAAGCGAGATAGCAGCATAGTCCAGTACAGTCGGTACTTCGATTCGCGCGGGCCGCGGGTGCCGTGCACTGCGTAGGCACAGTGAGACTAGGTGGATCAAGTATTTTAAAAGTTAGAATAGGTGCAGCCTAGTCTCGTTAAATACCTAATCCCTGGATCTGTTCTAGTATATACGCTTCATCTCTACCTGGGACGTCCTGGCAATGGTTGAAATATTATAAATATTGCTGTCCATTACATACTATACCCAGGTTTTTTTAAAGTGAGAAATCATCCAATGACTTCTCCCGGTCTTTGTGTCAGACTTTTATTGACTAAAACGACACCTGTGTCCTTCAGTTGCCCTTTAGAGTTCTAGGACTACGGGTTTCCTACTCTACTATCTCTTTGAGGAGCGCGTGGATCAATTCGCGCTGTCGACGACTGGTGTTCGGTGCGGCAGATCACCGGACTGCCAGACGGTGAGTTATCCATTACTCGATGTCCGCAAGCCCGCATCCGCCGAGTCTTCCTTTCAGAATCAGACCCTTCGCCCCAGTAGGCTTCGAACCTGCTGGGCCCCCAGTTGCTGACATCTCCTTGAGGCGCGCGTGGAACAGCACGCGCCACCGACGACTTGGGCTCGGTCCAGACGGTTACCGGGCGGTCGGACGCAAGCCCGCGCCTACGGTGGACGGAAATCAGGATCGGAATCCCGGCGGCGGTTGGGGCTTGAGGACCGTTGCCTCACGCGATCGGCCGCAATCTTTGCTAGCATTACTGCTTCGCAGAAGGAGGCGACCGCCTGCCACTCCTCCTCGTTCCGGACCATGGCCTGTACCAAGGCTCGGCGCGAGAGATCGCCGCCGCCGATCGCCCCCACGAGCCCCACGGCGTTGCTCTGCCAAAGCGGGGCACACCTCTACCGTGTGCTCCACCGTGTCCTCCGGGCGGTCCACACAGAGGTGATAACCGGGCGTCGCTGCCGCACGAATCCGCCGCCGCCGGTGAGGACTTGCGTCATGCGGAAGGTAACGGTGCCGTGTTGCCTTTCCAGCAACTCTTCAAAGAGGGGACTTACCGCCATAATTATGGCGTGCCCAATACTTTAACCTAGGTAATGTTTACAATTCTTAAAGATTGTAGTGTAGTACCTGCTGGTCCACCGGCAATATGTAGAATAAATAGATTTTTATCTATATTTATCGATGTTAACCGACCTACCTATAAATAAACGGGCAAATAAAACATCTTCTATTACATAAAAAATAAAATTAATGTGTGTTTTACACGTCCTCACCTTCTGCATGACACAGGTCTTCACCGATTCCTGCATCGGATTCAGGCGGAAGAAACGGCCAGGTTTTACCATTGTGCCTATCGCCCAGAGGACACGGTGAAGCAAACGGTGGTCTATCCTACTTAAGCGAAGCGCCGCCGGGCAGAACGACTGGTACAGGGAACGATAAGTAATGGGAGGCGGTCAACTCATGCGCAGCAGTAATGCGAGCAAAGGAAACGGCCCTCACGCTTTCGGCGTACGGCGGACGTCAGGAGTCGTGATGGTCATTTTATTTTAATGTCAAACATAAGATTATAGTATGTAATAAGTATTTGAAGATAAAAATGCGCTTAGTCGACACTTGGTTAATCTATCATAGCAAGGATTTTAACAAGGTCTCTAAATCGCTTTAGTTTTATGAGCACATGGAGGACGGCGCTCCCCAGCTCGTTCCCTCTGCACTGTGTCCGCGTCAAGGATCCGCCGCGTTACTAGGTCAAGGTCTGTGGCGGCGTCATTACGTTTATTGTTCGAGGAGCTTAGCGAGCCGTGTTTCGCACAGCTGTAATAGCGATATGTCAAAGCACCGTTATTTCAGTGCTTTAAGTGCCTATATAAAATGATCAAAATTATGGTTTTTCTTCATTAATACAAATAAATAAGGAAAACCGAAGTAGACTGACAAAAAGTAGCAGAAGGTAAAACATAGACCAAAATCGATTAAAATTTAGGTTTTCAGCATACCATATTGTCTTAATGAAGTGATACAGTGGGATCGTGGAGGAAAGATTACCTTCCTACACTTGTTTCGTTATAAGTGGGGTCAGCGCAACACGTTTTTTTCTTCCATTCTGGAAATACAAAGTACTAAAATGACAAAAGTTTTTGCTTTTGAGATAAACTGCGATTTTTGTTGTCATAAGTTAGAAGGGCTACCTTTGCATTTTCTTTTTTCATTTTTTGAATCCTCATAACTAGTGAAGTGGTGAAATTGGGTGGCGAGCTGATAGCGTATGATTATAGTCGTTTTGGCTTGTTGCCAAAGAATAAGATCCAAGTGGTACTAAACCTAGATCTGTGTACTAAATCAAGATTGCCGTAATTGGGTAGTTTCTGCCTATGGTATGAGGCAGAAACTACCCAATTACAACTAAAATTTAAAAGAACAAGAGAAAAACGTTTATTGACATGACAAATCGAAACAAATTAAAAAACCGGGCAAATGCGAGTCGGACTCGCGCACTGAGGGTTCCAACAGTTTAATTCTCGAATTGAGTTACGAAATTTTATTAGTTTTCAGATTTTTTCCTATACTTGTGCTATGAGACCTTGCTTCATGCTAAATTTCAGGATTTTAGGTCAACGGGAAGTACCCTATGAATTTTGATTCCCTTGACAGTGTCGAAATATACGTTTTTTGCGATATAAACAGCCGTAACTTTTTTTTTCGTTAACTCACAAGTTTGAATTTTTCACAGCTTCATTGGACCGCAGACCTGAGGTATATGGTTTTAATTTCAACTCGATCCCTCCGCGAGTTCCCGAAATAAAGAGTCATGACAGACAGACAGATGGACAACAAAGTGATCCGATAAGGGTTCCGATTTTGCCTTTTGAGGTATGGAACTCTAAAAAAATGGAAATAAATCTCTAAGTTCCTCATACAGTAGTTTCGATCCAGTGCAGCAGTGTGTGGCGCCGCGTCATCGGAGATTCTCGGCACTCAGCGGCTAATCGAGTCACAATAGTAAACTGAAGCGTCTCAAGGTCCACGATGGCAACGCAGCTACGTAATGACGTAATAACTGCAAATATCATGAGACTTTACAAGTCGCGCCTGGTTTTACATAGACTGAAGACCGTTCGTGCCTAATGCACGAACGGTCTTCTATCTGTCTGTATAATTATATTTTTGAGATGGATGAATAAGGAGAAAGGTCAGGAACTGTATCGTCCAGACTCAGGTCAAACTGGGTTGTGCCTGATTACCAGGTCTCGCAGATTCTCACAGGGCATGGGTGCTTCAGAAAGGCTGTGTGATATGAAGTTATGCGAGGTTAGTGTATGTTATGGCGGTATGGAAGATGAGGACCTACATACAGCATGCACTGTGGGTCTGCCCCTGTAGAAGCCAGATGCCAAATGATGGATGGCATTATCGCGCGGAGGCCGGTCCGGTCTACTACGGCGATCTCGTGAGCTCACCGGCAAACTTCGAGAGGCTGCAGGAGTTCGCGCACGCGCGGCATGCCGCCCGGAGCAGAATGGAGCGAGAGGAACAGATATAATAATAAGGAATAGATATAATATAGATACCGATACCATCAAGGTTAAAAGGCGAAATGGCGATGAAGTCAACACATCCTTTGTAGTGTGTGGTTGTGCAAGCCCATTAGGGAGTATGCAAACCGAGACACACGTGGCTAATTTGTAAGGCGCCGTGCACTTCCTGGCCGGACTTAGGGCATAGCCGCGTCGCAGATGGGCGACATGGCCTCCCGGAAACACTCTGCCTCGGCGTCGATGTCGACAAGCTTGTCTAGTGCTTGCACCCAACCCTGTACCATCACGGCTTCCAGGAGGAGCTCCTGGTCCAGCTGCTTCAGCGCCCAACACTGATCACACGGGGTCTGTCTGTTATACCAGCGCGGTCGAGGTCTGGGCGGAGTCGTCAAACCGGATGAACTGTACTGGTCTGAGTACGTCACCACCCCCTTCATGACGCACCAGTCGACGGCTGGCGAACGATATTTCCACTACAGACTCGCCCTGCATCCGCACACACGTAGGGACAGAACCCCGGTTTAGGACGACCAGGCCTGTCTCCAGAGCCCAGTGCTGGGAGCTGCACCATCCGACCCCGCCGGTCTGTGTACCGGGAAACCCAAGCCAAGTTCTTGGCATTGAAGTCCCAGCAAACGAGCACGGGGAGGGAACCAAACCCAGTGTCGACGGCATTTAGCTCCATAAGGGACATGTGGAGATCGCCGAGAGATCTGGTCGAGGACAGGTAGACGCCTACCACTGCAATGTCCCCGCCGTTATTGACAGTCCATTACAGTCTCCTCCCGAGCACCGTGTGAGGGTCCTGCCGCAGTGGTTGCAGCGGCGGCAGCCAAGGAGGCGGCTGCGGCGTTGAGATGTATGGGCCTTCGGACCTTGCCCTTGGCCTTGGCGGGGGGGTCGCAGGACTTGCTCCCAGCCCGATAGTCGGCCAGCTTGCCTTGCGTGCAGCATTCTGCAGCCATGTGACCGGGCTTATCGCATTAGAAGCAGTGGTCACTACGGTCCACCTCCGCGGCACAACAGGCCCCCACGTGGTGTCTCACGTGGCAGCGATAGCACCGCAGAGGTCTGGGCTCCAGCAGTATCACCTGCGCGGAGACCCAGCCCACCAAGAGCCATCAGCCCTCCCCGGTGATTGTCTTGGCCGCCGACACGGATCAGCTAAACGTCATGGCTCGCATGCCCGTGCTGTCAGCGCGGATGGTGCCCGCCCGAACCTGCTCGGTAGTGCATCCACCTGCCCTGACGATGGCGGCCACCACCTAGTCCACCTTGACGGAGTCGTCCAAGCCCATGATGCGCATATCTATGCATTTGGTGGCCTGACACTCAGGCGTCTTCCGCGTCCAAGGACGGCCTGATCGCAAGGATTAGGGCATCCGCGGTAGGGCCACTGGCCGCACCAGGGACCTCCAGCCTTCGGGCCCCAGTTGCGGTGCGCCTCATGCGGAAGCCCCTAGAGGCTCCGAGCTTGCCAAGGTGGGGCAACACCGCCTGCTTCGCCTTCTCTATGACGGTGTCATACGTCACGTCCTTCTTTACCGCCTCGGAATTGGGGGCACGAAGTCTAGCCGCCATGGCTCACTTTTTGCGCTGCTGTCGCCTCACGCACTTTTTGGCTGCCCTAGCCTCTACCCGCCTTCTTCTTGGCGACAACCGTCCTTTCGGCCTCGGGCGAAAGTTATGCAGGCGGGGAAGGTGGCAGGGGCGGCCTAGCCGCCGCCACGGCAGCAGCCCTCGCCGCTTTGGCGGCAGATGCTGCCTTGACCCTCGTAGGAGGAGCAGGCTTCCCTGGCCGCTGCTGCTGCTTGGCCTCCGGGGCCCGTCTCGAAGGCTCCGACGCCACGACGGCTTGCCCCGACGGGCCCACCTTGGGCGCAACAGCCGAGGCCACGGCGGCGGCGGCATACGACGCCGCCTTTCGCTGGCTGGAGGCCGCGAGCGGGGGACGCAGTACAATCCTTTCCAGCTCGGACAGCTGCTGCTGCATCCGTAGCTGGCTCTCCGGCTCGGGGTGGGGCAGGGGCTGTTTTTGTCCCTGCCCCTGCATGCGTCCCCCTTTTGGTGACTCTTCCAGGGGGCTGACTTTCTGGGCTCCGATAAGCATCACGATCCTTTTTAGGGTTCCGTAGTCAAATGGCAAAAAACGGAACCCTTATGGATTGTCTGTCTGTCCGTATGTCACAGCCACTTTTTTCTGAAACTATTAGAACTATACTATTAAAACTTGGTAAGTAGATGTATCCTGTGAACCGCATTAAGATTTTCACAGAAAAATAGAAAAAAAAAAACAATATATTTTGGGGGTATATAATACAATACTTTGAACTGAAACTCGATTTATTCTACAATTGTTTTGAGTCTACTACTAAATCCTATGCTTTTTATTTTGCGAAATATCAGCGTGGTCCCTCAGTTCACAGCACATGAACCATTTTGCAACTATGCAGTACAGGCTGCAAGTACGAGGCATGCCTTTTAAGTTTTGTTGTTTGAAGAAAAAAACACAACTAGAACCTTATAGTACTTTTTATTGTTTTTCAAAGTATTCACCACGTAGCTTAATACACTTTTCCATTCGCTCAAACCAGTTATTATAACATTTATTCCACTCTAAAGTGGGGGTGTTCAAAATGGCTGACTTGAAAGCGTCGACTGCTTCTTCACTGGACTGGAACCTTAGACCGCGAAGACTTTTCTTAATTTTAGGAAATGTAAAGAAATCATTAGGGCTTAGGTCAGGATTGTATGATGGATGGTCAAGAATTTCTACTTTTTCCTGCTTCAAATACTCAATCCTTTGACGAACGCTGTGTGAATTTGCGTTGTCGTGGTGCAGGATGATGCGTCGCTTTGAGTTAGGTTTTCGAAGTTCGGCGATGACTTGTGGTAAACAAACTGTTGTATACTACTCTGCGTTAACCGTTCTACGATCTTCAAGTGCAATAGCCGTCGACTCGTAGGGGCCCAGCAGGGTCGAAGCCTACTGGGGCCATGGGTAGTGTGAAAACGAAACCCGGGGCCCTGGGACGAAGGCAATGAAGGAACAGGAGTGGGTTTTTAGTCAAAAAAAAGTCTGACACTATCTCGCGCCCAAGAGCGGGATTTGTCATTAGATGATTTTCTCACCTTAAAAAAAAAAAAAAACTGCCGGTTTTTCCAACGAACCTGGCCACCATCTTCTTTGAAGTGCTTCGAGAACGAACAAATTTAGTTGGCTTTGGCTCGTCTTGAAAGACCCAGATTGTAGATTGTTGTTTGGAATCAGGATCGTAGGCATAGATCCAAGATTCGTCACCACTGATGATGTCGTAGACGTGATTTGACTCTCCTCGGTTGAACCTTTGCAGAGTTTTCTTACACCATCTGACGCGAACTCACTTTTTTTTTTTTATATGATTATTACCGACCGTTTTTGATATCGACTGGTCTACACTGTTCTTACATAATGTCTATTAATACTGTAATATGAAAATATTGTAAACAATCATTTTTTACAAACATAAAAGAGTAACCATGTAGTTTCTTGCCGGTTCTTCTCCATAGGAAACGACCAATTTGGAACCGTGCACTAGCTTCTGACGTTTTATAAGTGCCCATGTAGGCCTATGAGAAATAAAAAATTTTTGACTTTGACTCTGACACGAACATCCCAGGCTCCTTCCCACTTTGCCAGCAACTTTTGGCATGATAAGTGTTGTGTATATAGGTCTCGTCTAAATATACTACAGGTTTTTTCTCCACATTGCGATTTCTTCGGATTCTCTCCAAATATCTTGAACGCCATGCAGTAATATCATAACGTTCCATTAGTAATTTACGTTTCGATTGGCATCGCTTATACTTGAAACCGATGCTATGCAATATACGGTGCAATGTTGTGATGCTTCCTTGATAATTTATGTCTTCTCTCAAAGCTGCACGTAATTTAATCAATGTAGGTAATTCCTTCTTTACAACATAAAAACTGTGAATTTTTTGCCGTATAGCGCACAAATCAAATCCATCCAAGTCGAACTTTTTAGGATGCGGGCGATTCTTCCCTGGGGTGACCATAACTTTAGAAGTACTCGCCGCTGTTGCGCCTTCTTTTGTAACTCCCGTTACAGTTTTCTCTGAAACACTTGCAATAAAATGAACAATAAAAAAAAAATTAAAATGCAAACATAGATTATTTTCGTATTTAATTACATTATTGTTGAATATAACTTTACAAATTTTTGTTGTGTTGTGTTAATTCCTTTTCAAATTTTCCTTAATAAAAATTGTGCATTAAAAAAAACAAAAAACTTAATTCCAATCTGTAAATCAATCGGGAAAAAATCTGTATATGGCAGCCCCAAAATTTACCTGTCAAGGCGGCGACCCTTTTGCGAACATTGCTTATTGGTATTAAAACACCGCGATTCTTGTGTTCCGCTTCACAGAACTCCTTCACCTTTAATATCATTTCTCGACCTGCACTTTTTACAACTTTTAGCATCGTAAATAAACCTTATAACGCACTAATCCAATAATAAACTCACAAAATATCTACCACAACAAACGCACCTTGATAACATCGACAAACGACAACATGGATCTCCCAATCTGTCAAATTTAGTTCCACAATTGTCCACGGGACTTCTTTCGTGAAATGGACTTTACCATCGTTCGACAGTCCGCAGACATGGGGCTTCATCACTGAACACAGATGTTAGCTTTTCAAAACACTGAATCCATGTCAGGCCTCTTCTAAAGTTGTAGAAAATTATTGCACGAATATTTTCCTTAGAAAGATTCATTTTCGTACGTA
The DNA here is from genome assembly GCA_961205895.1 of Mythimna pallens. NCBI lineage: Eukaryota > Metazoa > Arthropoda > Insecta > Lepidoptera > Noctuidae > Mythimna > Mythimna pallens. The sequence goes on from OY540829.1 coordinate 26,244,131, forward strand.
ACCTGACAGATTCCAATCGACGCTGTGACTAAACACTTACATTAATCCTAATACTTTCAACTGTTTTGAAATTCAAAATTTAAACACATTCGAATATAGAACAGTTCCAAATTCAAAATTGTCGGGAAATTTGGAAACGACAGAACTTAAAAGGCATGCCTAGTAGCACGATACGTTTTTGATAGCAAATATGGCAAGTGCCTCATTTAGCACAAGCGTGTGATAAGTGTGTGGAGGAGTACTTGGCGGGTGAGGGTGTCTGTGGTCAGGTAGCTACATGTGTGGGCACTTACGTACAGTGGTGAGCGAGCGAGCATGCGACTCACCTGCAACAGAAATAATTAATATAATTTTAGCACGGTAGCACCTGTTTTTTTTTTCTCTCGTCATGAAGTGGTCCATAGCGAGGCTGCTAAAATTTGTTCTTTCTAAGTTTCTACGTCTAAAGATAAGCTAGACACTAATAAAAATATATGGATCTCCTATGTGAAGGAGAGCAAGGGGTCATTTTTTTTAATTTTCTATACTTACCTAATAGCCTACTCGCGCTGGTGTTAACTAGTAGTGAGTCTGTTAAAAGAGAGTTTAACACCAATGTAATATACCTCATAAAAAAGCTTGTTTATTACGTTACTCAATCATGATTAAATATATGTTTTTTAGGCCGCCGTTTTTGTGAAAAGCTGAAAAAAGAAAACGCATATTTTTTTATTTATTCGTACCTATGAAATGGGATTATTTAAAACGTAGCTAAAATTGATTGTCGTATCTAGTTTTTATTATTATTCAAGCTGCAACTTTATGCAATTAAAGACAAAAAATATTCATTACAGAATAAGATCCCAGAGCGATAAGAGATAACTGATTTTCACATGGATGAAACCTCATGTTCTCAGTAGCGTCTCCTGTGCTTTAAATACCTGTGTGCTTGTGGAGCTCCCAGTTGGGGAATTTGGGCAGGTAGAAGGTAAGAAAGGGAACTAAAAATAAGAGTTACTTTTAAATTTGTACAGTGGATTTTTGTATATGTTTTGTAGAATATTATTCTAAAGTAGTATCCATAACTGTCAGACACTTTCCATGCGCCAAAACTTTTGTCAGATGCTTTAAAGACGCACAAAAATAAAATTGGACATAACTTATTTTTACATGGCTGATTTTTATAAATGTTTTGTAGAATATTATATTAAAGTAGTATCCATAAGTGTCAAACACTTTCCATGGGGCCAATACTTTTGTCAGACGCTTTAATGCCCCACAAAAAATAATTGAACTTTACTTATTTTAACATGGCTGATTTTTAAATATGTTACTATATAATATAACTTTGTAATAGGTAACTATTAAAAATTTATATTTCATTAGTCAGACAAATTGTAGTGACCAAGCATCCCCTAAACACAAAAATTATTCAGCCGAGATTATGAGGGCGAGCACTATGCATGCGTTTCAAAGAGAGTGAGACGTCTATAGTAAATCATTTCCTCATAATTTAACTCACAATCTGTTATGCGGCTAGTACACGGTCATGCAAGCGTCAATCAATTCTATCAAACATGATTGATGGTTTTTGTCAGTCAGTACAAAATAACGTCGATCATCGCATTAGATGGTAGGTTTTTCGTCAACCAAAAAATTTACCGTGGAAAAACTGACAGCAAAACCTATCGTGTAATGTTCGCTTTACAGTCTAGTGTATGTGCCCTTTGCGATTACGCGCAAGCGCGAACGGGTCTGTTAGAGCACATGTTTTTGTTGTTTACAATACGGCCGATGTTTCGTCGTTTTTTAAAGTGGTAAATCATCTAATGACTTCTCTCGCTCTTGGGCGGAGGTCAAATTTTTACTGTATTCTACTGTTTTTTAATTTTACTGTATATGTGAGGTACGAATAAACGTTTTTTCTTTCTTTCTTTCTTTTGAATAAACCCACTCGTTTGTTCCTTCTTTGTATAGCGTTCCAGCGGCCCCGGGGGTTTATTTTCACTTAACCCATGGGGCCCGTAGGCTTTGACCTTTCTGGGTCCCTTCGATTTGCTGACATCTCATTGAGGCGCGCGTGGAACATTACGCGTCGTACAATACGGCCGACTGCTTTTTTTTAACCCGAACGTCAACGTCTCACTCGCTCTGAAACGCATGTGTAGTGCTCTCACCCTTATACTCTCGACTGAATAATTTTAGTGTTTAGGGGATGTTTAGTTACTACAATTTGTCTGACTAATGAAATATAACTTTGTAATAGTTACCAATAACATATTTAAAAATCAGCCATATAAATATAAGTAAAGTTCTTTTTTTTTGTTGGGCATTAAAGCGTCTGACAAAAGTTTTGGACCATGGAAAGTGTCTGACACTTACGGATTCTACTTTAAAGTAATATTCTACAAAACATATATAAAAATCAGCCATGTAAAATTAAGTTATGTCCAATTTTATTTTTGTGCGTCTTTAAAGCATCTGACATCAGTAGGATAGGTAGTCAGTCGACGGGAGCGAAGCCATGGCAAAAGCTGGCCTTATATTAATAACAATCATTCGCTGTTCGTTAGCCTCGTTAACACAAAGTCGGCATCACCAGTTTTAATGATTTTTATTATGGTTTGTTCCCTTTAAAATAAGGGTCGGGCAAGAGAAAAAAAAAGTTGGAAGAAACGGTTGAAACTCCAACCATGGCTCGTGCTTTGACGCAACCTAATTGCATAGGTAATTTTTTATTTGAATAAATATTTGTAGTTGCCATATTCAACACATTCATACACATCCCGATAATTCAGTTAATTAATTCAGCAGGATTTTCCTTATCGGCCTTAAAACTGCGTTGACGGAAAACCACAGATTACGTAATAAAGATCAATATAATCGCTTGGATAAAGTCAGTACAATACGGCCGACGCGACGTAACTTGACGAGTCTGAACACAGGCTCTGCGAACTTTAGCGCATGTACACTCGTAAAAAACTGGGCAAGTGCGAGTCGGACTCGCGCACTGAGGGTTCGATCATAACCCTCTATTACATCTAGATACGCGGGAGCGTGTAAAGCTAAGTTGAAGATAAGAAAAGAGAACTGGCGAGCAGTACTCGTGTGTAAAGCTGGGTATTCATTAGGCAACATTTGTTAATAAACACTATTTTAAACAGTTATTATAAACAGTGTTTCACAATGTTTCATTATCTCTGGAAACAGTTTATAAACAAAGGTGATTAAAGTGAAACGGCAATATTATTCAAGAAACATGTTGCCGTGATATCCATATCGAATGTAGAGTAAGACAAAACATCTATTTTATAAGCAAAATTCAACAGGTGTGGACGTGTGTTGCGCGAGTTTATAAACATGGAAGTAGTGTGGTTCAACAACCAGGTATCCATGCTAATAAAGCTTTCAACAGCATCATGTACTTTGTAATTCTTCAAATAAAGATTATTATAAAGAGAAATAAAAAAAATGGTGCTTGGGCCGAAATTCTAAGCCATCAAATCCACAAAGGTCATAAAAATCCGTAATTTCTGTTTAAGAGATAGTTTCGAGTCATTCGAACATTATTGTATCTGTTACAGTTAAATGTAACAGATACAATAATGTTACCGAATGAAACTGTAACATTTTACATGTGTTAATATGCGTAACTGATAATTAGTTTTAGTTTGGCTTTAGGTATAAGTAATTGCACAGTACGGCAACAACGCGTGGCCGTAAGAGTGTAAGACGCGCGTTGTTAAAGCCTACGACGATCTTCAGTACACACACACTAGTTGAAGTTCCTGTGCAATTAATTCACTAAAAGTTTGTTTCTGGGATCCATCGGTTTGACTAAACCGTCACTATGCAACGCACACTCCGAACATTTTCCACCACACTTCTCTGCAGTCAAATTCTTTAATTCTGTATTGTACACTAAAACAACTTATAAAATAAGTAGATAACAAAGTTCATGTACATAGGCGAGCTTAACTCATAGTTAAGTTTTCTTCCAGCAAACCATTGAGTAAGAGAGATCACAATAGAGGGATAAAATCCAATCCAGAGGGAATAGGATCCAGTGCATAATTTTAAAATTACAAATAATACTCTTACGAATAAAATAATACATAAATATACATACATACATAAATGCAAACATACTTATATATTATAAACATATAATATATATATACTATGTCATCGTCAAAGGAAATGCTCTTTAATTTTCCTCTTGAAGACATCCAAAGAAGGGCTGTCACGAAGGGAGTGTGTGAGGGAGTTCCACAGGCACACAGCAGTGACAGAGAAGTAGGCATCATAACGGCTAGAAGTGTGAAATGGGGTACGAAGAAGAAGAGAATTGGCTGTGCGATAGGGTTTACCCCTCGGGACGATGTACTTAAAGCGCTCACAAAGTTATTGCGGAGAATCAGGATTGTATACGATAGTGTAGAGAAGAGATAGGATATGGGTATCTCGCCGACGCCGAATCGGCAACCACCTCAAACTGATCCGAAACTCCGACACATGGTCGTATTTTCGGAGGCCAAAAATAAAGCGGATGCACAAGTTCAGCAAGCGCTCAAGTTTGTTTAAGAGAACCTCCGTAGTATCTAGATAACAGACATCCGCATAATCTATGAGCGGTAGAAGAAGAGATTGCGCAAGAGTAACCTTAGTGTGAAATGGTAGGAATTTTCGGAGACGTTTAAGAGACTGAAAAGAGTAAAAGACCCTCCTACTCACATCAGCAACATGAACCTCCCAAGAGAGGTGAGTGTCCATATGCACTCCAAGGTTTTTAGCGGTTTTAGAGTATAATATGGGCACAGCATTATACATTACTGGCGGGAGCGACTGATGATCCAATAAACTAAGCATGTATCTGCCACCAATAATGAGCGCTTGAGATTTAGTTGGATTCAGTAAGAGTCCAAAGGACTTAGCCCACTTGTTGATATTTTCAAGGTCATCATTGATGGCAGCTACAGTCTCAGCGAGTTCACCGACTTTAAAATGACGATATAACTGCAAGTCGTCTGCATAGAAATGATAGTTAGAAGTTAGAACCTTAGTGAGAGCGTTTATAAAAACTGAGAAAAGTAGAGGAAAGAGGACGCCACCCTGAAGTACACCCGCAGCCAAATCAGAGGAGTCCTCATCAGACCGAACAGACTGCGAGAGGCCCCGAAGATAAGGTTTAAAACCACTCAATTACTGGTGCAGAGATATTAAGGGAGGAAAGGATTCCTAAGAGTATGTCAAAATCAACTGAGTTGAAAGCACTACTGAAGTCCAATAAAACTACGTTTAAACGTTTGTTTACCATAGCCAGTCTTATGTCATCAGTTATTTTGATAAGGGTTGTTATAGTATGTTACAGTATGGCTGGGTCTAAAACCAGACTGGTAGGGACTTCGTAGGCTATTACAGGATAAATAACGAGACAGTTGCTTCTGAACAACACTCTCAAGGACTTTGAAGAGCATTGGGAGGATGGATATTGGTTGGAACTGGAATGGTGAAGTGGGATTTGAAACTTTAGGAAGCGGTTGGACGTAAGCCCTCTTCCAAGCAGATGGAAAGGAGTTAGTGAAATGAGAAAAATGTATAATGTGAGTTACGATAGGAGCTATTTCAGTCAGAATAGGCAGGAACATTAGGAGCTGAAGGCTATCGTCGCCTACCCCCTTGGTAGATATAGATTGGATACTATTCTTAATATCTAGCTCAGTAACTGAGTGGAAAGAGAAAGAAGTATTATCTGGCAGAGAAAGATTAGCAAGATCATTAAGAGTTCACGATTTAACATCTTCAAACTTTTCGTTTACGAATCCGAATCATTTAGTTTTTTTTTTTCAATTTCTTCTTTAAGTATCATCTTCAAATAATGTGGGACTGTCAAGACGCACAACTTCTTTAAGAAGTGGTTAATATCTAGATTTAGGATAGTCTTCGTCCTTATCCAGACAGGTTTTTTTCTTATAAGAAAGGATTGATTGCGATTAATCCTTCGAATATACTTCCGGCTCTATCAAGATATCGGGTCAATCAGCACAACTTTTTGTTGAAGTGGTAAGCAGTGGATTTAGGATGGTTGTCATCTTGATCCAAACGAGTTTTTTTTTTAGGTAAGGATTGATTGATCCATTGCAGTCAAATAAACACAAAACTGTTTTGTGTTTATTTGACTGCAATTTAAAATCACGAATATTTTCAATACTTTTCAGCACACGTGTTTTGCACGGATACAACAGACTGCGACTGGATTTCGGCTATCTAATGCTTATTAACCATAAATAAGTACTTTGAAAATTTGGCAACGCTGCGTTTACCTGTTACGCTTATTAACACTGTTAACACTTTTATATCTGTTACAGATATGTTACGGTTACACTTTTGTAAGTGTTTTGGGTTAACACATTGAAAACACATTTATAAGTGTTACATATTTGATTCTGTTACCAATTCAACATGTAACACTTATAATCCTGTAACTTTTATGAAGGTGTTTTTAAGTCTCTGGTTATTAGCATCACTAACTACTAGACATCCTAGCAACTAAAAGTGTGGACGGCCAAGTTTCAAAAACAGTGTTTACGGTAAACTTGGTGATAAATACACCTCGTAAACAGTTTATCAACTAATGTTGCCTAATGAATACCTGACTTAATATTACATGAGCCATTTGGTATCGTTTACGTTCACTTACAATTTACACACAACTGTGCAATTCTGTCGACGAAGCGGTAGCGTCATACATGATTTTAAGTTACGTTGTTTTGAAATAGTGGACAAGTGCGTTGTGTCCGCGCGTAAGTGGGACAATTAGCGACGCGGCGGAGTCAAGTGGTGGCAATCAGTGCGCACTGCTTCACAATCTGGACTCGTGAGCATGAACCTGTGCTATCACTTTAAGTAGACTAGTGTTCCGCCAAAAACAACTGCCGACGATGTGAGCAGTGCTACCTCTACAATAACGGCCGACAACTTGAGTAGTGTTGTTGTCGCTATAACTACTGTCGACGACGTGAGCAGTGCTGCCTCTACAACAACGGGTGACAACCCGAGCAGTGTTGTCACAAATAAATAGTTTTAATGAGTGGAAACTCAAAACTTACGAAGACAATGCAGCTTAACTGAATGTTATTAACATAGTAATAAGTGTTGTGTGACGTCACGCAGGTGTAGTGATAACATGCGATAAGCGCGCCTCTCGGCCGCAGCGCCGCAGCAAGTAGGCCGAAATAATCACTACTACGTCAACACGCGGAAACAACAAACGGCTACAAACCGGTAAAGTTAGTCATTTATACATTAATCACTTACATAACACACAAAAATGGCGCCCAATCGCCACTTAGCACTCAGCTATAATTTCAGAAAATCTAGCTAGATTGCTTTGTTTATAGCAAACTACTCAATGCTTGCAGGTATTATCGACAATCATGAAAGCAAAGTTGGATTGAAAAAACAACATTAAAAAGTTATCAATTCGGTTTTCGTTTTCCTTTGCTACCTATATACTAAAGTGGAATTTCAGTGTACAGCACACTTTTTTTTTGTACCTCAGAGGCCAAAAGACGGGGACACACCTGCAGAAGCACGAAACTGTATCGTCTATGTCGAGCGGAAGTACCGGCGGCGCCGGGCTCGGCGCGGGTGACGGCGGCACGCTGCGGTACTTGACGTGCAGCACGCGCCGGGCTGCGCGCGCACCGCTGCGCCGCAAGATGCCCACCGGCCAGCGCGCGCCCGACCTTCCGCCGCTCTCCTCGCAGCCACCACTGCTCATCCTACGCACCCACGCCTCCACCACCATGCACCCCACCTCTCACTGCACTCGACCCACTAACACCGTCACTCCACACCACGACCGCCGACACCGACACTATCCGCGTAGCGGAACCGCGGAGCAAACCCGTCTGTAGCAAAAAAACGGCGCTCACGCTTGCGCACCGCGACTGACTGACGGCAGCGGCGAGAGGACGCGCCGGCGCCGCGCGGTGACATCACGCCTTATCAGAACACCTGTGAGAGAGCGCTGATCGGTGAGCGCGGGACTCTGGGCACTGCGGGCACCGACACGCCTCGCCGACATGACACCAAACAACACTCGTGTTTACACTGCACAATGCACATGCTAACTGTAAACAGTTTCTCTGACGCTGACGCTTATTGTAACGAAATACTACTCTGCCAAGAAAGTACCGGGAAAAGATCAATAAATACACAAAATTTTTGTTATTCATCCTAATTTATTTTATCACCTTCAAAGAATGCTCCTTCAGAAACGATACACTTACGCCAACGAATAATCCAATCATCAAAACATTTTCGAGTCGCAACAAGTCGATTCACCGTAAGCCTTCTGTAACATTTTCAGTGACTCCGAACACGAAATTCCATTGGCGATGCAAAAATTAAGACAAACTCTTTGTTCGATGTTTTTGTCCATTATGGAATTCGCAATACACACTAGATAACCAAAAACAGCACTGTATTTAATAAGTATAAATAACAGATGCAACTCAAACTCCGCGCCAAAATAGAAAACAGTTGTGCCAATCTACCAACAATAAAAAAAAAACATAAATTAGGATTTGGAACCATAAACAAATCATCCATTCCCGATAATTTTCTCACTGAATGTATCTTTCGAAAATGCATTTACCCCTTCCTTTAAAACCTGATACCTAGTTCACTGCAAAAAGTGTACATTTTGATAGAAGTGCAGGAAGTTTGTCATTGCGACCGAGGCGGAATTCGCACAAGCTGTAGGCGAGTGTGTTATGGAGCCGAGGGCTGCAGTGACATTTTTGCACGTGTATCAAACGACTTTTTTCAATACACTTACAAAATGAATAAACAGGGGTTGACCGGTGACTCGTGAGGGTCGACGCGCGCCCAGCCTGATACGATAAATGTAATAATATTGTGGCGGGGGAGAGCACACGCACTTTTCTGCACTAGTACGGAAAACGGTCTATTGCGTGCCTAAAACCGGTGGGATAAGAGCGAGTTTTCGAGTAAGTGTATTGAAAAAAACTTAGGACAAGTCTTTTTAAATGAAAGCGTGCATTGAATGATGACATCTGTAATACGCATCCGATAACTTGCGACCGCCTCACAAGATGAAAGATCTCATTACGCCCTACAAAAAGCATACAACGAAAATATTCATTGATAGCGACACACAATCTTCGAACACATCCGCCACAATGAAAATACAAATGACAGTCTCGCAAATTAAAAAGTAACATCCTCGCAAAGAGGAACTCTTTGCGAGGATGTTACTTTTTAATTTTCGAATTCTATCATTGTTTTATTCATTCTTTTAATGTAAGTGGCCAGATCTAGACTTTCAGTATGCCCCACGCATCGATATATACGTACTACGTACTAGATTACGCGTGCCGTACACTCACTTTAACCGACTCAGTTTTTTTTTTTTTTAAGGTGGGAAAATCATCCAATGACAAATCTCGCTCTTGGGTGGAGCGAGAGATAGTGTCAGACTTTTACTGACTAAAAACCCACTCCTGTTCCCTCTTTGCCTTCATCCCGGGGCCCCGGGCTTCGCTTTCATACTACCCGTGGCCCCAGTAGGCTTCGACCCTCCTGGGCCCCTACGATTTGCTGAAATCACCCGGAGGCGCGCGTGGAACAATACGCGCCGTCGCCGACTTGGGCTCGGTCCGGACAGTCACCGGACGGTCGGACGGCGAGCCACCCATTGCTCGCCGTCCGCAAGCCTGCGCCTACGGTGGCCGGAAATCGGGATCGGAATCCCGGCGGCGGTTGGGGCGTGAGGACCGTTGCTGTTGCCTCACGCGATCGGCCGCCTCCTTTGCTAGCATTACTGCTTCGCAGAAGGAGGCGACCGCCTGCCACTCCTCCTCACTCCGGACCATGGCCTGTACCAATGCCCGGCGCGAGAGATCACTGCCGCCGATCGCCCCCACGAGGACACGGCGTTGCTCTGCCCAAGCGGGGCACACCTCCACCGTATGCTCCACCGTGCTCTGGGCGTTCCACACAGTGGCGACACCCGGGCGTGTCTTCCGCACGAATTCGGTGCAGGAACCTCCCGAACTTACCATGTCCGGTGAGGACCTGCGTTATGCGGTAGGTAAGGACGCCATGTGGTTTCTCCAGCCATTCCTCAAAGAGGGCACTCACCGCCATAATTGTGGCGTGCCCAGCACTGGGTTGCGATAGTCGCTGTCGCCATTCCACCATGATATCCCGCCGGAGTTCTTCCCGCCATGCCGCAACTTGGCGCGGCAGAACCGACTCAGGTGCAGTGTCTTCTATGCACCTTGATATTGATGACATTAGTACAGTTTTGACGTACATGCAGTGTGAGAGCGGCGCTTATAAATTCAAATTAAAGTGAATCTGGACGTAAATAATAATTCTGTAGTAATTTAAGTAAAATTATTGGTTGTCCAAGCAATATAATAGCTTCTATTATCGTAATAGTATGTTAGAAAACAAATTATTTTATTAAAAAGCCTTCCCATTTTACAATCATAGACTAAAACATGCATGATGTTTTATTTCCTGTCTGTTTTTTGAATATTTTAATTAATGTTATTTCTTTTTTGTATAAATGATTTCAATGAATTCCGTCAAAATCAAAAATTATGACGACGTGTGTTTTTTGATACTGTAAAAACTCCGCAAGAAATGTCAGCAAATCATTGAGTATCAGTTTTCATCGGTAAGTTTTGTCGTTAGGTAAGCATTCTGTCATTCGTTAGCACTTAGGTATTACGTATCTACCTAGATATCACGTGCAGATTAGTATTCAAATATACATTAGGCTCAGTTGAATTTGTAGTCTTATGGGTGATATTGCATTACTGATATTGAGATTCGTCCTTCATACACTATAATTATATTCTAGATTTGTTCACACTAGTCAGCCGAAAAGGGAAGAATGGATAAAAATTCTTCAAGAGGATAGAAGTGAAAACACGTGGCTTTCTACAAAATAATCGTTTATCTATATATATTTATCGTAATCGTTTATCTATGTATATTTGACTGGCCTGTTGGTCTAGTGATGGTTGCCCTGACTGCTATGCCGGAGGTCGTGGGTTCGATTCCCACCCAGGACAAATGTTTGTGTGATGAGCACGATCATTTGTTCTGTGTCTGGGTGTAATTTATCTATAATATGTATGTATTTAGAAATATATAAGTATGTTTATCAGTTGTCTGGTACCCATAACACAAGCTCTGCTTAGCTTGGGACTAGACGGCGTTGTGTGATAGTTGTGGAATATTATATTATATTATATTATCTGCTCTGCACACTTTCAAGCTGATGATATTTAATTTGAAAAAGATTTATAAAAAAGTTTTAACTGCAAAAAAAGTTATAAAATTACAACAGAAATATAAATGTCTCCGAAAAAAAAAACTGTTTAACAATTCCAGTTAAAGATTACTAGAATTGTTAAACATTTTAAACATAAATTTACCATTGTTGTTTGTTTTGTTACTAGATATTAGCGGCGCAGTGCTGATCTTCATTCACTCAGGATAGCTGTTCTTCAGAATGATGATTACAATAAAGGGTTTCAATATTTTACGCGATTTTGAATTCACTTATTTATTAAAGTAGTAGAACGTGGTTTTTGAATTTACACTAACGAGGACTATTATTAAATTATGAAATAGAGTGTTATTGTAATGAATTGTAGGTAAAAAGCTGTGTCACTTCTGCGGTATAAAAATCTATATGGATAACATGTCATTACACAATGTTGAACGAAACGCGAAATTCATGGCGCTTAAGACATTTTGGTCGTGAAAAAAGTATCTCTAGAAGCTATCTAGGCGCTGTATGTTTTAATAGTTTTGTTAGACGACATAATGCCAATCTAGCGCTGCAGCGAACTTTTATTTTAACTTTTCACTATTTTGACAAACAGTTTCCATGAATGTGCTTGTCTATCGCTAGAATATAAGTCGATGGCCCCACGTAGCATAACAGGTGACAGAACATAATGGAAGAAAAAATCGTGTTGCACCGACCCCAAAGAACACGTGAAAAGGGTAAAACGATGATGTTTCAAGTTTATAAACCGAAGGAATAGGATTTTTTAAAAACACTAGGAATTACTCCAGTATCATTCTGTTGCGTTCACAAACATGTAAACTCACATATTGGGGAAATGAATATAGCACCTAGTACCGTGTCGCGTACTTTTAAAGATGACTTAGGACTTTAGCCTATTTTATTATTAACAATACACGCGGCCGAAGCCGCTGGCAGAAGACAGTTTAACTAATACAATAAAAATGAATAGGGTGGTAACATCAAGACAACTTCTAAAGCGGCAGGCAAAGGGAACTCACAGTAAAATTTATTCAGTCAAGTGATTTTTTTTTACTATTGAGCAATATTTTAACAAGCAGAATGACCGAGTTCAGGCTCAAAGCTTCGCAATCAGTCAGCAGAAGACAACGTGGCCATTATCTAACTTCGGTGATGGTTTGTTTGTTAGCTATCAAGGAGTGACTGACCTACATTTTTGTGAAAAAGGTGTCAAAACATAGGCACACGATTCTTGAGAAGGTGGTCAACATCATGTTCCATAAACAAGAAGGTCCTTTTAGTACTTAGCACCGGGTCATAAAGCTCGATTCAAACGTTTCATCAGAGCTGAACGCTGGCCGGCATCTAATACCGAACTTAATCCTGATATATAGATTAACAATATTTATGGTAACACTAGAAATATACTAGTCGTGCCATAATTCAGTTTGATCGATTGATATGCAGTCATCTTTTCTTGCAACTCTAAGCAATTTCTTAGCGGACCAAGTATTTTATTAATTAAGGACGTTGTTTAGTTTCTCTTTGAACAAAACTTTTGTCTTGGCATTGCTGAATATGAAGAAGTCATCGACAAACACGGCTACAATTTAGCATTTAAGAGCCTTCGCACTTGTGGTGGATGCATGATGTTTTTCGAAACGTTTATTTAGATAACAATCTGTCCATTAGTTCACAAACCTTTTCATTAATTTTAGTTTTTTGACCTACATCAACGATTGGCGTTTTTGCAAAACGCAAATCGTTTGAAACACTTTTCGAACGTGATCTGATCTGTCGTTCGCTCGCTCATTGTCTTTCTATTGTCTCTAATAATGCTACTCAAAAGGTTAACACATAGTATGCTGCGCTTCATAGCACGATGGCAAACCTTAAGTTTGGACTTTTGGATGTTAGTCAAAGACCAAATCCTAATAGCGCGTAAATAGTCCTAATCCTTCGTGGACCACTAACTCTATAAGTAAGGCACTTTCTGTTCGGCGCGTTATTTCTGTCATGCCTTGCCTGGAAAGAGATTACTTGGCCCAAGTAGATGTATTCTTGGACAAGTTGCATAATCTCCGCTCCTACGTGTATATTCCTTTTGGCAGCTCCAAAAGGAATATACACGTAGTCATAATTGTGGTCTTCGACATGTTCATCTTTGCTCTGCATCGTCATTCAAAACTAAGTTTGCACATCGGTGTTTTTGATATCAGGGTTTAAATCTATACAACAAGTTAAATCGGGCCCTAACGATTTATCCCTTACCAATAATCAAATGTAAGTCTTCAGTTTCCGATTGGTTGTTGAATGCGGATTATAGTTTTACAGAAAAGCTAATTCTGTCAAATTAAATTAGTACAATATAAGTTCATAACTTACATCACAACTCTCACATGTACACATCACATACACACTAATACAATACACTATCATTAGACACGCACATCAAACACACAGATATAGGCACTCTTATATAATTACTTATTTTTGTTTTTTATTATTATAATTGTATACCTTTGAAAAAAAAAAACTGTTCTTCCGTGGGGTGGGGACCTGGTGATTTGTAATACAGGCATTTTATGCCTAACTCAAACACCAGCTCCTCACATTGTCAATTATAATAACAGAACTTATGTAAAACCTCAACCTATAAGTTTATCATTGTGAGGAGAAATAAAGAATTTGAGGTCCTGGACCTTTGGAAGGCGTACGAGGAGCCGAAGTCAACTCGCAGAGGCCCCTTAGATAATTGTATTGGAACATGATACCAACCGACGATTATCCCTGTATGCTAGTGCACCCAAGGACAACCCCCGGTTGTTCAAAAACTATTGCGATGTTACGACTAATGATAATAGGGCTATGGTGTTTGGAGTCTTAAGTGGACTAGTAACATGGAACTATGTTTAGACTATGGCCCGTGCCTGAACAACGTTATTAATATCCATCGAAAAAAGGCAGGGGGTGACTTGCACACTCAATAAATCGGCCCCCACAAAACGGCCGCTAGCACGAAGTGACGTAGCAACAAGAGGGCAACATATCCTGAGGTGCTTGAGGAGTGGAGAGGTATACCACGGCTATCAGGACAATCCAGGCAGTACGGTCAAGATCCCTACCAGCACCTTACTGGATTATACATCCTTCTCCCGAGCACGTTTGCTGTTGCGAATCTCCACTCAAGCCAGCCAATAAAGGCAAGAGAGAGGTGGGAGCTCAGTTCCTCGTCAGTGTTCACTACGGCCGGCCAATAAAGACAAGCCGGAGATAAAGAACAAGAATTCTCCCAGGAGATCGGGTCCGTGGGGCCGCTAATGCTCAACAGTTCGCCACAAAACTGCACTGCGGATTGTATCTCTCTTAGTCTGGCCCCTCACCCTAGGCATATTACGGCAAAGCAAACTTTACCAATACAGACCTAGGATATATTGGAGCACGCAAGCCCCACCACGACGTCAACGTAGAGATACGGCGATGGGGTTATTTTTATTATACTCTTTATTCCTTGTAAACACATATAAATTACATTTTTAATTATTTTTTTTAAACAAAATCATACAAAAAAAAACATTTAAAAATATAAAAAATAGTACCACACTGGTATCGGAAATAGGGTCCAAGCTACCGGCGGTCAGGGCTCCAGAGAAAGGAACCTCCTAACAATGCGAGCCGTGTCCAAGAGTACCGCTTTCTGAATCAAGCCCTTGATCCAGCCGCCTAACGCGAGCCTCCTAAGGTTTTGGTCGAGGCTCTTGGCTATTAAGCCATTGCCCGACACGACTATCGACACAATGATCGCTGAGTCCACATCCCACATGTCGACAACCTCGCGAGCCAAGTCGATATACTTGATTTGTTTATCTTTCTCGGCTTTCACGAGGTTCTCGTCATGCGGAACGGATATGTCAACAATCATTGCACGCCTCTCGCTTCGGTCCACCACCACTATATCAGGCTTATTGAATACAATAGTCCTGTCAGTGATGATGGACCGATCTCAGTACAAAGTGATATGACCATTATCAAAAACTGGATCGGGCTCATACCTATAGTACGGCACTTCCGATTCCACAAGAGAGTATTTCAGATCAAGTTGCTGATGGATAATCCTGGCTACAAGGTTGTGTCTATGCAAGTACTCTCCGTTAGCTAGACGAGAACAACCAGAGATAATGTGACGGATTGATTCTCCCGGACGGTGACATGCCCGACAGATGCCAACCGTGCCGTCCTTCACAATAAATCTCCGGTAGTTATTCGTCATGATAACTTCGTCCATAATTGCACAGACAAAACCTTCGGTTTCCCCAAAGAGGTCACCGAAACGCAGCCAGGCTACGGACGCCAATTGGTCTACATCGGGCCCGTGAAGGGCCCGGAAAAAGCGTCCGTGAAGTTCCTTGCTCTGCCATACTTTCCTGCGATCGTTAGTGTCAAGCACTACCGGTTTGCGCCAGTTCCCGTTAGCCAAGGAGAGCGGGGTGAGCCCCTTGTCCACTGCCACTACATCTCGATGCCGACGTATGTATGTCGGCAGCTAGGAAATATTCCCTGAGTGCCTGGAAATATGCCCTGCATACCTCGCGGTTGTGTAGGGTCTTAGCATTTAAAAAACCTTGACCCCCACACTTCCGCGGGATATACAATCTCATCACCGACGATCGTGGGTGATGCATTCGGTATGCAGTCAGCAGTGTGCGGACCCTCCTATCCAGGGCGTCAAGTTCCGTTTGAGTCCATTTGAGTACGCCGAAAGAGTACATCAATACCGGCATGACGCAACCGTTGAAGGCGCGCACCTTGTTTTCGCCTGAAAGAAGGCTATTGAATACCTTCTTCAGGCGTCCAAAGAAACGCTCCTTCAACGATTGCTTCATGTCAGTAATATTGATGCCTAGAGCTTCCGACATACCCAAATACTTATAGGTTTCGGTAGGAGAGAGGGATCTCAGGTTTATGGAATCCGTGAGTTGAGTGCCCACGGATTCCACAACCTCCCCTCGCTTTACATGCATGAGCGCACATTTGTCCACACCAAACTCCATCCTGATGGCACTACTGAAGGTTTCAGTTACCTTCAGTAGCTCCATCAGCTGCAGATTGTTGGGGGCAAAAAGTTTCAGGTCATCCATGTAAAGTAGGTGAGATATTACCTGACCACCTCTCTTCAACCGATAGCCTAGACCTGAATTCTCCAGCAGTGTACTTAGAGGATTCAAGGCTAGGCAAAACCAAAGTGGACTCAAACTATCACCCTGGAATATCCTCGCTCGATCCTTACAGGTTCGCTATTCCTCTGGGTATGTCGACATCCTGGATAGCGGAGGACCGTACTCCATTGCCTCATACACGACACCAGGAAGGTACGTAGTATTGTATCAATTTTATACAATTCCAGCACCCTCATGAGCCATGTATGAGGAACAGAGTCATAGGCCTTCTCATAATCTATCCAACATGTCGACAGATCCTTTCAGAAACGTCGAACCTGTTGGCTAATGGTCATATCAATGAGGAGCAGCTCCTTAGTACCGCGGGATCCGTTCCTACATCCATTCTGAGAAGGTGACATGATTAAATATTTGTCAATATGACTGTTAATTTTGCTTCTCAGTATGGATGTAAGAACTTTATAGACCGTCGGCAAACACGTGATCGGTCTATAATTTTTGGGCTCCGCAGTACTACCTGACTTATGGAGCAGGTGGGTTATTCCTGTTGTTAGGAATTGGGGTAGCGACCCTGACTCTAAGGCAGACTGAAAGTGATATGCCAAGCGAGCGTGCGATCTTATAAACCACTTAATCCAGAAATTGTGCAGCCCATCCGGCCCTGGAGATATACAGTTTGGCAAAGGACAGCCTGCACGAGTTACATCTTGAGGGCTGATGTCAATTGCCCCCAATTGTGGTATTGGATCGCACGCACGCTCGACCTCCCGAGTCCAGTCACCCTCGGTGTGACTGACAGGCACCGACCAGGTGCTGCGTCAGAATTAATTCATGACGTCATCATCCGGCAGGCGCGTATCAGTCACACCTTGGTCCGGTCGCTCCACCCGTCGCTTATACCTGCGGATTCGGTTTGCCCATGCATATATCTTCTGCTTCAGGAAATCGATACGCTCTGTGACACGGGACATATAGTCTCGGGGGCTGATGTCAGTCCCCGAAAATGCCCGCCTCACAAAGCGCATCACTCTTGGGCGAGTGTTGCCCTCCCTGAAGCAGATTAGTTTGCCAATGAGTGCTCTGGCCCCACCAATACGATGCTCGATCCTGCACTGCCAAGCCGGCACGGCTGGTTTCGGTCGTGTAGACACGTCACAGTTTGGAAACTTGAAGTGAGCTACACGACATGCCGCTACAGCCGCGCTGTACATTATCGAGTGTGTATCAGTGAGATCTTCGCAGTCGTCCAATCAAATCAGTGGCAAATCCAGAGCAGCCACCAGCGCCTTATTCTTATTATGCATGGGCAAACGAGGTAAGCGCGGCCTAAGTTCGAGCGGCATGTTGCGGTACTCCCGAATAGCACACTCTAAAGCACTCCTCATTTCATTGTTGCACTGGGTACTTACATGTGTAACCATGTCAGTAATCTCTTCGTCAGCGTGGTTGGGGAGATGGTTGGACGGTGGTACTTTTGAATTTACCACCGCCTGCAACGAAGAGGCAATGGCATGGTTTCTCATTTCCTTTTGGAGGCTTGATCGCCTCCAAAAGGAAATGAATGAAGGAAAGGAAAAATGTACAGTATCGTTCAACATGTGATTACGCTGGATGACCCGCACCTGATCCGACAGTCGTTGGGCCGAAACGTTGACGGCTGGCTCAAGCACCTGAAACAAAGAGAGCATCCGAACACGGTACGCGGTCAGGTTGTTTCCTCCCTCTGTAGCCCCATAGTATGAGCGCATGACGTTCTCATTGATAGATCTCGTCCATCGCATGCGCTGCACACTTCCGCCGGGAGCTGGGACCCTATCAGAAGCCGGTGGGCCTCGAGGTCCTAAGCCGCTCGGCGGCCGGTGTCCTCCCCGTCGACGCGCAGGTGGTGGAGTCGTCGGCGGAGAGAAGTACTCATCGCTGGAGCTCGACGCAACTGCCGCGGCCGATGTCACAACACTCACGATGGGGCTGGGTTTCGGCGGCGTCGAGGCGGAGCTGAGCGACGAGCCCGGAGGTGGTGGGCGTGCTCTTCGAGCTGCGGCTCTCGTCAACATCTCTCAAATTAAAATTTTCATTTTCCGTACTGTATTGTGACAGGAGTTGTCACTGACATTTAGGTACTATGTTTTTTTTGGATACAAACGATACAAAATATATTTTTTCATGATGTTTGGTTTTTTCTTGGACTATTTTACTGTTGGCTATTGCTTGGTTGGTATAGTGGACTGAAAAAATGCTCTGTAAAAATTTATAATTGTCGAAAATGGAGAGATTTTTTTTCACTTGACGTGTTGGTGTTGCCAGTTATCACTTATTATTATTATTATCTTTAGTCCAACCTTAGTGTCTAAACACACTATGCCGAAAAAACGCGACGGAAGTTCCGCGGCTGATTTTACGTTCCGATGTATTCGGCTGACATGACACGTCATAAATGCCTAACTTACGCGGCTGAAATTCAGATTCGTAACTTTGTGTATATCAAGGATTTTCTATACCCTACGGATAAACTGGATTGATTACAAAGCAATATTACAAACTCTAAAGTGTACTTTATTCCAATTGACTTGAAGTTCATACGTTTCATTGACAAGCAAAAGGGGAAAAATGTACCGAGCAAGACAACGACAAAGAGGTGGTGTCATGTGTCACTTTCTTACCTCTATTTTAACTAGAGTAACCATAAATTTACTAATTTAATTGTTATTATTTTTGTCACTGTAGTATTTTATGTAAATGATGCTGTAGATTTTTATATATCGACGTTGAAGTACCAATAACTCCTAACTGTCTGTAAAACCTGAAAAACTAGTTTAATTTATTGAGAATTCAAAAATTTGCAATTAATTCATTTATCGAGGATAATAATAACATCAGGGGGCCTAAAAAGGTCACAATAGGCAATTCATCTAAAAGCAAATCATTTCCCGAATTCCTGCCTACTAAATGACATTATGCAATTCTTCTAAAAATCGCAAGACACAAATTAGCCGAATCATACTCAATTCATTTTTAAGCAGAATCATATTCCATAATATTGCCAGATGAAAAAATTAAAATCTTTTAAGTTTTTTTTTCTTAGTTTTTTATTTAACGGATAATTATTTTGCATTAAGTTATTGTATTAAAATATAAATTCAGTATTTTAGGGTAATAATTTATTAAAAAATGTAATTAAGCCTTTAAAAACGAAGTTGAAAATGCCTAAATCTTTGGAAATAATAAATATCAACTTGTTAGGCTGGCAACATACCTACATTGTTGTTTACCGTAGTATCTCTCTGTCGTCTGTGGTTATCCTCTGTCGTCTGTGGTTTACCCTTTGCTTGTGAAAAATCGGTTGAAAGCAATAAATCATAATTATGAATAATGCCATAATGAAGAGTTGAAGTTGAACAATAAATCGTAATTTCAAGTGAATTTTTCAAGTGCAGAATGCTTGTTTTTTTTTTTTAAATACTCTGAAGCAAACCATCCACTTGTAAAAACTTTAGGACTACGTTTCTAGAAAATGATACCAATCCAGCATCAACTTGAGTATTTCTTGTGAGTTCGAATGTTTACAACAAAGTAAGTGCTTACCCACTAATATTCTAATATTAATAAGTTTTATACCTACGCAACTAGGTATTAAATGACAATTTAATTGTTTCAGACCGCACTGTGGCTCCTTTATTGTAATGATGAGGCTTGAAGGATTCTGTCTTAGGTGGAGATGTAACATACCGCAGCTGATGCCAATACTGAACAAATATACCTAATACAAAATTTGAGATACCTCGCGGATGCAGCTCAAATTATCTTTGCTATCTTGGATTACATGCAAATTTGAGTCAATAAAAAGAATAATTACATTCTATTAAACGTATTAAATGGTTTTATTTTGGTAATAATTTACCTAAGCTTGTTAAGAATATTCTATGATAATAATATTTAAAATACTTTAAACTCTCTACTTCAAATTATTTAAAAACAGTGTACCTTAGTGTTCAGGGTGGATACTTAGTACTATTTAACCATTTGAAAAGTGATATCTAAACATTAAGCAATTTATGTTAAGATTTTTATAGCTTTAATAAATAAATGTAGGTACATATTATAAATCCAATAAAATTTTGTAATTATGAAGAACATTGATAGTTTAAGCCATTGGAAAGTGACTGAAGTAGGTTCTTGCCCATTTTTGATGATATACCCCAGCTGCATAAATGCTTTAGTGCTCAATAATTATATATAGTCATACTTTTATTTAAGTCTGTATAGCCCGATAAACTTGGGGTTCGGCACTCCATAAATTTCAAGCAATTCCATTTTTCGAAGAAATACACTTCGTTGGCGACTTAAAAGGCTCTCAGTAATGCGCGTGTCTCCTAGGAAATACGCGTAAAGTCCTAAATCTGCCATTTTTTAAGTTTTAATATATAATACCCGAGAAATGAATTGTAAGATGTTCCTCTTCAGTAACTTTTTATGATTCTGCTAATGAATTCTAAAGCAATTCATATTAAGTGAACCATTTTACGAATTTGCTATCAAATAGACCCGTCTGTCAAAAAAAATTGTCAAATAGATGAATTGCCGAATATGAATCATAATATGAATGTTGTTTTTGTGTAGTAATATGAACTGACAATTCGTGACCATTTTGCGATTTTTATCGTGATTCATAATATTTTCCTAAACGATTCTGCTAAAGTGATCTTTTTAGCCCCCCTGGTTTAGTTATTATACTGCTTTAATATATTTTATATTTGTTTCTCTAACCACTTGTGTTTTATAACTAAACCAGAAGTTTTAGTTTTTAGAAGAATTAGTATCCTATGTTTAGCAGGTAATCTTGAAATCGACACGTCGGTTTAGATAAGAGGTATTCCCACATTTTAATTTAAAGCAGTTTTAACAAAAAAATCACTTCGGAGATTTTACTAAAACATGCGGAAACACTTAAATACATAGCGGTAAATTAGATTTTTTCGAAAAAATATTTTTAGGAGGTATTGGTACTTCACGATCGATATATATGTCAGAAGCGGTCGTAATCGTATCGTGATATATTCAGGGTGTTTGGTGCATCGTGTGCCAAATTGAAATGGTCGACGGGAGGGGTCATCTGCTATCATTTCAGACCCCTAAAAACTTCTCATGCCCTGTGGATTTGTTTTCATCGACTTTTTATTGTTTTATGAAAATAAGACCCACATTTTTCATTCAAATACAAATTTAAAAAAATATAAAAGTCGTAGACTCTGAATTTTAATTTTATTTAGATGTGTATTGTATTAGAGTACTTTTAAGTTTAAAATTAGTGACATTAGTATCTAGTTTTTTTTAATTGACTTGCAAAGTGTTGGACTTAAAGCTGTTCATGTTACAGCTATTTACATGGCTATAAAAAAAACCAAAAGCGACCGGATCCTTCCAACTTCCTCAAAAATTCTCTAGTTTATCCTCTTGCTAGTGATGTGCCACATGCCATAAAAATCTTTTTATAACTTTGTGAATTCGCTAGAATTGTGAATCGAGTCACATAAGACTAATAATCAAAATTATGATTTAAAAAATATTTTTGCTTAAATGATGCCTGAAATACCTATTAAAAATGTTTTCTCACTCTTATAAGGTATGACACGTTGATGAGCAACGTCCTTTGGTGAAACCATACTGTTTATCGTGCAAGATGTTATTCGTGTTAAAATGATTAAGTATTTGATTTAACATTACCTTTTCAAATATCTTGCTAAAAACCGGCAACACGGAAACTGGCCTATAATTATTAGTGTCTTTACTATCCCCGGATTTAAAAAGTGGTATCACTTTACTGTATTTCATTAGATCTGGAAAGACTCCTTGATCTATACACAAATTAAATATTAAGGCTAAGTACGGCGCCATAGTCTCAATAATTGAGGTACAAACTTTGATAGACATACCCCATAGATCTTCAGTCAATTTAACCTTGATTTGTTTAAAAGCTTTTATTACTGTTATGGTGTTTATATGTTTAAAATTGAATTCAGTCGAGCAGGCTGCAACGTTCGCCTGTAATAAACCAAAAGCATGCGATGGCGACGAATTTAGGGCTTCAGTAGTTTTAATTGGTATACTAGCAAAGAAATTTACAAATTCTTCTGCAACTAGTTTATTATCGCTAATAACACCATGATGAGTCTTCAATGTGTAATCTTTGTTATGTATTTTGTTCCTGTTGGTATCATTATTTATGATTTTCCAAACCGTTTTTATTTTATTATCTGCTGATTTAACTTTGTTGCTATATATATAAGGCCTTAGCTGCCTTACAAGTATTTTTAAACATTTTTGAATATGTAGCAACATATTTATTAAAAGTTTCAGTGTTAATAATAGGCTTAAGGCCATACAGCTCAAAAAGTCTTTCCCTACTTATTCTAATTCCTTTAGTTGCCCAGTCACTAAATCTAAACTTAGGGCAGATACTTTTAGTACTTTTCTCAAAAGTCTTATTAAACTCGGTTTGAACTATTGAAAAAAAAAACGTTATATAAAATATTACCATTGTCCACTGCAAGGTTCCAATCTCCTAACTTGCTAATTAAAGTGCTGTTAAATTTATTTAGTTTACCGGATGTTATTGGTCTGGATTGTATCTGCACTTGTTATATTGGTATGTTGCATTCAAAAGTTACCAATAGACCGCTATGATCAGAGGGCAGATAATTTACAATGGCCATTTCTAAATAGTTGCAGCAACAAAAAACATTATCGATACAAGTAGCAATAGTAGTTGTAGTTCGAGTTGGTTCTATATACACATTTGATAAATTAAATGATTTGAAGAGATTTAATAATCTACTGCTATCTGAATTATTTTCTAAAATATTAACATTAAAGTCTCCACAGACTATTACTAGTTTGTTACCAGTTGCAAGTTTTGCCATAACATTTTCCATGACAGACTCAAAAATAGAGTAGTTTTGATAATTAGGGGGCCTGTAAACGCACACTATGATATGCCTATCCAGCTCAACACAAGGCAGTTCAATGCTATGTTCAACGGACTGCTAAGTATGGGGAACCCCGGAAATTTATTGTGTTTTTTCTATTTTTGTGTGAAAATCTTAATGCGGTTCACAGAATACATCTACTTACCAAGTTTCAACAGTATAGTTCTTATAGTTTCGGAAAAAAGTGGTTATGACATATGGACGGATACACAGACAGACATGACGAATCTATAAGGGTTCCGTTTTTTACCATTTGGCTACGGAACCCTAAAAAATCAATCAGGGTCATCACAGTCAATCACGATGAGTCAGAGATCATCTTGGTAACACGGCGCCATTCATCGCGGACTGCTTACCGGGTACATGCATAAACGGAGCACTTAGTTGTGGCCTGGATCTGGTCTGTCCATCTCATTAGTGATCTACCACGTGGCCTGGTGCCCTCAACTTTTCCCTGCACTACACTCGCTAGGAAGAGGTTTTTATAAATTCAACTTTTAAGGGGGTGTAAAGGGGAAATTTATTTGTATGTTACATTTTATTTATTGATTATGAAATAATCAATCAAAGTTCAGTTTAGCTTAGTACTTTTCACCTGACTGCAATGACGAAGAAGTATCAGCTCATGCAGATTCAGATTAATTTATTTACATAAACATGTGTAAATAATATAGGTAAGTACATGGTAAGATGCTTATATGGTGTTACAAAAAAAAATATTTGGCTCAACTTGTTTGACCATGGCTGGTGTGCAAATTAGGTCGAAAGACAATAAGATTTAAAAAATACAAAAACAAATAATACAAATTCAAATAACAACAATTATCATTGATATTAAAATAAAAAATAGATCAGTAGTTGTGCGGTACAAAATACCTAAATAGAAAAAAAACAATCAGTAACTTTAGAGCTAACTTTATCATTTAAAAATTAATTAATATTATAATAGGCTTTGTCTGTAAGTTGGGCTTCTTAGGGTGACGTTGTCGTCTACCCTCAATTTCGGCTCTTACATCGAGGCTAAAGCTCAACAGGCTGCCAAAAAATTGGGGATCTTAGCTAAGGTGAGTCAGTACTTCACGCCGGAACAGCTGATCAAACATTATCAAGCGCAAGTTCGATCGTGTATGGAATACTGCTCTCATCTTTCGGATGGGTCTGCCAAATACCAGCTTGATGCTCTGGAGTCCATTGAGAAGCGAGCCAAGAGGATCATCGGTGATGATGCACTTGTCGAATCAAAACTCTAAAGCCTTGAGCATCGACGCCGAGTTGCTAGCCTTTCGGTATTCTATCGATTACACTTCGAGGAGTGTGCGTTGGAATTGCACAATTTAATTTCACCAAGTCCGTTCCATCATCGGACCACTAGACGTACGGCGTTGCGCCATCGGTACGTGGTGGACATCCCACCCATACGTACAAAGCATTTCGGGAACACATTCATAATGCGTACAGCTAAGGAGTGGAATTCCCTGCCGGAGTCTGTGTTTCCTGATAGCTACAACCTATAAGTCAAGAGTGAATAGGTTACTTCTAGGCAAGCGTGCTCCATCGTCGGCCACATCATCGCTTATCATCAGGTTAGATAGTGGTCAAACGCGAGCCTATCAATAATAATACATTTTTTTTTTTAATTTGAATTTAATTATAATTTTATCTTAAATTATAGATAAACAAACCAATCTGTATAACTTTTTCTTAAAATGGTCTCTGCATACATGATACAATGCTCATAAACAGTAGCGCAGTCTTAGCTGGCTGAACACGAATTTTACTGTTATCTGTGCAGGTGATTGATAGTTCAAATATGATTTATGAATCAAATAGATGGTCACAGATTCTATTCCTGCACTGTTATGTTATGCGTCTGTCATAGTGTCACGCGAGTTTTAATAACGAACGAACAATTAAAGAAGAAATACGGCTTCGTACAGCAACTGTTGACAAACGAAATAGATGTTGGCCTGCATTCACATCAGAGGTCAAAAATTTGAGCAGGATTTGTAAAAGTTATGAAATAAATGTTAAAACAGCATTTGTTTTTTTCTAGTAAAACTCACGAAAAGAGAGATACGACACAGACTTTACCTTATAAGAATGAGATATCATTTTTAATAGGTTTTTCAGGTATCATTTAAGCGAAAATATTTTTTAAATCATAATTTTGAATACTAGTCTTATGTGACTCGTTTCACAATTTTAGAGAATTCACGAAATTATAAAAAGATTTTTATAGCATGTGGCACATCACTAGCAAGAGGATGAACTAGAGAATTTTTGAGGAAGTTGGAAGAATCCGGTCGCTTTTGGTTTTTTTTTTTGTCGCCAAGTAAATAGCTGTAACATGGAAAGCTTTAATTTAAGTCCAACACTTTGCAAGTAAATAAAAAAAAACCTAGATAGCTAATGTCACTAATTTTAAATTTAAAAGTACTGTAATACAATACAAATCTAAATAAAATTAAAATTCAGAGTCTACGCCTTATAATTTTTTTTAAATTTGTATTTGAATGAAAATTTTGGGCCTTATTTTCATAAAACAATAAAAAATCGATGAAAAAAAATCCACAGGGCATAAGAAGTGTTTAGGGGTCTGAAAGGATAGCAGATGACCCCTCCCGTCGACCATTTCAATTTGGCACATGATGCACCAAACACCCTGTATACATAAGTATATGATTATCAAACAAGAGAGGAAATATTCAGAAATCACTAATGCTAGGCGGAAGAGAGTTCCACAACCTATTACTGCATGGACAGAGAAAGAGTACGAGTAGTAGCTGGATTTATGAGGAGAAGATCTAAGAAGGGATCTTAGATGTCCTTAGTGAAAGAAAGAGAAAAAAACGTTTATTAAAGCCTTACACAATCATTTAAACTAAAAATACACAATGAAAAGAAAAAGTATAATCAGTGCGAGGCCAAAAAGGCACCTAACTCAGCAGATGCTGCATTATTTAAAACGATAAATAATACAGCGCTGGTACAGATGTTTTATCTCACGAGCGCGGGCACGCCATACTTGTGTGGGTAAATGTACATGCACATTGTCTTTGTTTGAGTACGCTCGGGAGCGTTCAGTTTCGGCCGAGTCGACTGCTGAGTCAGTAGTGTTATCCAGTTCGCGCCAAAATTATTTAAGTAATAGGTACCGTCAGCATGGAAGGTACGAGTAAACGAGGAAAAGTTGTTCGCAGTGAGGTAAGGCAAATTAATGTTTATGTTTGGTGTGTATTTACGTTGTGATTATTTATTGTATTGAGTTAGTTTAACAAACGTGATTTTAATAATCTATTGTTTTTTTGGGTCGTCAAATAATTGCAAATGTCTATCATTTTCTCAAAGAAGAATATGAATTCACTGAATTGCACCGAGAACCAAATTGTGATGTATCACATTTGCGTAATATTACAAAGCGCACTGCATCGGCGACGGGAGTTAGTGAACGAACAGTGCATAAAATATTAAAAGAAGAACGAGACATGTCTAATGAAAGAGATGTAGCTAGCACATCTTCTAAATTCACTTCACCAATGAAAAACCGAAGAAAGAGAGAAAATGACAAAACTCACAGACAACATAATCAAAGCATACCACACAAACTGTCAACTAAGTCCTCCACACATTAAGGGAAAGGGAAACCCCTGGTGGAACGCAGACCTTGGCAAACTCAGAAATGCATTACGCGAACAATTTAACGGAGCCAAAAACTCAAGACTCCCAGAGAAAGAAAGAAAGAAAAGAAGAAAGAAAAAGAATTTATTTGGTACAGCACAAGGCACAAACACAATATAGGGTAAACACGAAACAAAAAATAAAAATAAAAAAAGAAGTAACAAAAAATGCATTTGTGTGCCTCACGGCTGCACCAAAATAGGTCCAGTTCAGCATGAATGTCAGACAATTAGTGCCTGACGCTGATTTTCAACTGAACCTGTGGTTCTGACGCAACGGACGTAAAACTGTTTTGGAGTGTATAAATGCATCGGTGATGCATACTTAAATAATATAAACTATTCAAATAGTGTTGTGTTAATTATAATAAATATGTGCAATGTATGTAATGTATGTGTTTGTTTAAAGTGTGAAAAATAAATAATACACGAATAAAACAAAAATGTAACAAGAGAGAGAAAAAAAACGGTAGAATAAAGATACAAAATGTGGGTAGATGGTAGATAAATCTCGAACGAGTCGGGATGCAAACTGTGTATAATTTACTCATTCCCCCCACACCAGTGCGTTGCATGCACACGTGCGACAGAGCGATTAAGAACGAGGTTTCACAATTTTTATTTCTTCTTGTTGCGAGTTGCATTGAAGGTGCAACAAAAATATATAGTCATTATAAAAGTTGAATGCAGAGTTGTGCCTAAAGTATTTTATAGATAAAAGAGGACTACAAGTACGGAAGGTAAGCGCAAATTTAATAATTGATATAATCATAATAATTCAATATAATATATGGAAATAATAATAATATAAGATGTCATTTAAATCTGTGGTGTATTATCTAAATGTCCATTTGATTTTTCACTAATGTCTCAATATTGAGATGTACTTTCGGACTAGCCACCTTGATACTTCAACATTGCCAGGCTCCTTGTGGAAGGCGAATGGGAATGAAAGGCGCCATCCAGACTACGTGCGCCTGTCGCAAGCAAGTAGGCCAAAAACAGTGGGTACGTTGAAAAGGCAATGTTTTAAATATTATAGAGTTAAAAAAAATAGTGTAAGTAATGTGCTGCTTTGTACTTTACAGGTCTTACACCCGCGACAGGACGCCACGCTGCCGTGAGGAAAAGCCCTCTCCTGGCCGAAGGACAAGGAACCCGAGCAGACCTAGTGTGAGCAACTCCCACCATTATGTAAAAGCACTTAATTAATTGTCCTTACTTGAAACACTAAATGATGTGAACACCAAGCACTAAAAAGTATTATCAATCAAAGGTACTTTATATAATTGAAATATTTTGTGCCACCATATCCAGCTTTCGTTGTGCATCGATCAGATATTGTCGCAAGCGTCTTCTAAACGTCCCCATCGTGTTAGTCACTCTAATAGGTGGCGGGACGTTATTCCACACAGAGGACTGGGAGCAATACAAAGAAACCCAATACAGATATAAGAAAGCAGTTAGGACCACCAGAAACTCCGCCTGGCGCAATTACTGTGTCAAATCAAATACCGAAGCAGCTCGGGTTAGGAAAATCCTGTCAATTGACCAGGAACGTACCCTTGGTGCGCTGAAAAAACTAGACATCAGCTACACACTAACAGACCATGAGACCAGTAAGGTCCTACTGGAAACTCACTTCCCGGACTGCAACCTACTTGAGGACAGGACGTGGTCGAGCGCACCGGAACAGACCCCAACTGATCTTGACTGGTCCAGATCACATAACATGATGACAGAAGACCGAATTAAATGGGCCATTGGGGCCTTCCAACCGTACAAATCACCAAGACTAGACGGTGTCTCTCCAGCGCTACTGAAATGGGGAGAACACTCCCTAGTGCCGTGGCTGCTGATGATATACCGTGCCTGTATAGCACACAGATAATGTGGTACATACATGCATGGCATGAGGAGAAAGTTATTTTTATCCCGAAACCCGGAAAAACTGACTATACGCAACCCAAGGCATACAGGCCCATAAGCTTGACATCCTTCCTACTGAAAACCCTGGAGAGGCTCTGCAACAGACACATCCGAGACGGACCACTCTTGGAAAGACCGCTCCATAAGCAGCAACATGCCTACTCCACCGGTAAATCAACAGAAACTGCACTACATAGCGTGATCTCAAAGATCGAATGCACAATAAATCACAAAGGCTCTTCATTAGCAGTCTTCATAGACATCGAAGGAGCCTTCGATAAGACTATGTTCCGAAGCATCAGCACAGCACTCGAAAGTCACGGTTTTGACCCGACCCTGATTGGCTGGATCACAAATATGCTCAGATACAGAGCAGTACAAGTAAGTATAAATAACACTACAAGGGCCATAGTGGCGAAGGGTTGTCCTCAAGGGGGTGTCCTCTCGCCCTTACTATGGAACCTAGTTGCAGATGATCTCGTTAAAAGACTCAACACTAAAGGTTACTTCGACGTAGGATATGCCGACGATATAACTATTATAATAAATGGCACCCACGAAAATACACTATGCAACCTTATGCGACAGGCCTTGAAAATAGTAGAGGACTGGTGTAAGGATCACCAACTGACCGTGAACCCCTCAAAAACAGAATTGGTTCTCTTCACCAAAAAGAGGAAATTGGCAGCACTACAACTGCCACGTTTCTTTGGAACTACCCTTAGCCTATCAACTGAAGTCAAGTACCTGGGAGTTAGGCCGTAGTTGGGGCATAACCCCAAAGATCACCCACTGGCTATATACTACTGTTATCAGACCAATAATCACATATGGCTCTTTAATTTGGTGGCCCAGGACCGAACTGAGCACAGCCCCAAAAAGACCTTGAAAAACTGTAACGACTCGCCTGCGTAGCGATCACTAGCAGCATGAGAACCACGCCCACGGCTGCCCTGCAAGCGATGCTGGGACTGCCTCCGCTGCATCTAATAGTGCAGGAGGAGGCAGCCTCAGCGGCCTTCAGGCTCAGCGTATCAGGCACCCTGAGTAGACTCCAGAATCAAACACATACGCATAATGGAAGACGCTATTAAACGACAGCCCATGATGGCAGCACCTAGCGACAAAGCCCCAAAGACGTATCATTTCCAAAAGCATTTCGATATTCAATTAACAGAGGAAGGGCACGACTACTCAGGCCCAGCTGAACTGAGAGTCTACACGGATGGATCAAAGACAGATACTGGCACAGGAGTAGGAGTCTTCTCCAATGACCTCAATATCAGAATATCCAGAACGCTGGGAAAATACAACACCGTCTATCAGGCGGAATGTGTTGGATGGGAACTAGGAATGTAACGGACACAAACATTCGGATACTCTCCGATAGTGCCTCAGTCCTACAATCCCTAGGCAAAGACTTTACCACCTCGAGGATTATACAAGAATGCCACTCTGCACTGGAAAGAGTCACAGTGCCGAAACAAAACACTGTGACTCTACAGTGGATCAAAGGACATAGCGGCTCACTGGGCAACGACGCGGCGGACGAACTGGCCAGGAGAGGATCTGGAGCGATGGTCTTCGGACCCGAACCGATTGTGCCGGTCCCCTTTGGTCAGCTGCGTAGTTGGCTAAGTGAACACACGCATATACAAGCAGAGCGCTGGTGGTCCTCGACACCAGGATGCAGGTAGGCCAAGGAGGCCACGTCTCAATAAAGCCCTCACCAAAAAACTCCTAAGACTGGACAGAGGCGGCCTGCGCCTGGTGACGGGGACCATCACCGGACACTGCACACTGAATAAGCACCTCCACACAATAGGCATCACAGACAGTCCCCTGTGCAGAGCATGTTTGGAGGGGGAGGAGACAATTGCGCATGTGCTCCTAGACTGCACAGGTGTCACTGAGATACGCACACGAATGGGCCTGAGGCCTGATCTATTCTTGGAAAGAGGTGGGCTGGATGGAATGAGCCCACCCAAGGTTATGGCCACTATGGCCCACATAGGACTAAGTGCGGAAACCTAAAATAGATAGATAGATAGAAGAGAGAAAATAAAGCAGACATTGATGGTTTTACAGCTGATGTTATTCGGAGCACAATACATGATTTTCATATCGTACAAAAACAAATTCCAACATTGACAAAACTCAGGTCAGTCTTAAATGAAAAAATTGGTTTCAATGGATAAGTCATGAATGGATGGATGTCTATCCATTGAATCCAATTTTTTCATTTAAGCTTCGTTACGTAATTTACTAAATAAATTGGGCTACAAGTGGCGTAAAACCGATACTAATAGATAAGTTTTAGTAGAACGGTATGATATCCAGATGTGGAGATTGAAATATTTAAAAAAAATATCCGAATATCTTTCTCAAGGCCAACCTATTGTCTATACTGACGAAAGTTACGTAATAACACAAACACACACGTTTGAAATAATACCTGGACTCAAAAGTGATTTTATCACTTACAAAATCAATGACTACATCACAGAAAAAGGATTTGAAGTATTACGTCTGCCTCCCTATCACCCTGAGCTGAATGCCATAGGGAACATTTGGGCAGTCCTTAAAAATCATATAGCTCTGAGAAATCTAGAACAAAATATAGCCAGTACAGAAAAACTTATCTATTGAAAAAATAACGAGCGACACATGGTGATACATGCAATAGTGTAATTAAGAAAGAAATTGAATATATGAAATATTTTGACACTGATTTTGAATTAATAATCAATTTTCAAGATGACAGTGACGACAAAACTGACTCTGAAGAGGCGTCTAATTATGATTCTGATTGAAATAATATTTTATTAAAAATCAGTATCAAAATTAAAAAATTAAAAAATAAAAATAAATTATTTATGAGTATAAGCTTTTATTTTTTTCATTTTGCAATTACCAGATTTAGTATCAAGAAGTAATTTAAAACCACACTATATAAATTATATAAAACCTGTATTATTTTGTTCTTATACTATGAATGAGCTTGCTAACGTTACTTGCAGTTACGCACACTAGCGTGCGTGTCTATATGCGCTTCAAGTACAACTATGGCTCACCCGTGCTCGTGAGATAAATGAACTGTATTCTGTTAGGACCCGCTGTGATACCACAAACACACTTATGGACATTAAATAGTCGATCGAAATAAAATAATAAATAATGAAGAGATAGATAAAATTCGTGAATTTATATTAATGTGTGTATTGTAAATGATAAACAGTTATATTTAAAAATAGTGCATATCATTAAGAATACATAATAAACCATCGACCGACACCTATCACTCCAAATATAATTTGATTTGGGTGTATCTGAAATGTTACTGTATTGAACTGTGAAGTGTAAATGTTTCCTTGTGGTGGAAGAACAAGAACAAGATGTTATGTATGAGCGACAATGTCACCAATACAAACTGTTCAGACCCTTGGTAAACTATGTGGTTGTTTCCTTTTAGATTCATAATAAATGTTTTTTATACTTGTAACTAAAAGTACCATCCGTCTTTATAGCACGAAAAGGCGGCGGTAAGTCCAGATTTTGCTATGAGCGAATTTGAAACTATCACGGAATGCAGCAGCTTGTGCACTAAAGTAACTTTTGATGCTTAGAAGGCTAGTCTCTACCAATATTTGCTGATACATTTAGAAAGGACTATAGCTATAATACAGGGCTTTTGGTAAAGGGAAGACCTACCTAGTAAAAGTTAGTAGGCCTCTGCTATTATGCCCATCCTAACTTATGGTGCTGTAACCTGGTAACTCACTGAATTGTAAAAGTTTTGCTTTGAGATTTACCAGGCAGCTATAAATGGAGCACAGCATTCTGGATGTAAAAGGAACAGATTGAATACAAGAATAAGATACAGTGCTCTAAAACAAGTATAAATAGATTTGAACAAAAGGTTGCAGGAGAAGAATGACTGCCATGACTAAGGGAGAGAAGGCCTTTGGCCAACAGTAGGGCAGTAATGACTAGGAAAAAAATACAATATTGCATAGTTGTTATTCAAAGGGCTAAGCTGTAAAGCTAAGTAGGTATACATATTGGATATTAACACTGGCCTGGTTCTAAATTTCAAATTGTCGGGTAGGCTATTTCGTTATCTTATTAGAAGTAAATGACTAATGGAGAAATAGGAAGGCAAACATGATTTGAGGCAAACTATTTGGGAAATCCAAATGTTTACAAATGACAACTAGATAACGACTTGCTGAAACACTGTTATTTTTCGTGAATGCATGACCCGTAGCTCGCGATGACTTATTAAAGGCATGAGGCAGAGGTGGTACCTCTCCAATGGTAATCATTGTGAAAGGAGCGTGCAGTGAACAACAAGTTTCGTATGAACAATGGCGTGCGGCCACTCACCCCATGAACCAGTCGACGGTGTCGCGCAGGTACTCCGGTAGTCGCTCCAGCTTGACGGATTCTCTCCGGCTTACTTCTCAACCAAAAATAACAGCACTTCAGAGCAATTGTCTCGATAAGTCCGCGCCTTATCCGCACAGAAACACTTGCTGTCTCATCACACTGCACTATGATAACCGACGAATTACAACTAACTGTACTCTTTGAACGACTTGAAATCTGATGTTAAGTAGAGCGTGTCGTCGTCGCAAAACCCTATCATTGAAAATTTTCACTACAAACGATCAAAGCAGCTGAGCCATAATCGCCATGTTGCGCAACTTAAACAATTTATTTTTAGAAAATATTGTCTGCAACTGTAACTTTGATGTAAAGTTCTGCACAAAAAAATAACATTTATTGTTTGTTCGGATGATCTATTACACAAAATAGCACGCAGTGGAACACTTTTATTTATAAAATGTAAAATGAAAATGATATACACAGAACAGAGACAAAAAATAACTTAAGTGGTTTGAACATTTTGCTAATTTGCTATAGCAACACTTTGTTTGCTGTCATTTTCTGTTGTTATCTTCGTTGTCATTGGTTCCACAGATCGACGAGAGCAAAATGTTCGACCTCGTTTTTTCGTCCACGTTTTAGTTAGTACATATGTATTAATCGTTTTTTCAACAAAACTATAATGTCGGTCATGACTGTTTATCAACAAAGATGTCGATTCCACAGACACAGAGAACTAGACAACACATTAGACTGAGATTACTTTCAATAAGCGCCAGAAGCGTAGGCGTGGGCGAAGCGGGCCCTCGCTCAGGGCTTCACACAAAAGGGGCCTTACGCAAGCGAGGGCTTCTTTTCTCGTATCCAACCATTACTATATATAATCACAATTTTTATAAATTATTATATTCTTAACTTTAAATTTGTAAAATTACTATTATTTATTATACTTTTATTGAACGCCAAGATTATCTAACGGCATTGGATATTTTCGGTATCGGTTATTTCGTTTCACATCCCGGGACTTTTTTTTGTGGGAAAATCATCCAATGACATTGCCCGCTCTTGGACGGAGCAGGAGATAGTGTCAGACTTTTACTGACTAAAAACCTACTTCTGTTCTTTCATTGCCTTTCGAACCAGGGCCGAGTCATCCTTTCAGAAACAGACCCTTGGCCCCAGTAGGCTCCCGGGACTAAAGATTTTGTCATTCATTACAGACAGTTTGTTGTCTATATAGTGGGAATGTCTGATCTAAGGACGTCCGTAACCTTAACGTGGACAAAGCCCGCAGTATACCGCAATTTTGCGCCTGAATTGTTTCCGATCTTGACACGCCTATTACGCCTTTAGTGTGAGATGGGAAAAGTGCCAATTAGATACGCTAACGGGCAGGATCTGCCCAAGAAGGGCAGTTCTGTTGAACTGACCACGCAAATTACAATCGTATTTCTGTAAATTCCATTCTCTGTAAACTGTACCTATCGTTTATATTTCGGAGTGTGTGCATCGGAATTGCACAATTTAATTCCACTAAGCCCGTTCTACCATCGGATCGGATCGGATCGGGTTCTCGGATTACTAGACGTACGGCGTTGCGCCACCGATACATGGTGGACATCCCACCAATACGGATTTAATGTGCGATTCCCTGCCGGAGAGTGTTTAATGATGGCTACAGCCTACTAAGTCTAGTAGTAAATCATTAAGGCAAGAGTGTACCTACAGGTTACTTTTAGGCAAGCGTGACGTCAGTTGCCCAAGAAGAGGCTTTAGCATTCGCTAGAATGCCCATACCAACCGGCTCGATCGATCGATTCCGATTGATATGCTTCCGGCACAGAGTAAGTAACAGTACAAGTAAGGTACCCGCGGGTATTGAGGCCTGTCGGTTATCAAGGCCTAAATGACAAAAATCGTACGAAATATAGTAGTTGACGATCAAGGTTACACTCACACATGCATAGTGCGTATACAAGTCACTGCGAAGCGGTGGACGCGCTCTGTCACTGCCCCCCGCGCCAGTTTCGCCGATAAGATTGTAAGAAGCGGTCACGCTGCACGAATTATTAAAATTGGCTCTAGTAAAACGTAAGTAATTTTTGAAATATCATACTTACATACCGGTATTGGCTGTGTTATTATTAATTAGTGTATGCTTGCCCTACCTTACCATATTAAGTGATGTGTCGTGATCGAAATTTTATTTATTTTGTTTTCTGTGCGCACGTGGTCGGCGGATATAAAGGCCTATAAAATTTTGCTATAGGCCTTATTATACTCCTATTTTTTAAACTGCTTAATATGTAAACTGCTTAATATGTATGTATATTCTAAAAATAAATCTCAATTTTAACACAGATTCCAATACCCGATATCCCTCGAGGAAATATTACCCCTGTTGATTGTGGTCAACCGACGACTCCAGAAGAAGCTAAGCAATCACCAGCAATAGCGTCAACATCAACAGGGCAAACCTCAAGAGATCCAACCGTGCACCGTAACTTTTACCACACAGTTTATAGTACAAGCTCTAGTTCAGAGGAATCTGATGATTTGCCACTCATTCAATCAAAAAGAAATGGATTTTATGATCTCCTGCCTACGCCTGTTAAAGTTCAAACGAAAACACCGACTATCAGGCGTAAAGCCATTAATTATCGAAGTACCCCAGTCACAAAAGATCTGTTTGATAAATATAATGAAGAGAAAAGAAAGACAAGTAACAAAAGGAAGAAAAATAGACAAGAGGACAATTTCAATGAAGGGAAAAAAGATAGAACAAAAAAGAAGAAATCTAAAAAGACTTCAAATCCAAAGAAAGATAAAATCGTATCTGCAAAAAAGTCAACCGTCATGAAAGCCACACAAAACCAAGTGAGTTGGTACTGTCATGCCTGCGAAGAAGACAGAATGGATGATGCAATGAGGCAATGCTCGCGATGATATGGAAATCATCGAAATGGTATCATGAAGAGTGTGTCGGGCTGTCGGCAGAAGATACTGATGACTTTCAGTGTCCTGATGGTTACTAAAAGTGGCAATTTATTTAATTTTCTAAGATCATTATGTTCCTATTGCCTTAATTATATGATTATTGATCTCAAAAATACCAATTTATAGAGTTTTAGTGCTTTTTTATATAGTTTAAAGTATAGGCCTCTTTACCATACCCTAGTATAATAAGGCCTACAGACTGAGTTTATAAAAAAGTTTATTATTGTTTAAGTTTTAAGCAGGAGATGCTAATTTATGTTAAAATTCACTGGTAATTTAAGTACATGACTGATTAATAACAAAACTTGTTGATCATATTGGATATTTTTCATTTTATCACAAAATTCCCTTAGCTAGGCCTTAATACCTTCAGGTACCTTACACAAATATCACTCTTCGAAAGAAAACATGCGAATATAAACCATCATTATTGCCTACAGGACGTAGTTGCGCTTGTAACGAATCAAAATGCACATTAAGTCCACATACCGAGAGTCTCTTTTACTATGCCCGTTATGCGCCTTTAAACAGGCCGCTCTTGCTATATCTTCTCATTTTTCAAAAACACACAGCTATAGTTTCGCTGCGACTCTATTAGCAGGTGGACGCACCGCCGCTCATTCAAGTTTTATATGAGATTTATCCAGTTGTAGTTTAAATAGAAAATAAAGACTACCAGTCGATGTATCGAAGGACAATATTCGCGGCTAGAAATAGTAGCGAGGAGATAAGAATAGACTACATTTCCATTGAAGTTTTAGTTTAGTTAAGTCATTCATCCTTCAAGAATTCCTGAATTCACTAACTCCGAGTGGCTTTCCCCCACATTCGCTCAAATTAAAATGGTTACACCAAATTACTCCAAAAACTAGGGCAACCAGACTCAAATTTCTTCGCAATAACGTGATGAGAGCCACAGTTTTGACTGTTCCAGTAGGGCAAATGGTATTAGCGTGATGTACCTTTAAACAGCCTCTTATTGTACTTACACTTAACAAATATTTTCAATTTGTGCGCGAACGTAGTCGCGGACAAGAGCTATTTATTTTATAAATAATAAATTTAATTATTATTAGTTAAAGAATAAAAAAAAAATCAAAAACCTAATAGAACACGAAGGCGGCGAAGCGTTAATGAAGCGATTATAAGTGACACACTATTCAACTGCTCAAAAACTGAGACCAACATGCAAAATAAGGAGACTCAAACCACTTTCACACCAAGCGTCAAGGACAATAATGAGACTCAAACAACTATCACACCGAGTAAACTGAAGAAAGTTCCCATCATCTCGTCACTAAACGAAAAAATATTAAATGACGATGACAAGGAGACGGCTGATAAGACAAGAAAACCTAGACAAAAAAACAAATTGTGTATATTGAGGAGTGGGACAACTAAGGGGTCATTATCTACTATACAAGAAGTTTATTCAAACTACTCTCACTACTGCCGCTACATCAGGACTAACAGCACTGCAGCTGACCTTCTCATCGGTATTGAACTTAAACTAAAAGGGTTTAATAAAAACGACTACTGCATACTTTTCATCGGAGAAAATGATATAAAAGAAGAGAGACTACAAAGAATAATAAACAAAATAAGAACATGCCTGCAAAGAGAAAACCATACAAATTTAATAGTATGTGCAGCCACCTATGTGGCGGGTGCTCCTATATATAACTACAAAGTAAACATGTTCAATAATCTCCTATATTCAGATATACAAAGCAATGAATGCGCATATTTCTTTGATAGTAACTATGATCTGACCCTTGAAATGTTCTCCCACAGAACTGGTAAAATAACTAGATACGGAATTAAAAACATACACGAGCGAATTATAAGCAATATACTCTACGATCTACATTTATTTGAACAGGAAGACCAAATACCAATAACATATAAGCATGTAGATAAGGTTATAGATAGTAACGACTTTTTTCGTTTATAACCACATATTTATAATGCACCAAAACATAAATGGTTTAATAAGTAAATCGGATCTATTGGGCATACATTTAAGTGAACTCTCAGAAGAAGGTAAGTCAATTGACATCCTTTGTATAACAGAACACAACATGAAACAGGGTGACCTTCAACATTTACATATTGCTAATTACTCACTTGCTACATCCTACACTAGAGGTGACAGAAATGGGGGGTCATGCATTCTAATCAAAAACACACATAAATTTGAGGATATTAATGTAAAAAAATGGGCCATATCCAATCTAATAGAATGTTGTGCGATTAAGCTTTTGTCCTACCCTATCCTACCTACCCTATATATTTATAGACCGCCAAATAATAAAAAAGATAAACTCTCTATGTTTTTTGATCACTTGGATCTTAAAAGAAATTTGTCTGAATCCAAATAATAAGATCATACTATGTGGAGACTACAACATAGACATCTGCAAAAAAAGCAAAGCCTCTTACACCTTCCAAAACATACTACGCAGCCATAATTTAATTCTGGGTACTCGATCACCAACACGTTTACGCAGTGGGACCTGCATTGACAACATTATTCATAATACCAGAGGTAGCAGATGTGAGATTAAAGAATTTGCATTATCGGATCACACGGCGCAACTACTAAAATGTCGTGTCAAGAAAACTTGCACACTATCCCATTGGTACATTCAGAAACGTGACTATAGTGATGAAAATATCAAAAAGTTTAGAGAATGTCTTCAAAGTCTCAATTTTCATGATGTATATAAGTGCTCCGATCCCAATGATGCATTTAATGAATTCCATGACATATATAAATTATTCTATGACTTATGTTTTCCAATTAATAATATAAAAGTTTCGGTAATTAAAAGACCTAAATGGATATCAACAGGAATAAAAAAATGTTCAAAAAGGAAAAGGGACATGCTGTGGGAATGTCAAAAGTCACCCAACCCAGAAAACAAAAATAAACTTAAAACCTACATTAATCGATTGAAACACATTATTAAACAAACGCAAAAAGCCCAAAATTCTCATACTATACAGAATTCTGAAAACAAGAGCAAAGCTACAGTGAGTATAATTAATCAACAGAAATTAAATTATCCAAGAGAAGGAATAGACAAGATGATTATTGACGATACAGTTATTAACAGTCCAGAACAAATAGCGGAATCATTTAATGAATATTTTATCAATCAAATTCAATCTCAGAGTGACATTAACTATAATAATATGACACAATTTCTAATTCAATATTTATGATACCAACGGTACCAGCTGATATTATTAAAATAATAAATTCTCTGAAAAACACAAACAGCGCTGGATATGACGACATAATCACCAAAGTGATTAAAGCTACATCTTTCATTATTGCACCCATACTTAGTCTCATTATTAATGACTGCATTGAAAAAGGCATATTCCCAGAAAAACTAAAAATTTCTATAATAAAACCAATGTTTAAAAAGGTGACAGGCAAGATCCAAGCAACTACCGACCCATTGCCCTTATTCCAGTCTTCTCTAAGATATTTGAAAAAATAATTAACAAAAGTATATATTCGTTCTTAGAAACTAATAAAATCTTAATCAGCGAACAATATGGTTTCAGGCAATGTAAAAGCATTAATTCTGCTATATATGCGCTTGTCAAACATGTACTCACAAATATTGACAACAGAAATCCTGTTGTTGCATTATTTATGGACGTGACTAAAGCCTTTGACCACGTTAGCTACAAAATACTCCTTAACAAATTATAAAAATGTAGCATAAGAGGTAATGTCCTTCAACTTATTAAATCATACCTAATGAATCGGCAACAATGTACATGCGTAAAGAAAATCTGCCCCTACACTAAAACAGAAATTACATATACGTCAGAGTATCGCAAATCCTTATTTGGGGTACCGCAAGGTGGTGTCCTAGCACCATTATTTTTCATCGTTTATATTAATGACATGCCTACAATTATTTCTAATCCAATGATCTTATTTGCGGACGATAGCACAATATTATTCAGAAGCGAAAATGATGAGAACCTCGAAAATGACATAAATAATCATTTAAATGACGTAATACACTTCCCTGTCTTTACATATACAAAGTTGCAAGCTATGTTAAGACAAATATACACATATACAATCACCCAAAGAGTTTACGCCACAAAAATAAAATATAAAAACATAAAAAAGCTATTTTAATAAAAAAATTCTTGGTATGGCACCCAAAATCTATAATAAGCTACCTGAACACGTAATCGAAATTAAAAATTTGGATCAATTTAAAAAAAAAATTACAGGATTTTTTAGTTGCAAAATGTTACTATCATATTAATGATTATTTAAATGAAAGATGCTATGCCTACTACATCCGATTTATTATATTAGGGAAAAATCGTTAGCATATATATATCACAACCATAAAGATTATGAATTATCAATTAATTATTTTCAATTTGATTTGTATTACTTTTAAATCGGACTGTGATGTATTATTCTGAATTGAACTATATTGCTACTTGAATTATTTAGAATTTAACTTATATTTACCAGTAATTTAATTTTTAGTATTTTTTATTTTACTTTGACATTTAATTTTTAGTATTTTTTTATTTTACTTTGACATTTAATTTTTTATTGACTTTTTTATATTTTTTTTGTCATTTAATTTTTTATTGATTATTTTATTTTAATTTGACATTTAATTTTTTGTTGTTTTTTTTTTGACATTTAATTTATTTCTTAATTTAATTTTGATATTACTATAATAATTTCATAACTGTGACTGTCAACTTTTTATCTTGTACCTATTTTCAATATTTGCATACCCATGTGATGGTTAAACATGGAGAACTCATTTAAAAACAAAACATCAATGTATGTTTTTACCCATGTTTGCAAATTAATAAATGATTTAATGATTTAACATTTTTCGACTTCTACGCGGTCGAAGTCACGGGCAAAAGCTAGTACACAATAATTAACATTTTGTAAGATAAAATTCCAGTATATGTTGACCTTGCATTAGTAGGGTAGTCACTAGTACTGGGTCTACTGATATTAAAAGACCTTTAAGGTGATCTCGTTTACGTGAAAAATACTTGGAATAAAAACTCGATAGAATATTTGATAAAGAATTGAACACGCGTGTGACACTTAACTGAATTAGCCGTGCATGAAAGGCCGCTCGGCGTAGGTACATTTCTATAACTACAGTGTGAAGTGTGCTATCTATCTATCTATTGTGGTCTGGTTTCCGCACTTAGTCCCTGGTGGAACATTTGTGCGTGAGCCATGGCAGCCTTCATTCCAACCAGCTCACCTCACTCCAGAAGTAGATGAGTCTTTTCAGTTTGCGTAAGGCTATGTGAATTCTGTGATCAAAAGTTTCGTGTTCTTATTTCGCTGACGGTTGTAAACTCGAGGAGCACGTGCACGACAGTTTCCTCTGACTTCATGCATCCTCTGCACTGAGGACTATCCGTGATATTCATTAAGAAGAAGAGTTTGTTCAGTGAGCAGTGTCCGGTAATGGACCCCGACACTGGACGCAGGCTACCTCTGTCCAAACACAAAAGTTTGCTGGGCCTGCAGCCCGGTACCAGGGACCTTCCCGCTTGTGTGTTAGTGTGCTAACGTAGCCTAGCACGCAGCTGACCAAATGGTATTGGCACGAGTAAGTTCAGGTCCGAAACCACCGTGTCAGACCCCCGCCTTGCCAGCTCATCAGCTGCGTCGTTGCCCAGTGAGCCGCTGTGTCCTTTTATCCCCTGCAGTGTCACAGTGCTATAGCCAGGTCTGCTTCCGGTATCTCAGGTCGCTTGTCCAAGGGGATGGCGAGGTAGCTCCTCAAGTTGAAGGGTAAAATCTAACAGTCTGTGTGTTAGACCGGTACAGTATGGTTCAGAATGTTGGGCTGTAATAAAAAAGACGCATGAAACAAGATTGTATGTAGCGGAGATGGGAACTTTGAGAAGGATGTGTGTTGTGACGAGAATGCACAAAGTGAGCAATGTGTACATCAGAGGCAGTTTAAAAATAGCGCCAGTGCTTGAGAAGTTGAAAGGGTATCGTTTATATTTATGGTCATGTCAAGAGGAGGTATGAAAAGCATGTTACTAAAAGAGTTATGAGTAAACATATGGATGGAGGGTGAGGAAGGTCAATGAAAAGATAGATAGATTTTGTGAGGACTGATATGAAAGAAAAGGGAGTGATAGCGTAACGGGTAATATGACAGAATGAAAAAAAACGTATTGCGCTGACTCCAAATATGATGGGACAAGAGCAAGAAGATGATAATTTTTGAGTAAATTTGATGACACAGACACAAATACACAAGTTGTTTTTTTTTCAACATATTCTTCAATATTTAAATACTTTTAATTATATGATGAATCTATCCCGGATTTGCTTTCTTATTCGCAAAAAGATGGTAGGACCTGTGCATTTTTCTTAGGAATAATAGGTACTGAAAGAAAGGCAAAGGTCGCCCACCACTGATTCCGTGGTCTAGAACCGAGAGAGACCTCAAGTTAGCTCATTTGCCAAAGCCTATTCTGGGTTGTCACCCAGGATAGAATATCTTGGTGCCGATTAGTGAGGAGACCCAACCCCAAATAATGGGAACAGGAGAGGACGAAGAAGAAGAAGAATATGTACTGAAAGAAAAAAGCCTCACTTATACGCCTTTTCCCATGCCTAGATTAGTCTACGCTACGCCTCTGATAAGCACCTAACACTAATGTACGCCCATTACGGTGCTTAGTGGGTGTGTGCCGAGCGTTGAGTTTGTTCAAGATGTCCACATTTTGATTTTAACTTTTTAACCGATTTCCAAAAAAAGGAGATATTCTCCTCTTTTTTTGGAAATTAGGTGATATTTTTTTTATGTTTGTTCCCTCAGAACTCTGTCGTTAATGGATTCAATTTTTTTCCCTTATAGGACATGCTTATAGATTGGTCCCATTTTTTTCAAAATCTAGTTCAGATGATGGGATCATTGAGGAATTGAGGGAACTCCTCAAATATTATAGTTGCCTATAATATTTGAGGAGTTCCCTCATTTCCATATAGTTATTTTGGTATTTTCATTGAGAACTTAAGCATTCAAAAAGTGACATTTAATGAAGTGGAACTGGTGAAGAAGACCAGAAATGGCCAAGGAACTTCATACTCACATAGATATCACAATGAAGATAGTTAAGCGACTACGACAATACAAATAAATGAATGGTTCTGAATAGTTATGTTGAAAATGGTATCATCGAAGTGATCTGATGATGATGATGATGGAGCCGGAAGATAGGCACCGGAACTCCGCAATTAATCAATGTGTCCTAGCCGTGTTGGGCTTATTAGAATTGTCATGAGATGTACTTTGCTATAAGGTAGGTACTTTCGAACTGATTTGATGATGGAGCCGGAAGGTGGAAGGTGGACACGGGAACTTCATAATAAAACAATGTATCCTAGCAGTGTTTGGGTTAATTGGAATTGTCATGGGAAATAGGTACCTACTCTGGCTATTGCAACTAAA
Source organism: Mythimna pallens (assembly GCA_961205895.1). Classification (NCBI taxonomy): domain Eukaryota; kingdom Metazoa; phylum Arthropoda; class Insecta; order Lepidoptera; family Noctuidae; genus Mythimna; species Mythimna pallens. Next base: position 26,288,090 of record OY540829.1, read on the forward strand.
AAGTGTGACATAAAAAACTTACGTTTCTCGGTATTGTTTGTTCTTATTTAACACCGACTTCCGAAATTAAAGTTATTTTGATCGTTTTAGTGTTTTGTTTAGTGAAGTTGGTTATTATTTTTTGGAAAAAGTTTTTTATAAACCCTCAATTCCAGTGTAAATGTGTTTCTTTTAGGTTTTAACTGATGCAGAAAAAACCTAAATGAACCTGCGTCCACGTGTAGGGAGGTTCGTTAGCTTTACATATCCTTTGGTTACTCACCCTTGGACGGGAGCTTTTGTTATAATTTACGTAGAAATTAGTAGCCCCATCGTAAAGAGCTCGAGCCTTTTTTGCCTGTGATAATTTCTCCTCCTCCTCGAGGCGTATTCCTCATTACTGAGGGTCGTGGAGTTTCCGCTGGATTAGCTAGCATTAGTTATAACTAGTCCCTCAAACCCATAACGAATCTAGCAAACGACCCAAGAGCTAGATTAACTCGGCACTATACCGAAGATATCCCGAACGTCAGCCTGTACGAGATCAGAATGGCTCTTAAGCAGCTTAAAAACAACAAGGCGTCGGGTGACGACGGAATCACTGCCGAATTCCAGAAGGCGAATGGAAAACCGGTTCTAAAGGCCCTTCGGAGGTTGTTCGATTCCGTCATACTTGAGGGAAAGACGCCACAGGCATGGAGCAGAGGTGTGGTATTACTTTTCTTTAAGAAGAGTGTCAATTTTGACCCTGTTTAAGAATTACAGGCCCATCTCGCTTCAGAGCCATGTCTAAAAGCTGTTTTCCAGAGTCATCACGAATCATCTCGCGCGCAGGTTTGACGACTTCCAGCTTCCCGAACAAGCCGGATTCCAAAAAGGCTTCAGCACCATAGACCACATACATACGCCCTTGCGGGTTATACAGAAGACCGAGGAGTATAACCTGCCACTATGCGTTCGTGGACTACGAAGAAGCTTTTGATTCGTTCGAAACTTGGGCTATACTGCAATCTCTCCAACGGTGCCAGATTGACTATCATCGAAGTGCTGAAGTGTTTGTACGAGAACTTCGCAATGTCAGTCCGACTTCAGGACCAGACCTCGAAACCTATCCTTCTGCAGCGGGGTGTGAGGCAGGGAGACGTCATATCTCAGAATCTGTTTACGGCTGCAATGGAGGATGTCTTCAAGGTTCTGGACTAGAGTGGACTAGGCATTAATGTTAATGGCGATTATATCACTCACCTTCGGCTTGCCAACGATATACTAGTCATGGCTGACTACGGAGGAGCTCAGTACAATGCTCGATGACCTTAGTAGAGCTTCAGAAAGAGTGTGTCTTAAAATGAACATAGACACCAAAGTCATGGTAAATAACCATGTAGTACCCACTCCGATCAAGATCGGAGACTCTACACTCGAAGTTGTAGACGATTACGTTTACTGGAACAGGCAATCCAGTTGGGTAGGTCTAATTTTGAGAAAGAGGTCAATCGTCGAATTCGACTCGGCTGGGCAGCGTTCGGGAAGCTGTGCGATATCTTCTCGTTCAACATACTACAGTGTCTCAAGACGAAAGTCTATGTATGACCCGTGCGTGTGGCCAGTGATGACATATGGCACTGAAACATGGTCGCTTACAATGGGCCTGATCAGAAGGCTTACAGTCACCCAAAGGGCAATGGAAAGGGCTATGCTCGGAGTTTCCTTGCGTGATCGCATAAGGAATGAAGATATCCGCAGGAGAGAACCAAGGTCGCCGACATAGCCCGAAAAATCGCCAAACTAAACTGGCAGTGGGCAGCCCACATTGCTCGTAAAACAGATGGTCGATGGGGCCGAAAGTTTCTAGAGTGGCGACCGCGCACCAGAAAACGCAGCGTTGGAAGGCCTCCCACAAGGAGGACCGCCGACCTGATGAGAGTCGCGGGAATGCGGTGGATGCGAGACACACAGGGTCGTTCGCTTGGGGGAGGCCTATGCTCAACAGTGGACGTCTTTCGGCTGAAATGGTGATGATGAGTCCCTCAAAAAAAGTAAAAATAAATAATTTCTTCACAAGGTCGAGTTTAGGTCTTGGGCTACATTTATTGCCGCTGAGTGAAAAAACAGGATATTTTTTTAATATTCAGTTTATTCTCTTTTCAACATATTAATATTTTACATTTCTTATTAATATGAATTGAAAAAAAAAAATACAAAATAGTATCCCACCAGTATCGGGAACAGGGTCCAAGCTACAGGCGGTCATGGCTACAAAGAAAGAAACCTCCTAACAATACGAGCCGTGTCTAGGAGTACCGCTTTCTGAATCAATTTTTATTTTATTTTATTTATTGAGGGATAATAAACAGCTACAACATATAAAGCTCATGCATATAAATAACACTATATAGGTGATAATGTTGCAGCCAACTGCATTATCCACAGATTAAACTTAGAGGTATTAGGCATATTGTTTGCCACTAGATGGGCATTATGTACAATATATATATTAACACTTTATAGCTTGCTCAATGTAAAATATATATATATATATATATATATTGTGGAACATTTTCATATAAATAACTGAAATCAAAAAGAATAAATATATACCTATAATATCAATGACTCAGTTGCAATTGAGAAACTTTTTCATAATATTTGTTTTAAACTTAAATTTAGAACATGCAAATATATCAACGTCAATAAAATTCAAGTTATAAGATTCCGACATTCTATGGATCGGGCAGCGTAAGCCATAAATTGTTCGGCTTGCATTTAGCGCGAACAAGGTTCCTGCACGAACTTTGCGCACGTTAACAGTTCGGGGCACTGAATAACACAGCCCACTCGTGAGATCAATGGCATCAAAGTGGTTGTGGACAATATCATCCAAGCTCACAAGCTTGTACTTGCTCAATAATTGGGAGTATGATAGAGAGGTCCTACTTCTATGACACCTATAATGCATAGTACGGAGGAATTTGCGCTGGACTCTCTCTACTGCAGTAATATACTTCTTGTAAAAGGGATTCCAAATGGGAACAGCATATTCCAATTGAGAACGGATGAGCGTCTTGTATAGGCACAGATAAGTCGATGTACGTTTAAATTCAGTTGAAGATCTCATCACGAAACCATACATTTTGAATGCTTTGTTTACTATGGCTTCAACATGCTGGTTCAAGGACAACCCACTGTCAAAAAGTACACCCAAATCCTTAACCAAGCATATGCCTTTCAACGGGGTTCCGTTTAGACCATAATGAAATTTTACGATTGCCTTGTTTTTAGTAAAGTGTACATAGTTACATTTGGGTATACTGAGATGCAGTTTATTTTTAGTACAGTAGTCTGTCAGTCTGTCCAGATCTTGCTGAAAAAGTACGCAATCTTCAATTGATTGTATCGTTTTAAAAGCTTTTAAGTCATCAGCGTACAACAAAAACTTGGCGTGTTAAAACAGTTCTTAATGTCATTTATATAAATGATAAACAACAGCGGCCCCAGAATTGAGCCCTGTGGAACGCCTGAAGTAATATCAACAGAATCAGACTGGTGACCGTTAACCACAACCCTTTGTGATCGGTTTTCAATGTAGGACACAAACCAACGCAATAAATTTCCGCGTATTCCATTGAAAGCAATTTTATTCAGTAGTATTTCATGATCAACCTTGTCAAAAGCCTTCTTGAAATCCGGATAAACCGCATCCACTTGCACTCGCCCATCAATATTTTCAAACAGGTCATTTGAAAATATTAATAGGTTCGATGTTGTGGACCGGCGTTTTACAAACCCATGCTGTTCAGGAATTATATTTTTATGCAACAAAGGGTAAACCTCGTTGTGAACTAGCCTCTCAAAAAGTTTTGACAAGGTCGACATAATTGAGATGGGTCTATATTGCTCAACATCATTTCTCGCCCCACCCTTATGCACCGGTGTAATGTTAGCTTGCTTCCATACCGCCGGGAACACACCCTCATGAAGACATCTATTAAAAAGAATATAGATCGGTTCACAAATACTGTCAGCAGTAGCTATAAAGAAAGCTGCTGGAAGGCCATCAGGTCCTGGCCCCTTGGTAGGGTCCAGCTGTTTCAGTTCAGTGAGTATTTTAAATTTTTCTATGTGTAAATCACTGATTAATGTATCATTTTCACTAAACTGCTGCGGCGGACTCCACGTGGGCAGTGTTGGGGACACAGGCTCAAATACGGAAAAGAAAAAGTCGGAAAACATATTACAGACAACATCAGGATCACTCGACTTGACATTCTGATACTGCATCATGGACGGAATACCTGAGTTACTTTTACGGTTAGAGATGTAAGACCAAAAATGTTTTATATTAGTAGTAAGACTTTCCTCAACAGACTTAATATAGCTAGAGTAACAGGTTTCACATATAGCTTTGAAGGTCGTTCTACATTCAGAGAAATTATTATAGTCCTTTATGTTGTTATGTTTTTTCCATTTATCCAATAACGTTTTTTATTTTTATATATTTTTATCAATTGCGGCGTAAACCAGATAGGGAAGTCAAGTGATCGAGACCTAGTAAGCGGTACTATTGGACTAATTATGTCACTCAACATACCATAAAAAGCCTCCACAGCCTCTTCCGATGAGAGGTTATCAAACAGTACGGACCAGTTGACCTCATCTAAGTGCTTGTTGATGAGGTCATAATTAGCTTTACGAAAATTATATTTTGTCATAGGTTTTCTCTTCATAGTTTGTATATCAAGTCCTTGATCCAGCCGCCTAACGCGAGCCTCTTATAGTTTTGGTCGAGGCTCTTGGCTATAAAGCCATTGGCTAACACGACTATCGGTACAATGATCGCCGAGTGCACATCCTTCATGTTGACAAGCTCGCGAACCAAATCAATATTCTTAATTTGTTTATCTTTCTCGGCTTTCACGAGGATCTCGTCATCCCAAACGGAAATATCATAAATCACTGCACTGTCGCTTTGGCCCAGCACCTTTATATCAGGCTTTTAGGCTACAATAGTCCTGTCAGGGATGATGGTTCGATCCCAGTACAAAGTGATATGACCATTATCAAGAACTGGGTTGGGCTCATACCTTCAGTACTGTACTTCCCATTCTACAACAAAGTATTTCAAAGCAAGTTTCTGATGGATAATTCTAACTACAAGGTTGTGCCTATGCAAGTACTCTCCGGTAGTTAAATGAGAACAACTAGAAATAAGGTGACCAATTGATTCTCCCAGATAGTGACGTGCCCGACAAATCTCAACCGTGCCGACCTTTACAATAAATCTCCGGTAGTTATTCGTCATGATAACTTCGACTAAATTGCACAGAAAAAACCTTTGGTTTCCTTGGCTCCGCAGTACTACTTAGTTTAAGGAGTAGGTGGGTTATTCCTGTTGTGAGGAATTGGGACAGCGACCCTGACTTTAAGGCAGACAAACTGGTATGACAAGCAAGCTTACGATCTTGTAAACCACTTTATCCAGAAGTTGTGCAGCCTATCCGGCTCTGGAGATCTCCAGTTAGGCAAAGGATGTACAGCACGAGCTACATCATGGGGGCTGATGTCAATTGCCCCCATTTGTTGTATTAGATCGAACGCACGCTCGACCTCTTATGTCCAGTCCCCCTTGGTGTGACCGACTGGTGCCGTGCGCTGTCACACTTTAGTCCGGTCGTTCCCAAGCCCTATATACCCCGGAACGTGCGGTTCTGGGTGTACGAGGCATGCCTTTTAAGTTTTGTCCTTTGAAGAAAAATCATAACTAGAACCTTATAGTACTTGTTATTTTTTTTTCAAAGTATTCACCGCGTAGCTTAATATATACTTTTCCATTCGCTCAAACCAGTTATTACAACATATAATCCACTCTAAAGTGGGGGTGTTCAAAATAGCTGACTTGAAAGCGTCGACTACTTCTTCACCGGACTGGAACCTTTGACCACAAAGACTTTTCTTAATATTAGGAAATGTAAAGAAATCGTTAGGGATTAGGTCAGGGTCACCCTCCATAATTCTTGACCACCCTCCATACAGTGGAGGGTGGTCAATTTCTACTCTTTCCTGCTTCAAATACTCAATCGTTTGACGAGCGCTGGGTGTGCTTGCGTTGTCGTGGTGCAGAATGATGCGTCGCTTTGAGTTAGATTTTTGAAGTTCGGCGATGACTTGTGGTAAACAAACTATGATATACCTCTCAGCGTTAACCGTTCTACGATCTTCAAGTGCAATAGTCGCAATAGGGCCGGTTTTTCCAACGAACGTGGCCATCATCTTCTTTGAAGTACTTCGAGAACGAACAACTTTAGTTGGCTTTGGCTCTTCTTGAAAGACTCAGATTGTAAATTGTTGTTTGGCATCAGGATCGTAGGCATAGATCCAAGATTCGTCACCACTGATGATGTCGTAAACGTGATTTGACTCTCCTCGGTTGAACCTTTGCCGAGTTTTCTTACACCCTCTGACGCGGGCCGCCTTGTGATCGTCGGAAAGCAGATGCGGTATCCAACGACAAACTAGCTTTCTCACACCAAGTGCTTCATGCAAGATTTTGAATGGTTGTCCCAGATGCCTAATAGAGCCTCTATCTCTCGACACGTCACATGACGATCTTTGAGAATTAATTGTCTCACAGCAATGATGTTATTCAGATTCAGATTCAGATTTCATTTATTGGCTCAAATATGAGTGTACATACAATTATTATAGTGAACAATGCATGCAAGGTGTTACAATCAATGGAGTTGCGCTAAAATATTTACCATAATGTCATGGTGTGCAAATATTATATAATGAATATGTTCAGGATTAAAATAATTTAAACATTAGATTTAGAAAATAAGTTAAACGTTAAACATTAGATTACACTGCTTGACTATAAAATTAGTTACATTATACTAGAAATAGACAGCGAGCTAAAATAGACAGAAGATTACATAAATTGCAAAACATTAAATTACACAAAAATAAAATCAATATATATATAGGGTGACTGGCAATTAGTGTACGATACTTAAACACGTAATTGTGTTCATGATAACAAACAATTTTTATTATGGTTGCAAAGCCAAATCGAAAATGCTCAAGAATTTTCAGATTTGCTACATGAGATTGGTAACGGTTTGTATCCGCAGGAACAAGGAAAAGTTGTTCTTAATGAAAACCTAAGCAACATAGTTTCATCAATGCGAGACCTCATATCATCTGCGTATGGAAACGCAACGCAAATACCAACTTGCGAAAATTCCTGGCTTTGCGAAAGGGCTATTTTGACGCTACGAATCGATCAAGTAGCAACAATTACCGCTGAAATTTTAAGCTATGTTCCGGGGGATTATGTTGAGTTTATCTTCATTAACAGAGTCAATGCTCCTGGACTACCAGCACATAAAATAAAATTAAAAGTAGGCGTACCCATAATGCTTCTTAGTAATTTAAACAAAACTTTGCAATGGCACCAGGATAAAAGTGACCAATTTACAACGAAATATGATAGAAGCAGAGATATTAACAGGGTGTGGAAAAGATGAAAGTGTTTTCATTTCTCGGATTCCTCTCATTCCAAACAATTTTCCATTTAGTTTTAAACGAGTCCAGTTTCCAGTCAGCCTATGTTTTGCGATGACAATTAATAAAGCCCAAGGTCAGACGCTGAAAGTTGTGGGTGTAGATCTAAGTATCAGCTGTTTCTCGCACGGTCAGTTGTATGTGGCGCTGTCACGGTTTAGCAATCCTAGGAGCGTGTATGCTTTCATCCCCGATGGCCATACGTCAAATATTGTAAGTATACAGAGAAGCATTACTGTAAAGTAAATTTTTAGCTACCCAAACGACGGTATATGTAATTCAAAATATGTGTCCCGAAAAGTCACTATTCCACGCGGACGAAGTCGCGGGCACAGCTAGTATTGAATATGACTGTAGGTAAGGCCGGAGTCATAAATATGGAATCGTTTCTATTCAGGATATGATTAGTGACATTTGTCCCTGCCGCAATTGGCTGTATTTTGTCAATAAAAAAATCAATAAACAGGTTTGTAATTTGTTTAGGGTACGTGATAATTTTACTATTGATACAAATTTGATCAATGTTATTCTTTGGAATATTTTGTTTATTTTCATTAATAATTTGCCATGTCGTTTTTGATCGATTACTAGACTTTACGATTTTATAATTTTTTTGCGTAGGTTTCGATCGATATTGCCGTAATAATTGTCGTTTTTTTGCACTACAGAGTTTAATACCCCGCGATACCCATTTATTTTTTCGTAATACTTTCTTATAGATCGGTATTTTAGTAAAACATTGGTTATATAAAAACAAAAACATCTTCTAACTTATTATTTCTTAGTTATCTTCAGTGAAGGCTGATTTTGGGCGTCCTTCGCGATATTTGTCACTAACACTAGTATGTCCATCACTGAACACAGATGTTAGCTCTTCAAAACACTGAAGCCGTGTCAGGCCTCTTCTAAAGTTGTAGAAAATTATTGCACGAATATTTCGTTCTGGAGAAGACAGATTGTTCGATTTCGGTCTGGTCCGAACACGGTACGCAGTCTGGTTGTTTTCTCTCTTTGTGGCCCCGTATTATAAGCGCATGACGTGCTCGTTGATGGATTGCATCAACCGCATGCACTGTAAATTTATACATTTCCGCCGGCAGCTGTGACCCTATCTGAGGCGCCTCAAGATCCTGGACATGGCAGCAGCTCGTGTCCTCCCCGACGACGGGTGGGTGGTACTCGTCGCTCGAGCTCGCAGCTGCCTTGGCCGGTGTCACAGCATTCACAGTGGGGCTGGGTTCCAGCAGCGGCAAAGCGGAGCTGAGCGACGAAGCCGGAGGTGGTGGGCGTGCTCGGCTCTTGTCAATATTTGTAGTTTTTTATTATTTACACCCATCGTATTGGAAGCATTATTATGTCAGCTGTCAGGCGGTTCCTTACTTATTTTTTATTTTTTATCTGAATGCAAAAATGGTCTTGTAGTCGGATAAAAAATATGTTTTTTTTTCTTGTATGTATGTATGTAATACTCTTTATTACCTCATATCTTCCAAACCGCTGAACGGATTTACATAATTAAGATATCGTTACATTCGTCTTGATAACCCAAGTGTTGTTAGATAGGTGAGATTAAAAAAAACCCAACATAAGGACTGTGAGATGCCATAATTTAAGGTAAAAAAATGTTTTTTTTTTTTGTTACTGCGATTTGGGTATCAAAGTAAAGGGCTCATCATGAGGATTTTAAAATGGTATATTGTCCATATTAAAAATAAATAATATAAAAAGATGTTATTTATTATCTACTAACTGTTACTCGCGACTTCGTTAGTCCCCGTTTTTATATCCCCCTGGGAATTAAGTCCCGTTACCGAGAGAAAATCAAAAGTAGCCCAAGTTACTCCCTGTAAGTTGTAACATCAATGACGAATTTCGGACGTCGTGAAATATGTAGCTCGCAGTCCGACCGTCCGGCTGTTGTTCGGACCGAGCCCAAATCGTCGACAGCGCGTCGTGTACTACGCGTTCCTCAAAGAGATGTCAGCAAAACCGTAGGGGCCAGCAGGGCCGATGCCAGAGTACTGAATAGGTAAACCGTGGTCCTGGAAAGCAAAGGGCAACTGAAGGATCCTAGGTGTGGTTTTACTCAGTAAAAGTATAAGTCTAGCACGATCTCCATCTCTGTCCCAGAGCGGGAGAAGTCATAAGATGATTACCTATATAAAAAAAGCTTTTTATCAGCGAGTCAGTGAAAGTCCCGTCAAAATCGGTTCAGCCGTTTCTAAAATTTCTACTCCCCTTGGGATCAGGATATCCCCACGACCACTGGAATTAAGTCCCGTTCCCGCGGTAATGTAAAACGTAGCTTAAGGTACTAATTATAATATTAGTTATATCCCAATTAAAGTTCCGTCAAAAAGAAGCCCAAGCCCAATTTCTGAGAATAGGCTTCGTACACAGCGCGCCAACAATACGTATGGCGAGCGAACTACCGGGTATATTGTACCGAGACTTATAAAATAGTCTACCCTCAGAAAAAAAAAATATTACGCACAAAAACATAAAATGCAAACTTAAGCAATATTACTTAAGTATTATTTAAGAATGTTTTTTTACTTGTTTGCGGACATATTAAATTAAAAAAAAAAAATTGTTATCGACAATAACGTACAAATATAAAAAACTCATTTTGTCTAGTTTCGATGTTGAGATGGATTCATGATAGCACAAGTTTAAACCTTAGTGGTTTTTGGTTGCAATTTAACTTAGAATATCATGTATTCTTATGTATTAATAATAAATAAATAAAAAAAACCTTGTAAAATCAGCTATCCGGAAAGTCCTTCTAAGTCGGTCCAGCCGTTTCGAAGATGTCCATTATCCCCGGGAATTAAGATGAATTACCTGCTGCGAGAATCAAGATACCCCTCGAGAAATAAGTCCCGTCCCACAGAAATATATAAAAAAAAATTTAGTTACTCATCATAACATGTGTTTTAGTTTTAGTTTCCTTTTCGTTTGTATTGGTGTACAATAAAGAATTTAATAACATTAGCTATATACCAATAAAAAGTAGCCGTAACTGCTTGTATTATGCAAGAAGATATCGACCGATTGACTGCATGGTGTTGTCAAAATAAAATCTCGTTGAATAGCTCGAAATGTAGCCATATAAAATTCACCAGGAAAGTGAATATAGTGAATTTGGCGTACCAAATAAATGGAGTGAACTTATGCGAGGTCGATGTAGTACGAGATTTGGGAGTTATCTTGGACTCTAAACTAACATTTGTGCCACATGTTGAGAACATAATCAGTCGATCCCAACGTATGCTTGGATTTGTCATTCGTAATGGAAAAATATTTCAAAGCCCACATACTAAATTAGTTCTCTACAATAGCCTTGTGAGAAGCATCTTGGAGTATTGCAGTGTGATATGGAGGCCTCACTACGCAACCCACTCGCTGCGCATAGAACGAGTTCAAAAAAGGTTTGTCCGATACCTAGGGTACTCAAAGGGAAGGCGATTTAAATACCTCTCCTACCTTGATAAGCTAGGCTGGTACAAAATGACTACACTGGAAGCTCGTAGAAAACTCTTGGATTTGAGATTCGCATATAAACTGCTTAATAACACCATTGACTGCCCACAATTGGTATCTAAATTCAGTTTCAGAGTACCCCGTAGACCGCCTCGCAAACCTATAACACCCTTAGCTCCACCTCTTCGCCGTACAGTGTTTGGTGCTAATTCGCCTATACCCCGTATGTGCAAGCTTATAAACGAGCGCAGCGACCTGGTTGACGTCCACGCGGTTTCATTATCGGTGTTTGTCAGACGTAATTAGAATTTTGTTTATTATTGTTACTGTATCTGTTATTTAGTCTCTAGAATTTAATTTAAGTATAAGTATCATCTAGTTTAAATAATTTTAATTGAAAGGAGCATTTTGCATGTGGTTGTACAGTTAGGTTTAAGAAACGATTACTTATAAGTTCCTGTCTTTAAAATATCTGTAACAACTGTTGGTGAACCGTAATTAAATAAATAAAATAAAAATAAAAATTATTTACCATCCGTCAGTGAATGTCCTGTCAAAGCTGGAACAAACCGATAACTGATCAGAAATTTTAAAGTTCACATTTTTGTTATAGGTATGGTATACACTTTGATATACGTTTACTAAACAAATGTTTTTTGATAATACAAATAGACACTTAAATTTTATTTAAGATACCAAAAAGCGAGGCGGATGACAAGGTAGGTTTGTGAAAATTGTACGCCTTAAATAGAGTGAATAAATAGTGATATTAGATTATATTAACTAAAAGGTGTAAAATAAAAAAATATATTTTAAAAATAAAAAACCTGCAGCGAAAAAAAAAAACTGAAAAGAAAAAAATCAAGTTCAGTTCAGTAACGTAGAAACCAATTTAATTAAAACAAAATTGCAACAGTCGGGACCCATTAAAATAATCTAGACTAAAATCATTCCATTGTCAGATCAAACTCTCGAGCTTATGAAGAAGAGGCGTGAGATGACTTTGCAGTCTTCAGATGATGCGTGCACTCTGAAACACTACCTTCGTCGATTTAATACCGAAGGGATTAAGGATGCGATTGAGCGGAATATGGGTTCTAAAGTATTTGCACGAGATCTGTCTATTGGGCAGAGCCAGCTCACGAAACTGAAGACAGACGATGGCAGAGTCATATCCGCAAAATCGGAGCTTCTGAGAAAGATCGAGGCTTTTTATGGACAGTTGTACACGTCAATCTCCAAACCCACTGCAAATCTAGCAAACGACCCAAGAGCTAGATTGACTCGACACTATACCGGAGATATCCCGGACGTCAGCCTGTACGAGATTAGGATGGCTCTGAAGTAGTTGAAGAACAACAAGGCGTCAGGTGAGGACGGAATTACGGCCAAGCTCCTGAAGGCGGGTGGAAAACCGGTCCTATAGACACTTCAGAACTTGTTCGATTTCGTCATACTCGGGGGAAAAACGCCACAGGCATGGAACAGAGGTATGGTGGTTCTCTTCTTTAAGAAGGGTGACAATAATAATAATAATTACAGGCCCATCTCACTTCTGAGCCTTGTCTACAAGCTGTTTTCCAGAGTCATCTCGAACCGTCTCACGCGCAGGTTCGACGACTTCCAACCTCCCGAACAAGCCGGATTTCGAAAAGGCTTCAGCACCCTGGACCACATACATACGCTGCGGCAGGTTATACAGAAGACTGAAGAGTATAATCAGCCTCTTTTCTTAGCGTTTGTGGACTACGAGAAAGCCTTTGATTCGATCGAGACTTGGGCTGTACTGCAGTCTCTTCAACGGTGCCAGATTGACTATCGGTACATCGAAGTGCTGAAGTGTTTATACAAAAACGCCACCATGTCAGTCCGACTGCAGGAACAGACCTCGAAAGCTATCCTCTTGCAGCGGGGTGTGAGGCAAGGAGACGTAATTTATCCGAAACTGTTCACGTCCGCAATGGAGGATGTCTTCAAGGGTCTGGAGTGGAGAGGGCTAGGCATAAATGTCAATGGCGAGCACATCACTCACCTTCGATTTGCCGATGACAAAGTAGTCATGGCTGAGACTACGGAGGAACTCAGTACAATGCTCGGTGACCTCACTAAAGCTTCCGAAAGAGTGGGACTTAAAATGAACAAGGACAAAACCAAAGTCATGGTAAATATCCATGTAGCACCCACTCCTATCAAGATCGGAGACTCTACACTGAAAGTTGTGGACGACTACATTTACCTGGGACAGACGATCCAGTTGGGAAGGTCTAACTTGGAGAAAGAGGTCAATCGTCGAATCCGACTCGGCTGGGCAGCGTTCGGGAAGCTGCGCGGTGTCTTCTCGTCCAATATACCACAGTGTCTCAAGACGAAAGTCTATGACCAGTGCGTGTTGCCAGTGATGACATATGGCTCCGAAACGTGGTCGCTTACTATGGCCTCATCAGAAGGCTTAAAGTCACTCAAAGGGCAATGGAAAGGGCTATGCTCGTAGTTTTCTTGCGTGATCGCGTCAGAAATGAAGATATCCTCAGGAGAGCCAAGTTTACAGACATAGCCCGAAGAATCGCCAAACTTAAGTGGCAGTGGGCAGGGCACATTGCTCGCAGAACAGATGGTCGATGGGGACGAAAGGTTCTGGAATATGTTCTGTTCATATAATATGTTGCGATTTCTTTATATTTTCCCCATCTTGTCCATCGCAGACCTGGAAATTGCCATACGCCTCTTCACTTCGTCGATACATCCACCGTTGTTCGTAATTAAGGCTCCCAGATAAATGTATCATTGCACTACATCACAATTAGCAATTTGGGTAATTTCTGGAGCATTGTTATTCATGCGGTCGACAATCATAATTTTCGTTTTATTCCGGTTTATCTTAAGTCTGAACTCAAGGCTAACCAGTTCCATCTTGGCGAGAAGTTGTTTCATGTGCTGGTGTATCATCTATCAGTATAACATATATCAGTATAAAGTGGTATCGTCAGCATATCGCAGGTTGGAGATCTTCGGCCGCCTCCTTTGCTAGCATTACTGCTTCGCAGAAGGAGGCAACCGCCTGCCACTCCTCCTCGCTCCGGACCATGGCCTGTACCAAGGCCCGGTGCGAGAGATCGCTGCCGCCGATCGCCCTCACGAGGACACGGCGGTGCTCTGCCCAAGCGGGGCACACCTCTACCGTGTGCTCCACCGTGTCCTCCGGGCGGTCCACACAATGGTAGCACCCGGGCGTCTCTTCTGCACGGATCCGGTACAGGAACCTCCCGAACTTACCATGCCCGGTGAGGACCTGCGTCATGCGGTAAGTAAGGACGCCGTGAGGTCTTTCCAGCCACTCCTCAAAGAGGGGACTTATCGCCATAATTAAGGCATGCCCAGCACTGGGTTGCGACAATCGCCGTCGCCATTCCACCATGAGATCCCGCCGGAAGTTTTTCCGCCATGCCGCTACTTGGCGCGGCAGCGGAGTTTCGCCCCGGCGTTGCATCTCCATGCGCAGATCATGCATGCGTGCAAGGTCTTTTGCCTGCAATTCCCACGGTGGTTGGCTAGCAAGGAGGCACGCTGTTTCGCAGGAAATCGTGCGGTATCCCCGCACCATCCGGATGGCCATGACCCTCTGGCTTGCGTTCAGCTTGGCCGCCGGTCGCTTTCGAAGTGACGGCGCCCATACCGGCGCCCCATAAAGGGCCATGGACCGAACGATTCCTGCATAGAGCCTCCGGCAGGAGGCGTCTGGACCCCCTAGGTTGGGCAGGAGCCGCTTGAGGGCAGCCCCAGTACGATCCAGTTTGGGAGCCAGACGTCGGAAATGCTCCTCGAAATTCCATCGGCTGTCGAGGACAAGTCCAAGGTACTTCATCGTCGACTCGACGCCGATGTGAACTCCTCCTACCGTTAGTTGGGAACCCGATGGTGGCGCTTTCCGAGGGCCGTGGAAGCACATGGCCTCGGACTTGTGCAATGCCACCTCTAGTCCCAACTCTTGGATCCTCTCCACGACTGTCGCAACCCCGCGTGTCACTAGTTCGACCGCCGCCTGGTACGACTCTCCCCGCGCCAGGACCAGCGTATCATCTGCGTAGCAGACCACACTGACCCCGTCAGGGAGATCGCCGCGCAGCACGTAGTCGTACCCGATGTTCCACAAGGGTGGTCCTAGTACCGACCCCTGCGGAACACCGCACGACATCTCTCGCCGTTTCCATTCTCCCAGGTGACCAGGGTAGATAATGTACCTGGCTGATAGGTAGGCCTCGACAATATGACAGAGGTAGTCAGGCACCCGATGATACCGGAGTGCCCTCCTAATGCTACTCCAGGGCAGGGAATTGAACGCGTTGGCGATGTCCAAAGACACCGCCAAGACACACCTGCCCTGGGACACCGCATCCCCCGTCGTGAGGGCTCGCACGCGCATGATGGCGTCCACCGTAGAGCGTGCCCTGCGAAAGCCGAATTGGCCGTCCGAAAGATCCGGCCCCACTCGTGTTAAGTGCGCGACGAGGCGGTCTGCAATAATTCTTTCAAAGAGCTTGCCCACCTCGTCGAGCAGCACGATGGGCCGGTAGGCGGACGGTGAGTCCGCAGGGCGCCCCGGCTTCGCAATGAGGACCAGTTTCCCCGTCTTCCAGCGAAGTGGGAACTGGCCCCTCTCCATACATGCGCTAAAGAGCCCTCTTAGTCGATGCCTGAGTTCCTCCATGGCCAGAACCCAGGCCTTCCCAGGCAAGCCATCGGGTCCTGGGGCGGCATTCTTGGCACTAAGCCTACGCACCGCCACTCGCATCTCTACCTCGGTCACCTCTGGAGCAATGTCGTCGTCACTGTCGTGGTCCACGTCGGACACCGCAACTGGCGGAGCCATAGGCGGGGGAGAGTGTTCCCCTCGCGAGGGGAACAGAGCGCTAACCACACCCTCCACAAGCTGGGGCCGGAGACTCTGCGTCAGTGGGGGAGCCCAGGGGCGAAGCTTTTCTCGCACCACTTTGTAGGGGCGCCCCCACGGGTCTCTGTTCAGTGTCTCCAGCCACACGTTGCGGGCCTCTAACTTGGCCCGCTTTATCTCCGCTCGAAGGGTGCGCTTCGCCACTCTGTATCCCTCGTACAGCTCCGCCTTTCTGGCCTCCGCATCCGGCGGACGGATGCGGCGCCTGCGGTGCCTGGCATACTGGCGCCGCGCGGCACTGCACGCGCTACGCAGCGCAGCGATCTCTGGCGACCACCAGTACACCTGGCGCCGGGCACGTCCTGGCTGGACTCGGGGCATTGCCACGTCACAGATTTGCGACATGGCCTCCCGGAACCACTCTGCCTCGACGTCGATGTCGACAGGCCTGTCCGGTGCTTGCACCCAGGCCTGTACCATCGCGGCTTCCAGGAGAAGCTCCCGATCCAGCTGCTTCAGCGCCCAACGCGGACCACACGGGGTCTGTTGGACCGGCGCGGTTGAGGACTGGGTGGAGACGTCAAACCGGATGTACCGATGGTCTGAGTACGTCTCCACCCCCTCCATGACGCGCCAGTCGACAACACGCGGTGACAGAGCGGGGCTGGCGAACGAAATGTCCACCACTGACTCGCCCCGCATCCGCACACATGTGGGGACAGAACCCCGGTTTAGGACGACCAGGCCTGTCTCCAGAGCCCAGTCCTCTACCATCCGACCCCGCTGGTTCGTGTACCGGGAACCCCAAGACAAGTTCTTGGCATTGAAGTCCCCGCAAACGACAACGGGGAGGGAACCAAACCCAGCGACGACGGTGTTCAGCTCCATAAGGGAGATGTGAAGATCGGCGAGAGTTTTGTTCGGGGACAGGTAGACGCCTACCACTGCAATGTCCCCGAACCGTGCTGCCACGCAACCGCGTCCCCTCGTGACGGCCTCGAGGGACGGAGTACCGGCGGCGGCCGACGAAATTAGGGTCTCCGAGCCGTTCAGGTCCCGCACCCAGTCGGCCCTGGGCTGGACGTAGTACGGCTCGGAGACTACGGCGATGTTTATCGACCACTGCGCCATGCTCTGGAGCAACAGATCCTGAGCGGCGGCGCAGTGGTTGATATTCGCCTGGAGGAGACGTAATGGAGCAATTATTGACAGTCCATTACAGTCTCCTCCCGAGGCCCTCGAGAGGGCCCTGCCGCGGTGGTTGAAGCGGCGGCATCTGTGGAAGCGATGGCGGCGGTGGCCATTTTAGCGGCCGCAGCGGCGAGCACATATGCGGGGATGGGCCTCGGGACCTTGCCCTTGGCCTTGGCGGGGGGATCACAGGACCTGCCCCCAGCCCGATGATCGGCCGGCTTGCCTGCCGCCGCACATGCGTAGCAGTGCGGCGCTGCATTGCAGGACACGGCCTTGTGACCGGGCTGACCACACTGAAAGCAGCGGTCACTGCGATCCACCTTTGCTGAGCAACAGGCCCCCACGTGGTGCCCCACATGGCAGCGATAGCAACGCAGAGGTCTGGGCTCCAGCAGTTTTACCCGCGCGGAGACCCAGCCTACCAGAAGCCGTCGGCCCTCCCCGGTGATGTTCCTGGCCGCTGACGCGGGGCAACTCACCGTCACTGCCCCCATGCCCGTGCCGTCAGCACGGATGGCGCCTGCCCGGACCTGGTCAGTAAGGCACCCTCCCGTCCTGATGACGGCGGCCACGACTTCATCCACCGTCACGGACTCGTCCAAGCCCATAATACGCATGTCAATGCACTTGGTGGGCCTGGACACTCGGGCCTCCTCTGCATCTAAGGACGCCCTGATCTTCTCGACCAGGGCGTCTGCGGTGGGGCCGCTGTTTGCCCCGGGGACCTCCAGCATAAGGGCACCGGTTGCGGTATGCCGCATCCGGAAGCCCCCGGTGACTCCGAGCTCGGTGAGGTTCACCGCCCGCCTCGCCTTCCGGATGACCTCGCCGTAGGTCGCGCCCTTTTTCTCCGCACCTGGCTGCAGTGTAATCACTACAGCCGTAGAATCCGGAGCGCGAAACCTGGCCGCGATGGCCCTCTTCTTCCGCTGCCGCCGCCGCTCGTGTTTCTTTTCGGCTCGAGCCGCCTTACCCGCCTTTTCCTTTGCTCCGGCCACTTGCCATTCGGCTTCCACCGGAGGTTCCGTAGGTGGGAGAGGTGGCATACGCTGCCTGCTTGCCTCCACGGCAGGAGCTCCCACTGCCTTAGTAGCCGGTGCAATTTTGCCCTTTTTGGAGGCGGCAGCAGCAGAAGCTGGCTTCCCCTGCTGCTGTTTTCTAGCCAAAGAGGCTGACTCCGTGGACTCCGATACCACGGTCCCACGCCTGGCCTGCCCCGAAGGGCCCGGCTTGGGCGCAGCAACCGTGGCCGCAGCGGCGGCGGCATACGACGCCGCCTTTCGCTGGCCGGCCGCAAGTGGTACCACCCACTTTAAGTGCAGTTTAATTCTTGTAAGACATCATTTCTCAAGCAATTACTTTCGTATGAACTTTTGGGCCTATATACATTATATAGATGAAAGAAAGAAAGAAAAACAGTTTATTTGCACAAACATGACACATAACTTAAAAAATAATAATAATAATATACATATATAACAAATTATACAAAAAAGTTAAATTATGCGACACATTCTGAATGCAAAACGGCCAGCGCTCAGCAAAATGCTGGGGCTCATGTGCTGGACAGAGCCACAGCGCTGATTTTCAGCGCCAGCTGTCGTCGACGATGAATTTTAATGACATTTGTAATTGAGATATTGCTACACCAAGTATTTAATTTAAACATATCTAATGGATTGGTCGAGTACATTTTTTCTTCCTTAATAATATTATAAGTATTCATTAGCGAAGGTATTTTTTTGTTTGTCCAGTATCTGTGGGTAGTAAAACTTCCCAAGATCAGACAAACATTTACTCGTCACACAATTGGTCCACGATTTAACTTTAAGACAGAACTTAAATGCTAAATATTTACGTCTTATATGTAATGAATAGGGGTAGTTTTAATGAATCCACCAATAATTCTGACCTTATTTTGAATTTTGTCTAATTTATATAATCGAGATTTAACACTACTATTATAAAATATGCTGCCATAATCCAATCGACTTCTAATTAAGGATTTATTTTCAAAAGTCTTAGTTGTTGTGGATGCATTCCCCAGTTAGACCTATATAATACTTTCATAATATTCAACATTTTCTGACATCGTTCATTAAGTTCATATAAATTAACTTTGCTCATATAAATGATGTTTGCCCCATCGAAGTGAAGTGTCTAGCCAAACACCTAGATATTTTATACAATCAGCTACTACTAAAAGGACTTCTTTTACATATAATTGAGCATGTTGCCTTCTATATCCTCTACTGAATAAGTAAACTTGTGCTTTAGACGTTGATAATTCTAAACCTATAGCAGATAACATCGCCACAATGTGAGTTAATGACAATTGCATTCCATTAATAATATCATTTACTTTTTCCGAACTAATAAAGCGTATTGACACACTTTAACGATATTGGTATTATTCATTGAGTAACAAATTTCGAGTGTATACAATATTAAATAATAACGGGGAGATTGTATCTCCCTGTGCCAACCCTCTATTAGTCCACCTAATGATACCACCCTTCTCATCCGTGTCATCTTAAATAATTAGATGTCTTTCTTTAAGGAATTCCCATAAATAATTACATATTCGACTGCCTGCCGGTTTAGGAATAAGAGTTGAATCTGGGGCCAAACTATGCAAAAGCTCACATTTTTTCTCAATAGAAACGTAGTCCCAGCTTGTCTGTATCCCTTAATCCACTTCATCTTGCGCCACATCTCCGATGAAGTTACGGTGCATGAACAGTATCTTTATAATTCATTTTAGTTTTTATCATTAGATGATCACTCCCCAAGTTGTCATTTAAGACTCGCCAAGAAAAGTAAATTTCTATATTGGATGAAGAAAAGGTGATATCAGGAGATGACTGTTATAAATAAATTATTATTAACAAATTTTACCCCAGTGGCACTGCCGTCGTTAATAGATATATATCCGTATTCTAGTGCTGCGTCTATAATTTAATTGCCCCTTACATTATTTTTATAGAACCAATTTGAGTGATGTCCGTTAAAGTCACCGGCTATGAGAGTTTTGTGAGAACACAACGAAAATAGTTCATCCCAATCACATTGCTAAGTTTGGATCGAGGATGGGCAGTAGACTGAGACAATATTTTCCAGGTGTTTACAACTTTTGATATTTACATGCAATATTTCAATGCCAGTATTATTAATACTAGATCATATTAATTCAGAAGTAATAGATTTATGTAAAATGATTGCTACTCCGCCATATCCGTCAGCTCGCTCTTTTCTAGAGATGTTGTATTGGGATAAATTTAAAGGACTATTTTCTTCTAACCATGTTAACCATGTCTCACAGATGACAGCTATGTGTATTTGTTCTTTAAACAACAGTGACTCAAACTTATTGATTTTGGGTCTAATACTTTGCGAATTCCATTGCAATATATTAAGAGCAAAGTCCCGTGATTTGCTAGGGGCCATTATTAAAAAAGAGAAAACCTTCCTTACCAAATCTCCGTCTCTAACAAAAACTATTACAAAATGGATAATTTCTTCAACCAAAACACTGACCACTAACTTGATTTTAACAGCAAAACTTGACTTGGAAAAGTAAATTTCTTTCAGTTTATTTATTAACTTTTTCAAATAAAATATATTTCTATAGTTATGGCTCTCTTGGTCTTCTGTAAATTCATTTTTATTTGAGTGTTGCTCTTTTTCATAGACTTCGTTCTGTTCATACCGTTCTCTAGTATTAGTTTATCTCGTAGGTTTTGTAGCAGTTTAAAAGTTTGTAGGCTCCTCCAAAGAAATATCTTGACTCGTTTCTCGGTTCTCGGAGTTTTTGGGTATTGTATCCATTTTTTTGTATATGATTTTTAGCTTGTGATAATAACACATCTCTGTATGATTTTTCTTTGTAAGCCGACAGTGGACCTTGACTCGTTAAAGTAATAATATTATCATCTATGTTAGTACTTTCATTGTCATGTTGATGATTATTTTTGTTTAAATATATCATTAAAGCTCATACGTGCAATTTTCTTCGCGCATGGTTTGTCGGATAGCCTTTTCTTTTTTAAAAATAGGACAGGATTTATTCATAGATATGTGCGGGCCTTTACAATTTATGCACTTAAAAGTGTCGGTTTCACAATTGCCGTGGTTTCCTCCACATTTTGGACACAATAGCTTCTTAGTTGGACAAGCCTTAATCAGATGTCCAAACCTTACCAATCCATCCCGAACATTGACTAACGGGAAAAGTGTATCGTTCTACCTTAAATCGGCACCCGTATATTAGCAAATACGGGGGTAAGGTAGAACTTTTAAAACCAACACGGATTGTCTCGCTTGGTGTCCATTCTCCGCTATCCAATTGTCTTATCAATCTCTTGGCTAAAACAACTTTTTTTTCACACTCAATACTCTCGAGAAACTCCTTCTCTTCAATTTCAAAGTCAATTTGTTTCACTACCCTATATGACAAACTAGTTTCATCTATGAATTGACATCTGTAATCCAGACTATGAAACTTACTACTACAAATTGAATAAGTAGCTTCTATGGATTCTTGTACTGTATTTTAAGAATATTCTTAATATTTTCTGCCCTTAACAATTTGGCCATGCCAAAAGGTTTGGGTAAAGTCTCTTTCGATGTAACACATACTATTATATTCCCATTAATTGTTGAATTATCTATACTCTCGTTGTTCTCTCTATTATTAGAACTAATTGACAATCTCCTGGTTACCTTCTTATTTTTATTTCGCACTGTGATGAAACCATCGTCTTCTTCAATTATTTCCTCGTTATCAGACCGCGCTCTTTTCTCCGGCTTTTTTCCTATTTCCTTCAACCCATCGTCTTTATCTAGTTGCTCACGTTCCTGCACCAACTCTTCTTCTTCTTCGTCTATATCACTTACACTTGCATCGCAAAAGTCTATATTATCCATTATCACATAACATTTATAAAATATGTATGAAGGTAGTAAGAGAAAACAAGGACAACGCTCGTACGAACACGACCACGAATTAGCGCGTGTGCTCACCTCGGCGATTCGCGCGAGACTTCCTGATTAATTTAAAACGGTGAACTAATACTGGTAATTTTGCGGACGCCAAGGTCTCCCATACGGATGGGAAGAGTAACTTGAGCCCAAGCTCGATCGTTCAAGGTCAAATTTAAAATTAGTGTAAGGGTATGCCGGATAATTTGGTCCATTTATTCCAAAAGTTGAAGGTGCTTCCATAAGTGGGAAGAGCAAAAGAAATATAATATTAATTTAGGGCCAAAACGACAATAAAGAATTAGGGTAATGTCCGAATGCATGTTAATTTGGAGCAAACTTTCCGAAACGTCATTGAAATTTTGTATTTTTTCCTGCACCAACGCTCTTCAATCTGCACATCGATGATCTTGTTGTCGTGCTCAGTGGTCGCCATATTGGATGCCATGTTGATGATGTATGTTTTAACAACATCAGCTACGCTGATGATATGGTACTGCTGAGTGCGTCAATATAGAATCAGGGAGCTCATAAGTATCTGTAAAGCATACGCCCTTACTCACTACCTAAAATATAATGGTAAAAAGAGCGAGCATATGGTCTTCAAGGCTGGGTCTAAATGTCTGACGGGAATTCCACCAGTGAAGTTGTGCGGCGTGTTCTTAGAGCTGGTATCGAGTTGTAAATATCTAGGCCATATTCTGACGTCTGACCTCAGAGACAACGCTGATATTGAGCGAGAAAGGAGGGCGTTGTCGGTGAGGGCGAATATGGTTGCCCGTAGGTTTGCCCGTAGCTCCAAGGAAGTCAAAATCACCTTGTTTCGAGCTTATTGTACATCTTTTTATACGTGCAGCCTGTGGGTTTCATACACGCAGAAATCCTACAGCGCGCTCCGCGTGCAATATAATAACGCACTGAGGCCACTGCTGCAGCTGCCTCGCTTCTGCAGCGCGTCGGGAATGTTCGCAGAGGCACGCACTGACTGCTTTTACACCTGCATGCACAAGAGGGCGACATCGTTAGCGAGTAGAGTGCGGGGCAGCAGCAACAGTCTTCTTGCCGTCATTGCCACTAGGTTGGGTGGGCCCTTTATACAGCACTGGCAGGCCTTGCATGCACCCGTCAATCAGGCTTGGGGCAGGTAACATTGTTTGTTATAATCATTTTAGTTTAATTAATTGTTTTTATCACAAATGAAATTTTAATTTATTGACTATTTTAATTTATTTTACTGTCTGATGTAAGCATTTTATATTTCACTGACATTTTTCATTTAGACATTTTAATTCATTGAACATTTTATTAGTCTATTTGACGATGAACTAACTTAGATATAATTAGATAGATTATATTATATTATATTACAACTGGGAAAGGAATTTTCAAAGATTGGGGACCCAAGGAACTTGTATCAAGAATTTCGATTGCAGGGGCTTTTGCATTGAATTTTGAAAGTGTCAGAAGTATTTCAGTATTGTCAGATAGGAATAATTCACATTTAGAAAAGGTTTTTTTTTCGGGTTGGAATATCATTTCATGACATCCCCCGCTCTTGGGCGGAGCGCGAGATAGTGTCAGACTTGTACTGACTAAAAACCCACTCCTGTTCCTTCTTTGCCATTTGTTTTCCAAGGCCCCGGGGATCTCTTTCGCATCACCCATGGCCCCAGTAGGCTTCGACCCTGTTGGGGCCCTGTGGATTGCTGACATCTCCTTGAGGCGCGCGTGGAACACTACGCGCCGTCGACGACTTGGGTTCGGTCTGGACGGTTACCGGACGATCGGAAGACGAGCCACCCATTGCTCGCCGTCCGCAAGCCCGCGCCTACGGTGGCCGGAAATCGGTATCGGAATCCCGGCGGCGGTTGGGGCGTGAGGACCGATGCCGTTGCCTCACGCGATCGGCCGCCTCCTGTGCTAGCATTACTGCGTCGTAGAAGGAGGCGACCGCCTGCCACTCCTCCTCGCTCCGGACCATGTCCTGTACCAAGGCCCGGCGAGAGAGATCGCTGCCACCACAAGGACACGGCGGTGCTCTGCCCAAGCGGGGCACACCTCTACCGTGTGTTCCACCGTGTCCTCCGGGCGGTCCACACAATGGTGGCACCCGAGCGTCTCTTCTGCACGAATCCGGTGCAGGGACCTCCCGAACTTACCATGTCCGGTGAGGACCTGCGTTATGCGGTAGGTGAGGATGCCATGTGGTCTTACCAGCCACTCCTCAAAGAGGGGACTTATCGTCATAATTATGGCACTGGGTTGCGACAGTAGCTGTCGCCATTCCACCATGAGATCCCGCCGGAAATCTTTCCGCCATGCCGCGACTTGGCGCGGCAGCGGAGTTTCGCCCCGGCGTTGCATCTCCTTGCGCAGATCGTGCATGCGCGCAAGCTCTTTTGCCTCCAAATCCCACGGTGGTTGGCTAGCAAGGAGGCTCGCTGCTTCGCAGGAAATCGTGCGGTATCCCCGCACTATCCGGATGGCCATGACCCTCTGGCTTGCGTTCAGCTTGGCTGCCGGTCGCTTTCGAAGAGACGGCGCCCATATCGGCGCCCCATAAAGGGCCATGGACCGAACGATTCCTGCATAGAGCCTCCGGCAGGAGGCGTCTGGACCCCCTAGGTTGGGCAGGAGCCGCTTGAGGGCAGCCCCTGTGCGATCCAGTTTGGGAGCCAGACGTCGGAAATGCTCCTCGAAATTCCACCGGCTGTCGACGACAAGTCCAAGGTACTTCATCGTCGACTCGACGCCGATGTGAACTCCTCCTACCGTTAGTTGGAAACCCGATGGTGGCGTGTTCCGAGGGCCGTGGAAGCACATGGCCTCGGACTTGTGCAATGCCACCTCGAGTCCCAACTCTTGGATCCTCTCCACGACTGTCGCAACCCCGCCAGTCACTAGTTCGACCGCTGCCTGGTATGACTCTCCCCGCGCCAGGACCAGCGTATCATCTGCGTAGCAGACCACGCTGACCCCGTCAGGGAGATCGCCACGCAGCACGTAGTCGTACCCGATGATCCACAAGGGCGGTCTTAGTACCAATCCCTGCGGAACACCGCACGACATCTCTCGCCGTTTCCACTCTCCCAGGTGGTTTTAAAACCAACTCTTTTCCATAGAACTAGATCTCACATTTAGAAAAGGTTTCAAAAAAAATTAAATCATTTAAAAAGGTGTCTACATCGCCTCCTAGGGTTCCATCATCGAGGCACCACACGTTAAATTTGGAATTTAGTTTTCGAATGATTGGGTGTATAGCTAAGCTAAAGATCACTGGCCCGAGTGGGTAACCTTGCTGACAGCCAACAGCGGATTCCAAAAGGTTGTCCCGATATAGTAATTTAGATGGATGTCTATAAACATTGCCAAAGAAGATTTGAGGAATTTCTTTTTTAGTTTCTGCCATGAAAGTGTCCCTATTAACAGAATTAAATGATACCCGAAAACGTATTAAAAATGTTATCTCACCCTCATAAGGTAAAATCTGTCTCGTGTAAAAAAAAAAAAACATTTTTAATTAACATTTATTTAATAATTTTTACAAATCCTGCTCAAATTGTTGGCCTCTGCTGCAAATGCAGGCATCTGTTTCGTATTTCGACAGTAGACAGACAGTTGTACGAGATATGTTGAGCGAGACTGTGCGCCCGGCCACAGTGGAAGCGCGGGTGCGGGGCGGATGCGGGGCGGGTGCAAGGCGGGCGTGGCGCGGACTGCGAGACGCGAAACGCGCGCGGACTTCTCAAGCCATAGTGAGTTCATACAAGTGGCCACAGTGAGTGCGCGGGCGGCAAGCGGCAAACTAGTTCGAGCCATGCTAGAAGTTGATCATTATATCGATGTAACGATATTTAATATTTCTATATTACTTGGGATCGGCGCAACACGTAATCTTATTATAATAAATAAATAAAATAAAATAAAATAGCCTTTTATTCTACTACCACATCTAACAATATGTAAACACATTTTAAATTAATAATTAATTATACATATTATGAAAAATAAAAAACTAGTAAAATCATAACATTGGAATTATCTGATCATTAATCATATTCATTGCATATTTTGCTTCTACTTACAAATAATTGTAATATAATTCAAATCATTTCTTAATTCATTTTATATATTAGAATGCCAATTAATTATTAATGCCAATTGATTATATAAGATACCAATCCTATATTTCGTACAAAACAAATTATGAAATAATCCCCACATAACAATAATCTACAATAATAATAATACCAATTCATAATAATAATCGACAATAGCAATCCATAACAATAATCCATAATAATAATAACATTAAATTAAATAATAATACTTTTAGGTAGTAGTCGCCTCTTTGGCGGAGGCCTCCCCCAGTGTTTTCCACAGTTCCCTATCTCTGGTTTTTGAAACGTATACGTTTTTAAAACGTATTGGATGAGTCCAATACGTTTTAACTTTTTGTGTAAATATGTCTCTCCATCTAATTCTTTGTCGCCCTTTATTTCTTATTTCCTCTCTTGGTAGTCTTCCAATCTGTTACTTTTTTTGTCCATCTATCGTTTTCCATTGTACATACATGACCAACCCTTTATCCCCAAAAATGTTCTCCGCGGTATTAGAGTCGATATTCCGAAGGCTGCATTAGGAGAATATTGGTCTTAAGGTAGGAGGAGAGTTCTTAAACCACTTAAGATTTGCGGACGATATAGTGCTTTTCGCAGACAATGCAGCCCATCTAGGACACATGATTAATTGCTTATCAGCGGAGAGCAGAAAGGTAGGGTTATCCTTGAACGCCTCGAAAACCAACATCCTAACAAATGGCGAAACCATAGATATTGTAGTGGATGGCTATAAGATTGAGCACGTCAACGAATATGTTTATTTGGGGCATTCGATTTCGTTCAATAACTGTACTGAAAATGAAGTAAATAGAAAGAAAAACAAGTATTGGAGTTTAAAAGAAATTATGAAGAATAAGAATGTAAACATTAAAACCAAGAAAAATATTTATGAAGTAGTGATTCTTCCAAGTATAACCTATGGATGTCAAACTTGGTATCTAAAAAAGAAAGAGGAAGAAAAGCTAGCAGTCTGCCAGAGAAAAATGGAAAGAAGCATGTTAGGTGTCAAACTGGTGGATAAAATAAGTAATAAAAAAATTAGAGCAATAACGAAAATTCAAGACATAAGAGAGAGGATTCGGTTGCTGAAATGGAACGTAATCTTATTAAAACTAACTTAATAGCATAATTTAATAACATAATCAGCATACCATTGCATTGCAATGCTAACTTCGGCTCCGTAATTAAATTTGTTTTTAAATTATCTAAATGCTCTTCAAGTGTGAATAAGTAGCGAATAACATCAGTGTATCACGATAAATAAGTGACAGTGTTAGCAAACAATTCTGTCAGTGAATACTAGTGTTTAAAGTAAAACTAAAGACAGTACAGTCCTAATTGATTGCCTCAACAAAGAGCTTTATGAAAATGAAATTAATAATTCTCTAAAACTAATAATAAACTGGCTAAACGATAATAATCTTATCATAAACCTTAATAAAACAAATATAATGCATTTCTATCAAAAAATTCTTCCTTTAAATAAAAATATATTATTAAGTACATTGCTGAGGGAGTATTTCCCAAAGAATGTAAACAGGCGAACATCACACCTGTACATAAGAGTGGATCAAAAGGTGATGTCGAAAATTATCGTCCTATCTCTATTCGCTCCACCATATCAAAGGTTTTTGAAAAACTTGTCCACAACGAAATATATCCACTGTTGCACCATTCCATTATACCGCAACAACATGGCTTTGTGAAACAGCGATCTACCACCACGAACCTGTTATCTTTCTCTAGCTTCCTGTTTGATAGCATCGATAATAGCCAACAAGTGGATACAGTATACACAGATTTCTGCAAGGCTTTTGACAACGTGGATCATAAAATTTTGCTGGATAAGATTGCTTTCAACGGAATCCGTGGCAACTTCCTCCGTTGGTTTGCTTTATACATATCAAACCGCAATTAAAGGGTGGTGATCAACGGGTACAAATCAAACACCACTGAAGTAACATCTGGTGTTCCCCAAGGCTCGATTCTTGGACCACCGTTATTTAACATATTTGTGAACGACATAGACAGTTGCTTTCATAATACAAAGTTTTTAATGTACGCAAATGATCTTCAGGTCTACAAATCCGTCAGGTCTGTCAATGATTGCATTCTTTTCCAGCCAGACCTGGGCAGATTACTGCCATAAAAACAAGCTAAAATTAAGCATACCTATAATTACCTCTCTTTCACCAAAAACAAAAACGTGCTTAACTTCGCGTACACCCTGTGTCATGCATCCCTCGCTAAATTAAGCTCATTACGGGATTTGGGTATTATACTTGACTCCAAGCTCTGCCTTGATTCACATATAAACAAGATTGTAAGCAAATCCTACCAAATGTACGGATTAACTATGCGGTCAACTCTGGACTTTAAAAGAACCTCGTCATACCTATGCTTGTATAAAGCACTTGTTCGTTCACAATTAGATTATGCAGTGCCGGTATGGAACCCCTTTTATATAAAATATATCGAAATGGTACAACGTAACATAAACAAACAAACAAAGTACAACATAAATTTTTACGTGCAATGTATTAAAGATGCCACAGATCCTACCTACCATACGCCCAGTTACTCAGCAAGTACAAACTCTTAACCCTTAACTCCCGTAAAAAATACCTGGAATACCCTATATAAAATAATCAGAAATAAAGTTAACTGTACAAATCTAAACACTGTACCATCTGTTACACTGTACCCAGAACCTTCCACCGTCGGCAGGTGCATGCAGGCACACTCTTCGCTACACACGCATGCCGCACTAATTCTGGCAAGCGGTCACCTGTCCGCCGTTTGGTTGACTCTTACAATAGAGATTTTAATAATATTGATATTTTCAACTGTACCATGAGTAAATTTATAAGACTTATCTGCAGCTCTTTGTTCAAATAATGTCCTTGTGTTTTGGCCTTGAGATTTTCTCTCTAATCTCAATTCTTTTTTACTGTCCCTATAATAATAGGTCTACCTATGTAATTGGAGATTCTATAACCAGCATTTTCAGAATTAATTATCTGTGGATTGGCGCGCAATTCGAAATTCAAATAAATTTTATTCGAAAGACGTGTTAATTTAATTTCAATTTCAGTCATTTGTTTTTAGATAGTTTTTTGTTTTTGTGACATTGTGGTAGTTTTTGGCGCTATGGATAAACTGAAAATTCGTACAATTTTCGAATATGAGTTCCTACGTGGAAATACCGCTGCGCAAACAACACGCAACATTAACGACGTGTACGGGCATAACACTGCTTGCATAAACACAGTCCATTATTGGTTCAATCGTTTTAAATCTGGAAATTTTGAGTTGAAGAACGAGCCTCGCGGTCGGCCGGTAACTATTGTCGACAACGACGAATTGAAGGCGATAGTGGAAGCGGATCCATCTCAATCTACGGCTGAGCTTGCTGCGGGCCCTGGAGTTAGTGTCAAAACAACATTGAAGCACTTGCGTCAAATCGGAAAGATAAAAAAGCTAGATAAGTGGATGCCACACGAACTAAGCGACCGATAGCGAGATTTACGTGTCGAAGCATGCATAGCACTACTGAATCGGCATAGAAACGAGGGAATTCTTAATCGAATTGTTACCTGCGATGAAAAGTGGATCCTGTACGACAACCTTAAGCGTTCGTCTCAGTGGGTGGACCCGGGTACAGCACCTAATCAGTGCGCTAAAAAAAAGATTACTCATAGGAAGATGATGGTGACTGTCTGGTGGACCAGTGCCGGACTTGTACATCACAGCTTCTTACCGAATGGCACAACAGTGACGGCAGATGTCTATTGCCAAGAATTGCAAACAATGATGGAGAAGCTCGCAATTCAACAACCAAGACTAGTCAATCGCTCTTCCCCATTGCTTCTCCACGATAACGCGCGAGCTCACACTTCACGACAGACCATCGCAAAGCTACAAGAGTTACAGCTGGAAGCTCTCCGTCACCCGCCGTACTCACCGGACCTTGCCCCAACAGATTTCTACTTTTTTCAAAATTTAGACAATTTTTTAAGTGGGAAAAAATTCAACACCCGTGATGCAGGACAAAACGCTTTCGCTGACTTCATCGCCTCCGTTCTCCGTTCGGCAGAGTTCTACAGTAAAGGGATAAACAAACTGCCATCAAAATGGCAAAATTGTATAGATAATTTGGGCCAGTACTTTGATTAGCTGAAATAAAAAAAATTACAAATTTTTTATATTTTATAATTGTCATACAAATCTCCAATTTCATAGGTAAAGACCTAATATTACAAGATAGAGATATTAGATTATAATGGTTTTTCAACATTTTGTCTACCCGTGGGCAACGTCGTGGGTTGCATTATTGCCAAAACTTGTCTAAATTATTATAGTTAGTTGTAAGATGTTATAATGTGACTGTTAGTTGCTCCTATTTAAAAAAATAAAAAAATACTTCTGGTAGTAGCATTTGGTAGTAACACGGGTAAGAAAGGATGTAAAATTAATGTAGTTTTATGATGGCTTTTTTAATGAAATGGCAACTCTTTTGTCATAAGAAATGAAAAATGTCAGTAGGTGTTCAAGGATCATATTGTGTGTTCAAGATTTTTTTAAATTATCTGATAATGCATAAAATACTTTGTTGCACTAGCAAAAAAAGGGTCAAGTGTCTAAGTATCAATTAAATATGTCTCTCTTAAATCTAATCATATCTCGGTAAAATGCTAGCTTGTTGAGAAAGCCGACTATATAATTGCTGATAAATAGTAACAATAAATAAATGCAATGTATTACTGCTGGATTCTAATGCAAAGCAAAGTGTTGTTTAAAGTGACTGTATATTGATTTTATTATTAAAAGAACAATAAACTTACTTAAAGGCCATGGTATTTAGCTTACCTTTAAAAAAAGCAAGAATGGCTTTTTTAATGAAATGGCAACTTTTTGGTCATAAGAAATCAGAAATGTCAATAAGTGTATGTGTTTGGTTTGGTTGTATGATAGAATATTTTCTTTTAAAATTGAGTCATTAAAATAGAATTAAATTGTGCGTATATTGTGCTAGTGCACCAAACTTCAACAAACCAGTGTATTCTAGTCGAGTCGTGTGACTTATAATGCCCAAACCTTTTGGCCCGTGTTAGGATTATGTACGATAGTACATGCGGCGCCGCCGCCAGCGGGCAATGCGGCAAATCGCAGCCCGACGGCGACGGCCCGCCGCCACGAGAGCCCCCACCGGCTCCCTTGGAAAGGGACTATAGCGGTTTCGATATAGTCAAGGCGACACAGTACGGTGCCTTTGCTCGAGTCAAGGAGCTAGTGGAGGCGGGCTGGGATGTAAACCAGCCGGACCACGAAACCGTCACACTTCTACACTGGGCGGCCATAAACAACCGGCGCGAGATTATTCAGTACCTGCTGACGAAGGGCGCGGCGGTGGATGCGGTGGGTGGCGAGTTGCAGTCCACCCCGCTGCACTGGGCCACACGCCAGGGTCACCTGGAGGCCACAGTGCTGCTCGTGCGCGCGGGCGCAGACCCTTCCCTGCGCGACGCGGAGGGCTGCGCGTGCCTGCACCTGGCAGCGCAGTTCGGCCACACGGCCGTGGTAGCGTATCTGGTGGCGCGCGGAGTAGCGCCCGACGCGGCGGATGCGGCCGGCATGACGCCGCTCATGTGGGCGTGCTGGAAGGTGTCAGCTGTGGACCCGGCGCGCCTGCTGCTGACGTTGGGCGCGTCACCGCGGCCCGCCGACCGCTCGCACGGCAACACGGCGCTGCACTGGGCCATCCTCGCCCGTAACACCACGGCCATATCTACCCTTATCCTATATGTGAGTGTCTTTGCATGACTAAGTGAGGGATTACAGACAACTTGCTTCATTTAAATAATAGTATGTGGTTATATTGATGGTTGAAAGGCTAATTGATCTAAACAACATTTTTTCCAATATTGAGTTATATACATATTCAGAATCAGCTAATTTTTCTCCATCGTTTGAGTCAGGTTTCAATAAAAAAAAAAATCGCTTAGGTCAATTAGCCTTTCAACCGTCAATATTATTCATTAGTCTAAGAAAATATTTAGCACTGGTATTGAACAGTGAACTTTCCTACTAGGATTGTGATGGAGGTCTGATATCTCAACAATACAGTATTTGTCTGGAGCTGCTAAGTATAGCCTGGAATAACCTATTCAGATACTTCAAACAAGCAGAGGTGTAGGTGAAGCTCCATGAATATCTTAACTGTATATTTAATGATATAAAAACATTGGTGATTTAGTTTTTGTATTGAATACTATAATTAAAAACATAAACAGGGTGATGCAAGCTTGGATGTGCCCAACTTGCGAGGAGTGACTCCGCTGGCCATGCTGCAGGCCAATGCTGACTCACTGTGGGTGGGTTCTAAAGTAGCAGACAAAATAAAAGAGCACTCAATAGCTGCAAATAAAAGAAACCTATTTAGAAGATTAACATATGATAAGGTAAGATATTGTATCTATTTAAAACCATTTATCAAGTATTGCTTATGGATTGGAATTTTAAAAGTATTTGTTGTTATCAGCATATGTCTAAATACATGTATATCCCTACCCACTGCTAATGATGTAAAGTTTACTAAGCTAGTCCACAATTTATCATGTAATTTATTTACATTTCAAGACGTTGACTTTTCCTTCTGACTGCCAGAACTTGAATACATTGGCGCCCTTTCCATACCAAGCCACAAAAAAATTAATGTAAGGATTCAGACATTTTATTGATAAGTTAAATATATATATATGACCTATTTAATGATTGCTTTTCATACCAAATTTTTTTTTACAAAATAGCGAAGCAGACATTAGAACTACAAATTAATAAATTTAATAATAAGATGGGACATTACTGATTTAGATTGTGACAGCATCCATTGTCGACTGGCATATGCTTACCAAGGGGGGGGGGGGGGCAGGGGAGGGCAACTGGGCCTCTACGATCCCCTGAGGCGCGTGTGGAACAGCACGCGCCGTCGACGACTTGGGCTCGGTCCAGACGGTTACCGGACGCTCGGGCGGTGAGCCACCCATTGCTCGCCGTCCGCAAGCCCGCGCCTACGGTGGCCGGAAATCGGGATCGGAATCTCGGCGGCGGTTGGGGCATGAGGACCGTTGTCTCACGCGATCGGCCGCCTCCTTTGCTACCATTACTGCTTCGCAGAAGGAGGCGACCGCCTGCCACTCTTCCTCGCTCCGTACCATGGCCTGCACCAAGGCGGCGGCGCGAGAGATCGCCGCCGCCGATCGCCCCTACGAGGACAGCGTTGCTCTGCCCAAGCGGGGTACACCTCCATCGTATGTTCCACCGTGTCCCCCGGGCGGTCCACACAGTGGCGACACCCGGGCGACGCTTCCGCACGAATCGGGTGCAGGAACTTCCCGAACTTACCGTGTCCGGTGAGGACCTGCGTCATGCGGAAGGTAATGACGCCGTGTTGCCTTTCCAGCCACTACTCAAAGCATGTACAGTAGTGGTACCTACATAGGCGGACTTAATGCAACAAGGCATTCTCTACCAGTCAACCTTCGTGTTAAAAGAAATAACACAAAAAAAAAAGAATTATCAATAAATGAGACATTAACAAAATAAATTACTAACGAATTCATGGTGGTTGGGGTCTAATTATATAAAAAAATGTTGCAATAGCAATGTGTTAGAAAAAAGAAAGAAAAAAAGTATATATTACAACAAATGTGGAGCCGTTAATAGATACATTTACACAATATCATGAGTTACCAGGGAGCCACATGTGCAGAAGCAGTCATTGCCAAACAAGCGTGTCTTCGACCTTGTAAAATGCTTTTTTAGTTAGGACACGCTTAATATGGTTAACATGGGTGGATGTCACATATCTTCTGCAGATTACAAAAATACAATGCCAGATTCGATTTTTTCTGGCAATCGTTGTGACACCCCATTGTATCTCTGGTAGTATCTTGTTTCTTAGGTAATTTTTTAATAATGGAAATATTTCATACAGACTGATTTCTAAAGTGGTTTTTCATTGACAGAAATTCAGATGGTGGTGTGTGGTGGTAATGCCGTTTATTGCTTTCTACCTGACGGGGCTGGTGCTGGAGATGGACGCACTGTACGTGGTAAAGGCCTTCCTGTTGGTGTGCTTCTACGGCGCGCTGCACTTCCTCAGTAACCTGCTGTTCGACGACGACCTCAAGAACATCTTCCCGCTCAGCGTGTACCTCGCCACCAAGGTAACCCTTCCTTCAGCCTGTTAACTGCTACTGGTGCTCATGGTAGTATTACTACGTGCATGATGGTATTGGACGGAATTGGACCCATCACTGCCCAGGGGTTTCATACTCAATGATACTGAACCAGACCCTATAGTCATAGCATGTGCCTGGAATGTGTCTGGAATCCCTGTGAAAAGAAGTAGACATTACTTTTTGTACCCAATCGTAATAACTATTATGTGTTCTGTTTGACGTCCGAAGTCCATTATGGGAGAGTACATCGTCTTTTTCCACGTTTATTCGCTAGATAGTCCTACTTCCGCTACGTAAATCGACCTCAGCGCCACCCGTGGCCGCACCTGGAACTAACTAACAGCGCAGAGCAAGCCACCATTCTTTTATCATTGTTGCGTCGTTTTTCATACCGCGCGCATGTCGCTAGATTTTGAATTTAGAAAACATACAAACCTCCATTTTGTTAAAATGTTTTAACTTTCGAGAATAAAGTAGAAAGTTACCGTTTTTATTTTTCCGTTACGTAAAATTATTTCGTTCGTTTTTAAAATGGACGACCGTTAACAACTTCGTGGGCGTTTAAGTAGTCAGTAATCATTAATTACTACTCGGTTCAGTTATGTAGAAGTGTTAATGTACGCGTGAATGCGTCTATTGAGTCAAGTTCATCAGATTTGAATTCAAGTTCGAATGAAGATGATGAAGTCTCCGTTAAACGGCACCGGACCCGATCACAAAATAGGTTTGAAGTACAATATCTGGTAAGTCATTTTACTACTTTATTTTGACCGAATGTTCCTTGTTCGAGTATGGCGCCTGCAAATGTTATTGCCGAGCAATTCGTATTTTTCGAGGTTCATATATCATCATCATATAGCTTCGATGAAAACAGTTGACTCTTTGGGTTAGAATGGAGAGTAATATCTTGCCTTTTGGACATACACAATGCAGGAATTGGATGAGGATATTGTATCTTTGGACAATTTATTTGAACCAAGTTTTTTAATTTTTTTTTTCGGAGTACCTGGCAAAATTTTTAAAACGACATTTTATTCGGTCTTTAAACTTTTAAAATAAAGAAGTTGTAGTACCTCTCAACTACATAAAAACACTCTTCTTTTTGCAATAAAAATAGCCCAGAAAGGATCATCTAATCTGATGATCAAAAGAAAGGGGGGAGCCGAAAATGTACAATTACCAGAAGTAAGCTCAGGGAGCCTTATTCGGGCAAACTAAAATTAATGTCAAATTGATTTCCATGCCTGTGGCTTTATCCACTATCACCACTTTTAATTTTTAACAAAAACCAGTGAAAAAGCTACGCCTCATTTTTACAAACGTGCTGAGAGGTTGAGCTTGATCCTAGCCTATCATGAGATGCGAATTTCACAAAGAGCACTGTCTCTTCTTCGCATAAGTTAAGAAAGTCAACTGCTATAAATTACATGTCTAGAATTTGGTCATGCCATGGCGCTGGAAGAGTTTTCGTCAGTTCCAAACTGGACTGCCGACGTATAACGTAGTGCTTGAGCTGCGTAATATTAAATACCTCTGTACCTGGGCTAACTTGTCATTGCCTGGTCCTATTTTAAGGAATAATTTAATTAAATCTCATGTAGTTATCACCATAAACCGGGAACTACATTGGACCGAAGCATACGTGGGCGACGCCTGAGTGGTACGTAGCGTCGCCTCGGCTGGCGTCGCGTGGCACGGGCCTGATGTAGCTCTACAAGTCTGGTTGCCATATATAAGCATCCAAAGTTTTTAAAAATCGTTAGTGACTTTCTTAGCAGCGGGCAGATGGATTCTCAAACGGGCGCAAAGTATTAAAGGGTATCTCTACTTTATGACCTTCATCATCCTTTGGGGAAGGTTGCAATGCCGTAGCTCGCAGGAGTTTGCCTCCAAACAAAACTTTGAATTATCTGTATTGACATTTTGACTTTCGTAGCTGACAGTCGGACCCTCAAACAGGCGCAACGCCTCAAAGAGTATATTTACTTTGTAACCTTCATCACCCCCTGGGGAAGGTTGCATTGTCGTAGCTTCCATTTAGTTCCTGGAAAATGACGTTATCCAGCTCCAAGAATTTGCCTGCAGGCAAAACTTCATATTATCTGTCAATACCTATTGACTTTCTTAGTAGCTGGCAGTCGGACCCTCAAGCAGGCGTAACACCTTAAAGGGTATCTTTACTTTGTGACCTTCATCACCCCCTGGGGAAGGTTGCATTGTCGTAGCTTCCATATAGTTCCTGGAAATTGACGTTATCCAGCTCCAAGAATTTGCCTCCAGCAAAACTTCATATTATCTGTCAATTCCTATTGACTTTCTTAGAAGCTGGCAGTCAGACCCTCGAGCAGGCACAACGCCTCTAGGGTAACTTTACTTTGAGACCTTCATCACCCCTCGGGGAAGGTTGCATTGTCATAGCTTGCATTTAGTTTCTGGAAATTGACGCTATTTATCTCCAAGAGTTTGTCTCCAGACTTAGCTTTGCATGATCTGTCAGTGCCAATTCACTTGCTTAGCAGCTGGCAGTTGATCCTTCAAGCAGGCCAAGCCTCTTAAGGTATCTCAACTTTGCGACCTTCATCACCCACCGGGGAAGGTTGCTTGCCGTATCATGCATTAAGCTTCTGGAAATTTCTATAAGACACGTGGTCCATTTCCGAGTGTTGGCTACCAGACTATGGTTTTGCATTATCCTTCATTGCCTATGGACTTACTCAGCAAACGCCTCTTGGTGTATATCAACTCTGTGACGTTCACCACCGCCTGGGAAAGTTTGCATTATCGAACCTTGTATGTAATTCCTGAAGATTGTGACACTCGAACTAACTGTAAAGGGTTTACCTCATTATCCATCAGAGCCTATTCATTCGCGAAGCAGTTGGCAGTTTCACAAACAGGTGCAACACCTTTTTAAGGTACCTATGTCAACTTTGTGACCTTCATCACCCATCAGGAAAGTTGCATTGTCATACATGTCTTGTGTAGGTTTTCAGAAAATTTAGAACACGCAATCCAACATCAAGAAGAAGGAAGACCGTGTTTGTAGATTCGCTTAGCAGCCGGCAGTTGATCCCTCAAGCAGGCCAAGCCTCTTAGGGTATCTCAACTTGCGACCTTCATCACCCTCCGGGGAAGGTTGCTTGCCGTATGTAGCTACAGCGGTTCGCTTTGCAGCCGACAGTTGATCCCTCAAGCAGACCTAGCTTCTGAGGGTATCTCAACTTTGCGACCTTCATCACCCTCCGGGGAAGGTTGCTTGCCGTGCGTAGCTACAGTAATCGTCTTGGGAGAGGTTCAAGTCATTCGACATAGTTTGCAGACGAGTTACGCGGACTACTACATTGGCGAGAAAGAAATCTTGAGGACAAAACTGTAAGTAACACCGACGGGCCGTCTGATATCTGTCCCCATGTATTGGGATTATACAATACAGAACGAGATCTGCTGAGCGACGTGACTACACTGCACTAACTCTTTTGCCACTTGTGTTACGTCACCACCGCGCATCTGGGTGAAGTTCATGGCCTACACCTGGAAACCTGACCAATTTGGTTACGACTCCCTAGCAGGAAACTGGTAAAGTGAGGTTTAGGAAGTTTTGGTTGGTGTAAGAGAAAGTTTCAACACTTATACATCCAAATAAAACTGCAGATGGGGGCTGGGACCACCACCCACTCCGTCTGATATATATATATAGTCCAGTATTTATCAAATGATTATTTTAGCTTAGTGTGCTGTTCTTACTGACAAACAAGCTACAGCATCAGTTTCTGATTAACTCTACAAAAAATTTCTTTGAAAATTTGCAAATCTACGTGCATACGTGCTACGTGGCGTACTGCTACTAAATTATTACTAGCATTGAGTCAGACTTCATACTTCGAATCTCTTTGATTGTAACTCAAAATTATTTCGTGGACAATTAAGTTCCAACAGCCTTGCATCCGGAATTTGGCTTTAAATATTTAATTACACGTTATTATTTTTCCAGACTGATGCTATGCTATATTTTTGTAAAGAACATTAATAGATGGTTAACAAAATATCAAGATTCCCTGAAAAAATATTTTTTATCTACAACCGAGTCTCGTCAAACAACTACTACTACTAGTAGATGAAACACTATTTCCGGAATATACACTGTTTCCGGTACTTACCAATGTGGGTCAGCAATTTCATCACGTAACTATTACGTAGCCCGTTAATATACATATTCAAACTAAAGTCTATTTTTTAACTTGTGCAGTAACAAACTTTTACGAAATATCAATGCAGTCTTGTTAAACGCCGATTTCATTAATAGAACGAAATCAGTTTTACTATAGATAACTAAGCAATGCTGATTTCTTTTGTGTCCTATATTCTTTCTTATACAATTATAGGAATATTGTTCACATTGTTGCGTTTTACTAAGCAAGCCACCAGGAGATAACAAACAGATCTCTCATAATGGACTTCGGACGTCAAACGGAACACATAATATAAAAATTTTACCTTAAAATAAAATTTGTATTATGTTTCCTAAGACGTCCGAAGTCCAAATAATTTCTTCCTGGTGTATATCAATTATTATCATTATGAGCCGAACAATGATAAAGGAATGGTGGCTTGCTCTGCGCTGTTAGTTAGTTCCAGGTGCGGCCACGGGTGGCGCTGAGTCGATTTACGTAGCGGAAGTAGGACTATCTAGCGAATAATTGTGGAAAAAGACGATGTACTCTCCCATAATGGACTTCGGACGTCTTAGGAAACATAATACAAATTTTATTTTAAGGTAAAATTTTTATATTATGGTCGAAGATGTAGAAAGTTTTTAGTTCCAACCATTTTTATAAGTCGATATAGACAGCTGTATTACAAAAGAGTCTTAAAAAAATAAAATACGTAAGTACCTCTTTAATGAATTTTGTCAAACCCTCAATGTTGAGGATATTTAGAAAGTGTTTGCTGTGAATGTGTATGTTTGTGCTAGACAAAAGGACTCTGCCAACAAACTGCTTCGCAGTTTGGCAGAGGTAATATTTATAGTGTTGAATATGTATTTCTGTGAATAAACTATTTTTTAATTTAAAAAAAGAAATAGTTTAAAAAGCTCAAGTTTTTTGGAAAATCATCCCGTTCATTCTCCGGCTCTAGGGCGGAGCGAAAGGGCGTTTCAGACTTTTACTAACTAAAACCCCCTTCTATGTTCCTTCTTTGCCTTCGTTGCAGAACCCGAATTCACTTTTGCACAACCCATGGCCCCAGTCGCAGTGGCGGATTTGCAAATTTTTCCGCCCTTGCCTCTACAATTTTCATCTCCTGCATTATTTTTACAATCCAAAAATTTCGTTGAAATTACACGTAAAATAATTTTTGGGTTTACTTTTGAGCTAATCAAAGTACAGTCATGTACGAGCGGAGTAAAGTGTGCTACTTACATAATAATGTGCATTTGGTAACCGTGAATAAATAATCTTTATTGCACTGACAAACAATTAAAAAAAAAATATTTCGGTCCCCAAATTTGCCGCCCCATAAATCTGCCGCCCTAGGCTCAAGCCTACTCAGCGTGCTGGTAAATCCGCCACTGCCCAGTAGGCTTCGACCTTGCTAGGCCCTATGGTTTTGCTGGCATCTCTTTGAGGTGCGTGTGGAACACTACGCGCTTTCGACGAGTCAGGCTCTGTCCAGAAGGTTACCGGACAGCCGGACGGTGAGCTACCCACTCGCCGTCTGCAAACCCACGCCTACTGTGACTGGAAATCGGGGTCGGAGTCCTGGTAACTGGGCCGTTTCCTCACGGGTGCGGCCGCTTCCTTCGCTAGCATTACTGATCTGCAGAAGTAGGCGACCATCTGCCATTCCTCCCCGCTTTGGATCATGGCCTGTACCAGGGCCTGTCGCGAGAAATCGTTGCTCCGATCGCCCCTGCAAGGACGGCGGTGCTCCGTCCAAGCGGGGCACACCTCCACCGTATGCTCCGCCGTGTCCTCCGGGCGGCCCACACAAGGGTGACTCCCGGACGTTTTTTCCGTATGAATCCGATGCAGAAAAGGAATTTCGAGTACCCACTGTGAGATCACTCATCATTAATCTATAGGACTGCCGTTATATTTCATTATTGATAGTTTTAATTGTTGTTGTTCATTATTTATGTCAAAAACATCTATTTAACAAAGGATCATGGGCAAATTTGTATGAAACCTGGGCGTAAGACCAACAGAACTGCAACTAGTGCCAGTTTTTAGGACTCAAATAATACTAGCCATCGTCACCGGGTGTACTTGAAAAATTGTTATAACAAAAAAAAAAACTTTTTACGTAAATACGTATCGTTTTATTGCTAGATGGACATAATTAAATAATAATAAATTGTTATTTGAACGTTTTTTAATGAAAAGCATGTGTATAAAATAAATCAAATGAAAATAAACTCCCCAACTCATTCCACACTCTTAAACTCTGTCCCGGTCTATGACAACATCTATCAAACGACGCGCGGGGGCGATAAATGGCGCATGTCGTCCCAAATTTGTATGAATACAGGTACGAATTTTCCTTCCTCCTATTAGGCAGGTACAGTAACAATGAATTATTGAATTTCTGCCAACCTGGTCCCTGTCAATCAAAATATATGAAAAATATGTGCGTGCTCTTACGTGCCTTAACTAATCCGTGCTCGAAGCATCCACATATTGAATACTACTATATCGCATTCACGGAGATCGTTTAGCACATCGTCTATGCTGATTGCAATATTGTAAACAGCAATGTTTAAGCGCTCTGCGACAGATAACTTGACTAGTTTCTGCTGATAAGTGCCCAGAGCCTGAAGTTAATATCGTCCTCAGTGAGGCGAGGAAAAATCGAATGAAGTTTCTCCTTTGGCGGTTTAGGTTTTTCATTTCGACATATTCATGTAGCCGATTGTGTTAATATTCAGGTTAATTTTATTCAAAATATTAACTGCATGTCTATTATCATAAACGGGATGGAAAGCATTCAAAAGACTTGCAGTGATTTTATAATCACCAAACATGTGAGTCAGGGCGCGATCTATGTATGTTTGACGTAGAAACTTGAAGCATTGCTTTATTTTGCCGTTCAAAGTTTCCATTACCCATCGACAATGGTTATTAAACGAGACTCATTTGCCTGTTCGGTTGTCAATTGTGTTTCACTCCTGTCTTTAGTTGCACATACCCTTGGTTGGTTGGTTGGTTGGTTTGGTTTGGTTGTTTGTTTCTTTGGTTGGTTGTTGTTGTTATCCATGGATATGAAGTGCATATACCCTTTGCTTCATTGCTCGCCGTCCGCAAGCCCGTGCCTACGGTGGCTGGTAATCGGGATCGGGATCCCGGCGGCTAGCGGTTGGGGCGTGACGGCCGTTCCCTCGTGTGTGCAGCTGCCTCCTTTACTAGCATTATTGCTTCGCAGAAGGAGGCGACCGCCTGCCAATCCTCCTCGCTTCGGACCATGGTCTGTACGAAGGTCTGGAAGG
The DNA here is from genome assembly GCA_961205895.1 of Mythimna pallens. Lineage (NCBI taxonomy): Eukaryota > Metazoa > Arthropoda > Insecta > Lepidoptera > Noctuidae > Mythimna > Mythimna pallens. The sequence goes on from OY540829.1 coordinate 26,330,021, forward strand.
ACATCCATGAGGATTTTCCACCTAGGCAACAAAAAAAATAAAGGGTATAGGGTAGGGTAGAGTATGGTAGAGTTGGGTAGAGCAGAATAATCAGTTGACGGGAGCGAAGACGCGGGCAAAAGCTAGTAATAAATAGATAGAAATCTCGTTACGTAGCAAAATGACCTTAAAATGGCGGCCCTCCACCCCGCGCTATGTATTACAGTCCTTACATAGCGTGATAAATGAGTATTAATCACATAATAGCAAATCCGATTTTTAAGAAGTACATCGTATGTGTAATAATTTACTGAACATTTAATTTTTTAAATTATTAAAATCCATCGACTTATATTCTTATATATATAATATTCTTCTACCCTGAAATTACTAATAAGAGACGGAATGATATAGTATGCAATTCCAATACTTTTTCAAAATATGTCTTTGTAAAAAGGTATTTCACATTTTTAGGCCCATTTTTGTACAATAGATTAAATAGAAAATTAGGTTTGTATAAACTAAATTATTATAGCTGTAAAAAGGTTATTGTGCAATACTTACTCAGCATCTCGTACGGAGAGACAGAAGATCTCCTTTTAGTTTGTAAATAAAACATGCTTTGCTTTTAGTTAATTAAATGTAGGTTATTTAATATAGTGAATTTTAATGATTGTTAATTTATTATTTCTTAGGTTCTTAGTACTTTTTAGCCTGACATACAGGTCCAACCTAGTTCAGGCAAAAATGCGTTGTATGCGTTATAATAGTTTTAATGTATCTTAATATAAATAAACGATATTCTATTCTATTCTGACTGGCCTGTTGGTCTAGTGGTTAGTGACCCTGACTGCTATGCCGGAGGTCGTGGGTTCGATTCCCACCCAGGACAAATGTTTGTGTGATGAGCACGATTATTTGTTCTGTGTCTGGGTGTAATTTATCTATATATGTATGTATTTAGAAATATATAAGTATGTTTATCAGTTGTCTAGTACCCATAACACAAGCTCTGCTTAGTTTGTGATAGTTGTGGAATTATTATTCTATTCTATTCTAGTCTATTCTATTCTATTCTAGCGATATACAAGCACGAATTATTATAATATTATTATTATTATTGTATTCTATTCTAGTTTATTATTGATTAATTTGCTGTACACTTCTCTCCCCCCGTTCAACATCATTTTCAGTCGGTTTATAATCTAGTAAATTAGGTGAGACTATGCCTAAATCACTCCATTATTAACGGAAAGTGATCCGACCACACTACGTCATACTTGACAAACACTCCGCGCACTGACGGCACAGCTGCCCTAGAGACTACGCAGAGATCAAGCTATCTTTGCAAACCGTGAGCCTCGCTCACAAAGGTGAAAGAATCGAAAGAATTAGAAACTCCCTTCAACATTTCTACATCAATGCATGTCCACTTCTGCTCCCAGACGATAGTTCAGTATAAAATGGTTCAGTAGGGTGCGCAATAAAGTCACCTAGTAAGTATACATAATCAATATTACAACTGACTATGATAGCGCTTACCGACCCGAGGATGTCCACTCCACCAGATTCGCCACTGTGTCCACAGGCATGTAAAAATTTACCACTAGTATAGACCGCTCAGGTAACACTACGCGTATCACATCTGTAAACACTTTTTGACGCCAGAGTATACCGAGACCGCCGTGAGGACGTCTTCGTAACAGGCCTGACATGTCCACCGCCGAGGTCCCCGTGCAGCTGAACTCGTCATCAATACTTCTCAAGTATGATATTTGGAGGTATGCGGAACAGAGACTAAAGTCCCGCAAACCTCCGTTGAAAAGGGAAGATTCTCTGACCAGACGGGTGTTATGTCTGGTGGGCTGCTACTGTCCGATAGATGATTTCGGGTTGTTCTATATGTTCTAAACGCGCGGAGAACTTTGATTGCGCGATGCAGGATTAGTTCTTATATGACGCCATAGATGTCGCTACATCACTCCCCTCCGGAGATCGGAGATCGATGGTTCTTGATGCATTTTGATGCGTGCCAGGCCAGTGGTAGGTTGGTTCCAGTGAGTCGGAATCGAATGCCACATAGTTCTCGGTGAGTCGGAACTGTCTGCGGTGATGCCCCAGAGAGTCGGGATGTTGCTGTCCCAGTGAGTCGGGATGATGCCCCAGTGAGTCGGGGTGTTGCTGTCCCAGTGAGTCGGGATGATGCCCCAGTGAGTCGGGGTGTTGCTGTCCCAGTGAGTCGGGATGTTGCTGTCCCAGTGAGTCGGGATGATGCCCCAGTGAGTCGGGGTGTTGCTGTCCCAGTGAGTCGGGATGATGCCCCAGTGAGTCGGGGTGTTGCTGTCCCAGTGAGTCGGGATGTTGCTGTCCCAGTGAGTCGGGATGATGCCCCAGTGAGTCGGGGTGTTGCTGTCCCAGTGAGTCGGGATGATGCCCCAGTGAGTCGGGGTGTTGATGTCCCAGTGAGTCGGGATGATGGCCGCAGTGAGTCGGGGTGATGATGACCCAGTGAGTCGGGATGATGCTGCAGGCTCCAGTGAGTCGGAGTAGTGCTGCTGGCTCCAGTGAGTCGGAGCAGTGCTGTGCGACGTACTGGCTTGACTGCTTGCGTCGACCAGGAGAGGTTCTTCATAGCTCTTCATGAGACTGGTTGAAGGTGCGGTGTGATTGGCCAAGGTTGCTGATGAGGGTGAGGGTGATGATCAGGTATGACCAGGTAGGCATGCTGGTGGTCAGGATACCCTTTAAAGCCGTGGGTGCTGGCTGTATGGCTCGCTGCTCGAAAGCTTGAAGTGATGATGACGTCACGAAGTAGTGGCTGCACGAAGGCTGCGCTGACGTTCTTTGTCGAGGATCACCAATTTGGAGGTAGACGAAACAGAGAGTAAAGTCCCGCAAACCTCCGTTGAAAAGGGAGGATCCTCCGACCAGACGGGTGTTATGTCTGGTGGGCTACTACTGCCCGATAGATGATTTCGGGCTGTTCTATGTGTTCTAAACGCTCAGAGAACTTTGATTGCGCGATGCAGGATTAGTTCTTATATGACGCCATATATGTCGCTACAGATAAATCACTGGGCAACAACCATGTTTCCTGAAGAGCTATTATGTCACAAGTTTTACACAGCTCCCGTATTCCATCAACAGAGCGCTTGACACTTACAATTACACACAACAGTAAAGCTGCAAATTTAGCAAATTCGTAAGCTTTACTATCCATTCAATTTGTTATAATGACCGTTATCAGAAACTTTAACTGTCTCTGTCGAAGATCTCTTCTTAAAATGTACAAAGCGTCTGAAAATGATGCCACTCGGCCATAGTTTCTCATCCAAGAACATCTGTAATTTGGATGCAGATACAAAGAACTTATAAGCGTCATGGTCACTTTGCTTTTTCATCACAATTTTCTCTAAAGTAACATTTTCACTAGTTTTTCTGTAAATATATTTGCATATATCAGGTTCTGACGTTACTTTATAGATATACGTTTGTTATGAATATGAGTATTTTTCGGTCGGCCGCTCGAAAATTATATTCGGTTTCTACCGTACTGTTTCCCATCTTTCCTTGTAAACGGTTATTCCTCATTGGTTTACGTTTTTGTACTACCGTCCATCCTTGTTCGTTATCGTTCGGTACTTTTATTATCTTTTGAGCGCAACAGTACATTTGCAAACAAGCATTTATTTGAGTCAATCAGCTGTTCGCATACAATATTATCTGCGGCCGGTGATGACTCACAGACCCGCTAGACTGTGCTACACGTCCCCTTGCGGCCCGCTCCTTCGACATCTAACCGCTTACGATCTACCGACAAAGTTATATTTATCGGAATATCTTTGCTACCCTTTATACATTACTCGTAATAATTATACTTCGATAATTCAAATCATCAGTTGGTGATGAATCAGATTTTAATATATCTTTTGAATCGGGTATGAGTCATTCAGATGCGATAATCGCATAGGTCCGCTATCTTGCCCTTGATAGGCACACGTACCACCTCTTCTCACATTCTCATTTCCGATTGAAAACGCGGGGTCCGATTGCCTCATATATTGCAACTGGCTTTTTACTTCTTCCTCAAATTGCGTTATTGTGAAATAAGATTTGATATTATTGATCTCAGACTGCACTAAACTAAGGTCTTTTAGCAATCTAGACACGTCTAGGTGATCGAAAGTTATTGGAGGCAGTTTTTTCCAAATCGCGGGCTACAAACAGTGGCGTCACATCACTGTCAACGACCTTGAATAAGCTGATAATATCCATTAAGTCCCGGTTTTCTTTACCTTGCCCTTTTCGCACTTGTTTCCGGTATTCAGTGAGTAACGATTCAAGTAGCAACGACTTTGCTTCATCAATTTGGTCACTACTAAACGACGACAAACAAATCTTCGATAAACTGTCCTCAGTTACAATTGAGATTTTATTCTGCATATATGCCAAAAGCTCGTTTATTTCAATATTACAACTAGCGCATTTCACTGTTGTCGACATTTTTGAACAATTAACATTTTGTTAATAGGCAGTTTCATCGCTCAGTTTACAAAATTCACTGGATTGTAGGCTGTTCGCATTTGAACAAATTTTTCTGTTTTGCATATTTTTCTCAAACGATAAGAATGCTTGGATTTTATCAGGTTATAATGAATTATAACTTCGAACTATGAAAAGACATCAGAATTCTCAAAAGCACTTGAATGCTGTTACTTCATTCTGTAGTTTTGGTAAACTGGGATAGAAATTTCTCGTGACGAAATATTTAAGTTGTACATTCAATTCTTAAGTTGATCAGAATCTTGTGTGATAAAGAAGCGAACAACGAAAAGCTATGGCTGTTTAAATTATGAGTATTCGCTAATTGTATTACATAACAATATCGTAAAAAAATGATTGATTACTACAATCTTTTGTGCGCCATCTAGTGAATTCAGAAGTAAACAGTAATAGCAGAATGTTGTGAGCGAGCAAAAGTTGCCAAAAAGTATCAATAGATGGCTTTTATATAATTTACGTCATTTATGGTACAAGTGTGATGTTAACATAATTTCTATCATATTATGCAAATGAATATGTAGCAATTCAAATCAGCATTACAGCAAGAAATGTTGCACTGATGAAACGTGACGGCAGATTATAGCGCCAGTTTTTATTTTTTAATCGGAATATTAGTTAAGTGAGTAGTACTGGATTCCTTGACTTGCCCCTATAAAGGTATCTGGCACACCACTGCATAGTACTATAATTATAGTCAGTAATGGAGCAGGTTAATCCCAAGCCGTTTTGTCCTCAAGATATTCTTTTACAGTATGAAAAGCCTTGTGGCAAATACAAATGATTTGAATTTATTCAGGCTGAGTTCTTGAATGTGACTGGGAAGTTAATATAAATATTAGAGATAAATGTAATTATAACACATGAAATAAAACACTTAATTATAACTCCAAACTATTAAAAAATTATACGTTTTGAATAGTTTGGAGTTATAATTAAATGTTTGCCGTAACCGTGAAAAGGTCGCGTAATTTTCTGTTCGATTGTCAAATGTCAAAGATGCTAGTTCGTGGGCGATGTTTTTTTTTTTTGATTTTATTGACCTGGTCACTTAGACCTTTAAGTCAAGGGGGGCGATGATGCGCGACAACATTAGGGATGCGCTCATTCCTCGAATTTGTAGTATAAAAGTATGTTACTGGTTTAATAAGATTAAGAAATACCACTTTATCCATCAACATTCTATCGCTCCTATAACTTTACCTATTTTGTATATCCTATTTTGTAAGACGATTATTTTTAGCTTATGTTTTTTTTCAGTTGACTAGCTATTAAGCGTAGCTATTAAACGTAAGAAACAATTGGATATTGTTACTCATCAAAATGATTCCAAAACATTTGTTCAGTCCATTTACTTGATACCTAAGGGTAGGGTGGGGTGTAAAAAAATCTACTAATAAACCTCCAAATAAGCGTCATGCAGATTGTGCTTTTCTGAGTTCAAAAATATGTACAGAATGAGGTCCTCATATTTTGCAAACTCAACAATGATTTCGGCGCCTGCACCAATATCGCAAAATACAAGTGTTGTTTGGATTTACATATTTATTATACGTATGTGTATCTTTCGCGTTCTCTGAAGTTTAGAAGATGTACCCAAGGACAATCCCCGGCTGGTGTGACACTATTGTACAATCTGAAAAATAGAGCATGGAACGGACCTCTACAAGATGGCTTTGATATGAGATGGCCTCGTACCTCTTGGACGATCGATGGCGAATTATATTGATATGCAAGGTAGAAATGTAAGATGTGCTGATGATGTCGGCAGGTATGGTTCTACATCACTTGGGCGGTGTTCGTGGCGGGCGCGGTGGGCGCGGGCGCCACGCTGCTGTTCGTGCTGTGCTCGGGCGCGCTGTGGTACACGTTCCTGCGCTCGTGGCGCTCCGACCCCGGCGTCATCTCCGCCTCGCGCCAGGACAAGCTGCGCGTGAGTACCGCTACCTCTCTGTCTCACGTCGGCATCGACTAACTTATATAGGGTGACTGGTAATTAGTAACCGATACTTAAACACGTGATTGTACTCATGATCACAAACAACTTTCCCAAAGAAACTTTTTTATATACACATTCGTTTCATGACAATAACAAAACAGCTGTTTAAAATTCGCGCGCGCTTGCCTGCGACTGCTCGGCTGTTAGCCGCGTAACGCCGTCGTCTCATGTACCTTACCTACAATAATGATAACTGATAGGGCGCACCCGCGCGGCTTGCAAACTCATCGGTCAAGAAAGTACCGGGAAAAGATCAATAATACACAAAATGTTTGTTATTCATCCAAATTTATTTGATCACCTTCAAAGTATGCTCCTTCAGAAACGATACACTTACGCCAACGAATAATCCAATCATCAAAACATTTTTTTAATGCTATTTCCGGAATTGAGTTCAGTTCTCGCCGCGAATTCTCCTTTGTGTCTTCTACCGATTGAAAACGGGTGCCACGAAGTGGTAATTTGAGTTTAGGAAAAAGAAAGAAGTCGGCTGGAGCCATATCTGGTGAATATGGTGGTTGCTCGATGGTATTTGTTTAGTGTTTTGTCAAAAATCCGTTCACAATGACAGCCTTGTGCGAAGGCGCGATATCGTGGTGGAAAATTCAAGAATTCATCATATAGAAATATAGAAGGTATTGAGTATCCCTCTTGAAAATAATACTAAACCTCAATGACACTATATAGACGTTGAGCAAAGTTTGAACCGATTCGAGTGGTCAGGACTAAAGTTACAGAAGAGTTATAATAAAAATTAAAATTCATCACATAATAAATTATAAAAAAATAGAAGGGATGGAGTATCCCTCTTGAAAATAAAACTAAATGTCAATGACTCTCTAAGTTGATGTTGATCCAAGTTTGAACCGATTCGAGTGCCTCAGGACTATATAATATACTCATTTCTCACTTTATCCATTCTCGTCACACCACGCATCCATCTTAACATTCTCATCTCCGCTACGTGCAATCTATTTTCATCCGTCTTTTTCACAGCCCAACATTCTGATCATTTCGTTATATTATAATGAAATTGAAATATAATAAGTAATATTTTGAGGTTTTCATTAACAAAATAGATTAAATTGGTTATTACTGTTATAATTTTTACACACTCGCAGTTTTTCAACTTCCTGCCCTTGTCCCGTTTTATTTGGGGTCGGCGCAACACGTTTTTTTCTTCCATTCTGTTGTAACCCGGCTCCTGGGTTCTGAGGGAGATCCCTAGCCGTGCCGCAGTAAATTTACAAAGGATTATTATCAGGTCAGGGAGAAATAAAAATGAAACCAGTACACTTACTTGCGTGCAATTACACATTGTAAAAGGTTGACAAAATTCCCTAAACTTTAACAGCAAAGTTGCGCGTGGAACAGCACGAGCCGTCGACGACTTGGGCTCGGTCCGGACGGTTACCAGATGTTCGGACGGCGAGCCACTCATTGCTCGCCGTCCGCATGGCCGCGCCTACGGTGGCCGGAAATCGGGATTGGAATCCCAACGGCGGTTGGGGCGTGAGGACCGTTGCCTCACGCAATCGGCCACCTCCATTACTGCTTCGCAGAAGGAGGCGACCGCCTGCCACTCCTCCTCGCTCCGGACCATGGCCTTTACCAAGGCCCGGTGCGAGAGATCGCCCCCACGAGGACACGGCGTTGCTCTGCCCAAGCGGGGCACATATCCACCGTGAGCTCCACTCCAATTATGGTGTGCCCAAAGCATCCGTGAGGTGAACCGTCGTGACTCCAGCTCAATCGTGTACGTACAAAAATTTTAGGCTGTGCACAACATCTCAGATATACTCAATACTCAATACTTTATTGCAATCCATATGTATACATAGACGGTGTCGAAAAATTTTCACAGACCAATATGGACCCTGGCGGGCACAGCAAAGTTAAGTTTAAGGAGAGAGGAAGAGAGTTAGGTAGTAATTTACGAAATTCAATAGAATTTTATTTAGAATGTGATGCGTTTAATTATGCATGTACATCATTATAATAATTATGTCTGTGTATAAATATGAGTAAATTATGTCAGGTATGTTTGTTTATCTTGTAACGTCATTATTATTAAATTATTCAAATAAAATTGTGTATGCATATTATTTTTTTTATGTTTGTGGATAAGAAATAGGTTTACGTCAGATATTTTTATTAATTTTTTAACGTCATTATTATTAAATTATGTATGTGTATTATTATTATGTCTGTGTATATGTATAGATAAATGATGTCAGGTATTTTGTTTATTTTTATCGTCATTTTTATTAAATTATGTTTTTATTTAAGTCAAATTTTGTAAATATATTATTATTATGTCAGTGTATATAAATAGGTTTGTTATGTCAAGTATTTTATTTATTTTTATCGTCATTATTATTAAATTATATTTTTATTTAAGTCAAGTTTTGTAAATATATTATTATTATGTCAGTGTTTATGAATAGGTTAGTTATGTCAGGTTTTTTTTTAATCGTCATTATTATTAAATTAAATTATGTCATTATTTATGTGGCTATTTGAGAGATTTAATAATAATAATGAATTAAATACAATCAAAAATTGAGAGCGTACTTAAGTTATGACTTTATAAGTCTATCATTTAGGTATTCGTTTACCGAGTAATAGCATTTAGTTAGTAAAAACTGTCTAACCTTTTTTAGAAATACATTAATTTTCTCTTCTTTTTTTATTTCTGCGGGTAGTTTATTATATACTTTAATGGACATAACATAGGGGCTCGTAGAATGCATTTTCAATCGAGAACTTGGCAAGTTTAGCCTTGATCGGTGTCTGAGTAGATAGCGCGTCTGAATGTCTTCGAGTTTTGATTAAAATTCTTGATGTTTCCGTACTATGTTTCTAGAATGTATATACAAGGAAGGGTTAAAATGTTGTGTTTTAGAAAGAACGGTTTGCAACTGTCTGTTTGCTCAATGTTTACTAGAATCCTAACCAATTTCTTTTGCAGGGTAAAAAGTGTTTTTGCATCGGAGCTGTTTCCCCAAAGGGTGACACCATAGCTAAGCCATGCATAGGCGTAAGCATAATAGGTGGTAAGAGCTGTTTGGAAATTGGTGGTCTTTTTTATTTCATGAAGAGCGTAGGTGAATTTAGAAATTTTAGAGTGAGTTTTTTGTATATGTGATTTCCAATTTATATGTGTGTCTATTACTAGTCCGAGTAAGGTAAATTCATTAACGGTTTCTAATTTTGAGTCGTTGAAAGTAAAATCTAAAGTTAAAGGTGTTTTTTGGTAAGGGTGGAAAGTTATTAATTTTGTTTTGGAGTAATTTATTTCGAGGTTATGTTCATTCATCCAGTTGTTGTTTTAGTGAGAATGGAGTTTAAAGTTTCTTCTATATTTTCTTTGTTTTGGAATGACACTATCATGGATATATCGTCCGCGAATAAGACACAGGGGCCTTCTATCGTCTTAGGTAGGTCATTGATGTAAATTAAAAATAATAAACATCCTATGACGCTTCCTTGAGGAATTGATGCGTTAATAACCCTACTATCCGATCGAATTTTTTCGATTTCATTATTTTTATGATTAAAGTATTCTATTTCTACTAATTGTTCCCTGTTCTTTAGGCAAGATGTTAGCTATTCGGGAACCTTCCCGCGTATAACTATTCCGTATAATTTGTTTAATAATATCCCAAATCTAAATAAATCTATCTATATATATATCTAAAATCTTATCGTAGGCTTTGGTCATGTCTAGTAATATTCCTACTGCGTATTTTTTTTATTAATAATATTAAGGGTATTCTTGGATATATTTATATACTGCCAAGGTGGTGGAGCGGTTTTTTCGAAAACCATTCTGGCTCTCATTAAAAATGTTATATTTTTCGCAAAACTTATAAATGCGGTCACACATGGCTTTTTCAATGACTTTTGAAGCAGATGGTAAAAGAGCAATCGGACGATAGTTATTTGGGTCTGTTTTTTTTTATTTTTTTTGAGGATTGGTTTTATTCCAGATTATTTTAATAAATCAGGAAAGGTACCTTCGTCAAATGACTGGTTCAGTAGCAGATAGAACGGCAAGGTATGTTCATCCGCGCATTCCCTTAGAAGCATTGGTGGTATTTCGTCAATTCCGTGACTACTTTTGTTTTTTAAGTTCTTTATTATTTTATTTACTTGCCATGCATCTGGGCCAAGAAACATAGAGTTCTCTGCGGGGTTTAATACAGAGGTACTCCCCGGTTTTTTACTAGGTGTATTGACGCTGCTATCCGCGATGGCCGCAAAGAAGTTATTAAAAATGTTGGCTACTTGTTTAGGTTCCGATATAAAATCATTATCTATTTGCAATTTAATGTTATTATTCTTCTTTTTTTTGTTTATTCTCTCATTTATAATACTCCACATGGTTTTAACCTTATTGTTATATTTTTTTATTTTATTTACATAATGAATCTTTTTTGATGCAGTAACTAATTTTTTAAATATTTTTTCATATTTTTTTTATAGTAATTGCAATGATTGGATTTTTCATTTTAAGAGTGAGTATTTTTAGAAGTATTTTACATATTTTGACAGGAGGTCTTGATGCCCGTCGTTAACCAGTATTTAAAAATATATAAAAATAGGGGATCAACCCAAGAGACTCAAACCTATCTAATTCCTGCTCTCTCTCTCACGGGATATACCTCACAGAATGAGTCCAATCAATCTATAGTTAGCTTATCCAAAATCTAATTGGCTGATCCAAAATCTAATTAACGTATACAAATCTACGAGTAGTTAGCATCTCCAAACTCTAGTTAGTGGAACAGAGCCCCTTGGGGTCCCACTGTCCTGTCACTCGTCACGCTATCACTAACTCCCTTTACTTTTATATCACTTTTCACACAATCCATCCATCTTTTCTTTGGTATCCCTCTCCCTCTCCATCCATCAACATGTAAACTCATAACTCTTTTAGTAACATGCGTGTCATACCTCTTCTTCACATGACAAGATCAAGACAAACGATTCCGTTTCAACTTTTCAGTCACTGGCGCCATCCGTCTTTTTCACAGCCCAACATTCTGATCCATACCGTATGACAGGCCTTATCAAAGACTTGTAGATTTTACCATTCAACTTGAGGGACATCCGTGGGTCACAAGTTGTTCCCGTGACCTGTCGCCATTTCATCCATCCTGCGTTGATCCGATGTGTTACGTCCCGGTTTACCTCACCATCCCCTTGGACAAGCGACCCGAGGTACCGAAAGTCGGAGCAGATCGGTATGGGTGTTCCAGCGAGAGCTAAAGGCACTGGATTGGAGAGACCGCCAAATCACAGAACAAGTTGTTGACAAAACTATAGAGCTGTTAAAAGCAAGAAAATCACTAATCAGATGGCGAAGTGGGACAAGGCCAAGCGTTTGTATAGGAAGCGACCTACTGAAGAAAATTGGGACTTTTATAAGGAGATCCGAAATCATTGCAGTCGTTTGTTTAGAGATGCGAAAAGGCGCCACATTCACAACTCAATTAACAATTCTAAAACAAAACAAGTATGGCAATTTCTAAATACTCTTGGTATTGGCAAAGCCGCAAAGCCCAAAGCAAGAGTTTTCCGGGTAAAATGGACCTCAATACACTTAATGCACATTTTTCTATGTCACCTGTTACACTCGATGATTGTGTTAAATCTTCAACTGTTAATGATCTCTCAAATCTTCCTTTGCCAGCTAATACTTCTTTCACTTTCCACCCAGTTACTGAAGCAGATATTAAGAAATGTATCCAATCAATATCTACTAAAGCGGGAGGTGACGATGGCCTTCAGCTCCAAGTGTTCCTGCCTATTCTGAATGAAATAGTTCCTATCGTAGCTCATATAGTAAATTTTTCTCTCTTCACTAACTCTTTTCCTTCTGCTTGGAAGAAGGCTCACGTTTTACCTCTTCCTAAAGTGTCAAATCCTTCTTCACCATCCCAGTTCCGACCAATATCTATCCTCCCAATCCTCTCTAGAGTCCTTGAGAGTGTTGTTCAGAATCAACTGTCTCGTTATCTTTCCTCTAATAGCCTACTGAGTCCTTACCAATCTGGTTTCAGACCTGGCCATAGTACTGTAACAACCCTTGTCAAAATAACCGACGACATTAGACTGGCTATGGAAAATAAATGTCTAACCATATTGGTTTTATTGGACTTCAGTAGTGCTTTTAACTCAGTTGATTTTGACATCCTCTTAGGAATCCTTTCCTCCCTTAATATCTCTGCACCAGTAATTGAGTGGTTCAAATCTTGTCTTCGGGGCCGCTTGCAGTCTGTTCGGTCTGGTGAGGTTTTCTCTGAGTGGTTTGATTTGGCTGCGGGTGTACCTCAGGGTGGCGTCCTCTCTCCTCTTCTTTTCTCTGTTTTCATAAACGCTATCACTAAGGTCCTAACTTCTAACTATCATCTCTATGCAGACGAGTTGCAGTTATATCGTCATTTTAAAATAGGTAAACTAGCTGAAGCTGTGGATGCCATCAATTATGACCTTGAAAACATAAAAAAGTGGGCTTAATCCTTTAGATTTTTATTGAATCCAACAAAATCTCAAGCGCTCATTGTTGGTGATAGATACACGCTCAACCTATTGGATCACCAGTCTCTCCCGCAAGTAGTATATGATTCAGTTCGCATATTGTACTCAAAAAGTGCTAAGAACCTAGGCGTCCATATAGATACTAACTTCTCTTGGGAGGTTCATGTAGCTGATGTTAGTAAGAGAGTCTTCTATTCTTTTCAGTCCCTTAAACGTCTCCAAAAATTTTTACCATTTCATACTAAGGTCACTCTTGCTCAATCTCTTCTTCTACCGCTAATAGATTATGCGGATGTCTGTTTTCTAGATGCATAGGAGGTTCTCCTAAACAAACTCGAGCGACTGCAGAACTTGTGCATCCGGTTCATCTTTGGCCTTCGCAAATACGACCATGTGTCGGAGTTTCGGACCAGATTGAAGTGGCTGCCGATTGGGCGTCGGCGTGATTCCCATATCCTATCTCTTCTCTACACTATCCTGCGTAATCCTAATTCTCTTCAATACCTCCGTGAACGCTTTGAGTACTTTTTCCCGTAAACCTGTCGCACTGCCAATTTTCTTCTTCTTAGGAGTAAACCTGTCGCACTGCCAATTTTCTTCTTCGTACTCCATGTCACACTTCCAGCCGTTATGATGGCTCCTTCTCTGTCACTGCAGTGCGTCTATGGAACTCTCTTCCACACCCCTTACGTGACAGCCTTTCTCTGTCTCAGCCTTTCTCAGCCTTTCGATGTCTTCAAGAGGAAAGTTAAAGAGTATGTCCTTTCACAATGACATAGTACATATATGTATATATTATATAAGTATGTATTTATGTATGTAAGTATGTTTATGTATTATTTTATTCATATTATTTGTAATTTTAAAATTGTGCACTGCATCTTACCCTCTACTGTGATCTCTCTCAATCACTCAATGGTTTGCTGGAAGAAAACTCAATTTTGAGTTAAGCTCGGCTATGTACATGAACTCTGTTATCCACATATTTTTGTAACTTATACGTGTACAATAAAGAATATAATTTTTTTTAAATAAAAACAAAAGTAAAGAAAACCCAACAAATCTCCAACCTTAGCAAACAGATTCGGGAAAGCATAAGAAAAGTCAGGAAATCTAGAAGATTGAAAAAATTTGAATACCCAATCAAAAAAACAGGCGGAACAAAGAAAGCTTTTAAGGAGTTGAGAGACCATGGAAAAGAATGGATTCCTAGACTTAAAAGTACTAAATCCAGTCAAGTTACAAAACGGAAAGAAATTCAGAAATTAGCTACAGAATATTACAGAACTCTCTACTATAATATACATTCAGTCAGAAAAGTATCGGGAATGGGTGATTTGACAACAAATTCAATAAAACATTTTTTGTTGTTGGTAGATTGGCACAACTGATTTCCATTTTGGCGCGGAGTTTGAGTTGCATCTGCAAATTCAATACAGTGCTGTTTTTACAAGTAGTTATATCATATCTAGTGTGTATTGCGAATTTCATAATGGACAAAAACATCGAACAAACAGTTTGTCTGTCTATCTATCGCCAATGGAATTTCGGGTTCGGAGACACTGAAAATGTTACAGAAGGCTTACGGTGAATCGACTTTAACAAAAACACGTGCTTATTGCCGCTTTTGAACGTTTTGTACCATGCGTTCAAAAGCGGTCGAGATGTGATGGAAGATTTTCCTCGTTCTGGTAGGCCATTAACGTCTTGAACTGAAGATAACATCGCAAAAGTGAAAGAAATAGTGACTAAAAATCCTCATTCAACTTTGAGAGAGATAGCCGCCGAACTTTCTGTATCTCACGAGTCTATCCGCACCATTTTAACTAATCATTTGGGTATGAAACATGTTACCGCTCGGCTAGTCCCAAAAGACCTGAATTTTCTCCAAAAACTCAATCGCATAAGAGTCGCTGAGGACATGCTAGAACGAGTCCATTCGAACCCAACATTCATGAAACGCATTGTTACTGGTGACGAGACGTGGGTTTACGAGTTTGACATGCAAACTAGTCAACAAGCTTCGGAGTGGTGCCTTCCAACTGAACCGAAACCGAAAAAACCACACCAAAGTCGATCAAAAGTCAAAGTCATGTTGACTGTTTTCTTTGATTATCGCGGTGTTGTGCACTCGGAATTCAAACGGTAAATAAAGAATATTATTTGAGCGTTATGCGGTATTTAAGAGAGCATATTTGACGAAAAAGGCCAGATTTGTGGAAAGAAAATTCTTTGATTTTGCACCACGATAATGCGCCTTCGCACAAGGCTATCATTGCGAACGAGTTTGTGACCAAACACTCAACAAATACAATCGAGCAACCACCATATTCACCAGATATGGCTCCAGCCGACTACTTTCTTTTTCCTAAACTCTAATTACCACTTCGTGGCACCCGTTTTCAATCGGTAGAAGACACAAAGGAGAATTCGCGGCGAGAACTGAACTCAATTCCGGAAACGGCAATTAAAATTTGTTTTGATGATTGGATTATTCGTTGGCGTAAGTGTATTGTTTCTAAAGAAGCATACTTTGAAGGTGATCAAATAAATTTGGATGAATAACAAACATTTTATGTATTATTGATCTTTTCCCGGTACTTTTTTGACTGAGTAGTAGATAAAGACTTTGAAACCACCTTATACATATATGATAAATGATAATTATTTATTTTGTAAATAGGTTTAAAAAAACACTTTTACACGTAAATTTTTATTTTCTTCATTTTAAACTAGATGAGGCCGGTGTTTCCTAGCTGACTACCCTGAGAAGAAACTCTAAAACACACTCAGGGGTCAAAGTCTCTTTTAAAGTCCATTCAGTAAATATGTAATGGTCAAATCACATGAAAACTAGGGAATGCAAAACGAGCCAAAATTAAAAACCGCTTTTATATACGGATTTCCTGAAAAAAAAAAAAAAAAACGGTTATCCGGGTAACCGCACATCGGTGAAATTCCCGTAAATCACGGCCAAAATTGAAAAAAAATGAAGTTCATCTAATTAAAAAATAGTAACCTAAATTAATAGTAACCTAAATTAGCAACTAGACATATAAGGCCACCTATTAATGATCTGTAAAGCGTTTGATACTTTTTATTTACCTACCACTACGGTGACGAAGTACCGCCAATACAGCAGAAGTACAAAGAGCCATACACCCGCAAAAATTAGAAAGAGCTCCAGGGCCAGACAAAATACCAAACGAGCTGATGAGGGGCATGGCGGAACAACTGATTCCAATTTTAACTAGGATATATAACGACATACTCACAGGGGTCATACCAAGTCAGTGGGAATAGTCCCACGTTATTCTCCTGCATAAAAAGGGCCTAGGGAAGTCATTGATAACTACGGACCAATTAGTCTGATTTCAAATGTCTACAAGGTGTTTGCCAAAGTAATTCTAGAAAGAATCACAAAAACTCTAGACGAAAATCAACCCGTAAACCAGACAGGCTTCAGAAAAAACTATAACACTATTGATCACATTCACACTATCAAACAAATACTGGAAAAAAACAATGAATACCAGAAACCCATTTATATAGCTTTTATTGACTATTCCAAAGCGTTTGATAGCCTGAACTATAAATGTATTTGGTCAATTTTAAAAGAGCAAGGTGTAGACAATGCCTAAATTGAAATACTCAAGAACATCTACGATATAAGCAAGAGCCGCATAAAACTCGAATCGATAGGGGACCTTTTTCCCTTAACAGTAAGACTAGGTGATCCTCTGTCCCCCAAACTATTCACAGCTGTGTTGGAAAGTATTTTAAGAAGACTTAATTGGGATGAATATGGTGTGAATGGACAAACACTTGAATATGTGCAAGAGTATGTATACTTGGATCAAATAATTGCCCCTAATGATCAAACATCTAAGGAAATTAACAAAAGAATAGCCTGTGTTTAGAAATCATACTGGTCTCTAAGAAAGAATGAAAAGTAAAGAGCTGAGCATTGCTATCGAGAAAAAAACTTTTAACACCTGCATACTTCCTTCTCTTATATATGGCTGTGAGACAGGGTCTCTCAACCAAGACCATCGCGAGAAACTTGCAAAATGCCAACGAGCGATGGAGAGAAGTATGCTAGGAATAAAACTCAGGGATATAATTAGTAATGCGGAAATAAGGAAAAGAACTAAAGTTTCAGACATCCTGACCAGGATCGACCATCTAAAATGGGTCTGGACAGGTCACATGATTCGCTGCACGGCCAATAAATAGAGCAAGCAAGTGACCCTATGGTACCCAAGAGATGGCGTCAGAAAACGGTCGCCCAACGAGAAGATGGGAAAACGACATCCGCCTGACCTTGGGTTCATATTGGACAAGGGTAGCAAGGGAAAGTGTCCAATGGAAGCAGTTGGAGGAGGCCTGTGCCAAAAGGCACACCGAACTGAGGGATATATTATAACCAGTATTACCGCCACACAAAGATAAATTTATCACCCCAAAGTTTGGAAATAAATGGCTATTTTATTATTATTATTTCCTTTATTCATTGTAAACACATTTATATTGCATTTTTTAATATATTTTTTTAAACAAAGTCATACACATAAAAAGAAATTTTTTTTTAGGAAACCCGAAAAAAAAAACGGTTTTTAATTTTGACGGGTTTTGCATTCCCTAGCCAAGCTACCGGCGGTCAGGGCTCCAGTGAAAGGAACCTCCTAACAATCGAGCCGTGTACAGGAGTACAGTTTTCTGAATCAAGCCCTTGATCGAGTCGCCTAACGCGAATCTCCTAAGGTGTTGGTCGAGGCTCTTGGCTATTAAGGCATTGCCCGATACGACTTTCGGTACAATGATCGCTGAGTCCACATACCACACGTCGATAACCTTGCGAGCCAAGTCAATATATTTGATTTGTTTATCGTTCTCGGTTTTCACGAGGTTCTCGTCATGTGGAACGGATATGTCAACAATCATTGCACGCCTCTCGCTTCGGTCCACCACAGGCTCATTGGCTACAATATCAGGCTTATTGGCTACAATAGTCCTGTCAGTGATGATGGACCGATCCCAGTACAAAGTGATATGACCATTATCAAGAACTGGGTCGGGCTCATACCTGTAGTACGGCACTTCCGATTCCACAAGAGATTATTTCAGAGCAAGTTGCTGATGGATAATCCTGGCTACAAGGTTGTGTCTATGCTATTCTCCGTTAGCTAGACGAGAACAACCAGAGATAATGTGACGAATTGATTCTATCGGACGGTGACATGCCCGACAGATGTCAACCGTGCCGTCCATCACAATAAATCTCCGGTAGTTATTCGTCATGATAACATCGTCCATAATTGCACAGACAAAACCTTCGGTTTCCCCAACGAGGTCACCGGAACGCAGCCAGACTACAGACGCCAATTGGTCTACATCGGGCCCGGGCCCGGAAAAAGCGTCCGTGAAGTTCCTTGCTCTGCCATACTTTCCTGCGATCGTTAGTGTCAAACACTATCGGTTTGCGCCAGTTCTCATTAGCCAGGGAGAGCGGGGTGAGTCCCTTGTCCACTGCCACTACATCTCGATGCATACCCACGTCGGCAGCTAGGAAATATTCCTTGAGACTGCATACCTCGCGGTTGTGTAGGATCTTAGCATTTTAAAAACCTCGACCGACGATCGTAGGTGATGCATTCGGTATGCAATCAGCATTGTGCGGACCCTCCTATCCAGGGCGTCAAGTTCCGTTTGAGTCCATTTGAGTACGACGAAAGAGTACATCAATATCGACATGACCCAACCGTTGAAGGCGCGTACCTTGTTTCCGCCTGAAAGAAGGCTATTGAATACCTTCTTCAGGCGTCCAAAGAAACGCTCCTTCAACGGTTGCTTCATGTCAGTGATATTGATGCCTAGAGCTTCCGACATACCCAAATACTTATAGGTTCCGTTTGGGGTAGAGGGATCTCAGGTTTATGGTTTATTATTATTATATTATTAATTAGAGACACAATAGAAAGACAATGAGCGAGCGAACGCCGGCGTTTGCTTGGGGTTTAATGAATTAAATAGAAGTTACGTATTTCATGAACTTCGTGGATTACGAATTTTGAAAACATTCTGAACAGAAACATCAATTTCTGTTCAGAATTTCGGACCAAGCAAAATTTTTTATTTCTCAATCTAGTTTTGTATTGATGGTAGGCATACCTTGGTCGTGTTGCAGACTATCATCGAGCTGTCGGAGTCGTCGCGCGGCGGCTTCGAACCGGCGCGCTTCTGCTCGGCGTGCCTGGTGCGGCGCCCGCTGCGCTCCAAGCACTGTTCCGTGTGCAACCGCTGCGTCGCCAAGTTCGATCACCACTGTCCTTGGGTGGGCAACTGTATCGGTGCCAACAACCACCGCTACTTCATCGGCTTCCTGGCCAGCCTGTTGGTTATGTGCGCCTGGATGCTGTGGGGCGGCGCGCAGTACTTCGCGGTGGAGTGCCCCGTGGAGGACGATCGCGCGCCCGGCGTGGTGTGGTACTGGTGCCGCTGCAACCCGTGGGTGGCCTGGGTCATGCTCAACGCCTTCTTCCACTTGTTCTGGGTGTGCGTGCTGACGTGCTGCCAGCTGTACCTGGTGGTGTGCCTGGGCATGACCACCAACGAGCAGCTGAACCGCAGCCGCTACCGGCACTTCGTGGCGCGCGGCGGGCGCTCGCCCTTCACGCGCGGCCCGCTGCACAACTGCGCCGACTTCTTCGGCTGCCGCCTGTGCGGGCTGCTGGCGCCGCGCGCGCGCGACTGGGCGGCGGCCGGCCTGGACGACGCCGAGCCCATGCTGCCCGAGCAGCACTACGTGTGAGTGCGGCCGCGCGCTGGTGCCGAGGACCTAGTGTAGGCGCCGAGCGACACTAGCGCGCCGCCGGACCGGACCTCATCGATCACGCTCTTCACCCGACCACGTTTAATTCTTCTTCTTATGTAGTACATACGCATTTTCATAGATAGAATTAATATTTAATTTATATACATAGTACGTTTTTATCGTTTGTATTAATATTATTATATATACATATTTGGAAGTATTTTGGAAGTTGTGCTTTTGACTCGTTACGGTTTAATAATGAATCAATAAAGCTGTTGCACATAGATGTAATGATACGGATCATAAACGAAACTTAGGTGATATTGTTATAAAATAGTGCGGCGCCGGTAGCTCGCACGCGCGACCCGGGGGGCGTGGGGTAGGTTGCACGAGTGGTGACGTCACGCGTGGGGCGTGAGGGGAGAGGGCGCGGGTGGACACGTCACGCGTGGGGCGTGAGGGGAGGGGGCGCGGGTGGAGACGTCACGCGTGGGGCGTGAGGGGTGAGGGCGCGGGTGGACACGTCACGCGTGGGGCGTGAGGGGAGGG
The DNA here is from genome assembly GCA_961205895.1 of Mythimna pallens. Lineage (NCBI taxonomy): Eukaryota > Metazoa > Arthropoda > Insecta > Lepidoptera > Noctuidae > Mythimna > Mythimna pallens. The sequence continues at coordinate 26,350,468 of OY540829.1, forward strand.
GGCGCGGGTGGAGACGTCACGCGTGCGGCGTGCGGGGAGGGGGCGCGGGTGGAAACGTCACGCGTGGGGCGTGAGGGGAGGGGGCGTGGGTAGAGACGTCTCGCGTGCGCCGTGAGGGGAGGGGGCGTGCGTAGAGATGTCACGCGTGGGGCGCGAGGGGAGGGTGCGCGGGTGGAGACGGTACGCGTGCGGCGTGCGGGGAGGGGGCGCGGGAGGAGACGTCACGCCAATCCAACGGTGACGTCAATCTTGTGGCACGGACCGGAAGGTGACGTCACGCGTTCTGCTACGTGACTTACTATTGTATATTGATTTATTTATTAACTGACGAACAAATACCTACCTGACTTTAAGTGTATATTCATTTAGTACAATGTATCGAGTTGAGTTTGATACCGACTCGAACCGTAAATTTAAGGTTAGAAATTAATATAAATTATAAGAAACGAAGCTTCCTTCTTCTAAGATCGTCCAGTTTTAATAAACATTATAAATTTGATAACTCAGGATTCTATGACGTGTTTGTTTCATTGAAGGACAAACATTTTACTCTTTTCGATTGTAAGATTTTTATTGAATGTCAATTTGTCATTGGCTTTGCCGGGCCGCGGGCTCGCACTTGGCCGCGCTCAGCGAAGCAACGATATATCGAATTTTCGATAGTATCGACCCTAAAGTATCGATATGTTTAGCATTGCCGATAGGATGATATGGATATCTATCTATGGACACAATAAAAAAAAAATCAGAAACATTGTTATTTTTAAACACGTTCATGATAGATTTAATATATGCTAATACATGTTTTTGTTTGTTTAAAATTGTTTGTTTCGCAGAAAATGAATGTATAGCAGTATGTTCATTTGATCTATGATTTGTAAGTTGACAATAGGGAATGTGCATGAAAACAATATTTGTTGTGTTGGTAAGTTTATCAATAAATATCCAAAAATAAAATACCAATTGTGAAAACAATATCAAAATAGCTAGGAAAGCAAAGAAGATATAACCAATTGAATGAAATACATGTGTCCCTCTCGCCTAGATGCCGTTTTCTATGGCGGCCATACCGCCGTGCGGGTGCCACGGCCTTGACGCCAGACTCGATGTCGGACTACTCTTTCATAATAGCAGCTTTGAAGCTTTATACCTACGTGGTTGATGAACATAATTTTTTTCATACTTATTTAAAAGTATGTAATTTATGAAATACAAAATTGCATGCATATTCCCTGTTGTATAATATTAAAGGTAAACGCTGCGGGCCCAAACTTGGCCATGTTTTCGTTAGTTTCTTTTGTTTTTATTGTACTTGTGCTATACTTAGTATAACTATAGCGCTGTACTTAAGCACTATAGAGGTACTCGAACCCGTAGTATTCACCTTATCTTAAATTCTACTTGATGTCAGGCATTGTCATTGTCAGGTTAGCTCATGTCAGTCACTAAACGATTTTTTTTATTAGATATGATAATTTCTGAATTATTATTCAACAAAAAATCTTCTTAATAACTCCTTTAAAAATATTAAATTATCGGTAATATCGTGTCGATATTATCGATTATCGATATTTTCAAGCTTTGATACAAATATCAATATTCTTATCGATATTTTTATCCTAGCCGCGCCTCGCTGCTGTAGCGCTGTCTGTCTGCGACGCTCGCACGTGCTCCCGCTCTTACGCATCCGTTACTTCACCGGATTGCTTTGATGTTTAGGTTACAATGGAAGTTTGCATAATGTATATGTAGCGGGACACTTGGAAAACAACTTGCAATAATCCTAGGCTTTACGCAAGTCATAGCGCATGCGTAAAAACGGGATTGTGCTGTTAGGAATACGTAAAAATATTAAAAGCTATTTTTTTGGGCCACTTCGATTTCGCTTCCGCAATAACTAAATTGACGCGGACGAAAGCTAGTTGTGTATATAAATAATGTTCATAATATTCATGTGGGACGATTGCTCACATTTGCTTCCGAACCTGCAAGGTTGTTGTCACACAAATATGTGTGAATCGCTTACTTCACTAAAAGATATAGTGTTCCGTTCCCAAAGGGTACAAACTATTACTAAGACTCCGCTGTCTCTAGCTGTCACGATGCAGGTGACAGCTAGACAGTTGAAATTTTCACAGATGATGTATTTCTGTTGCCGCTATAACAACTAATCTAAAAACAATAAAATAAATATTATCTCCCATACAGCACACGTGATCTAGGTATTATGCCGTTATTTTTTTGCTACGGACAGTTTTCTTTTTAATTCATCCAATGACTTCTCTCGTTTTTTAAATTGGCAATTCATCAAATGAGTTCTCGCGTTCTAGGGCGGAGCGTGAGGGCGTGTCAGACTTTCTCACTGACTAAAACTCACTTCTATTTATTTATTTAATCCTTTATTGTACAAAATAAAAGGAAACTAAAACTAAAACACATGCGTACATACAATGGGCGGCCTTATCGCATTCCGCGATCTCTTCCAGGCAACCTGGAATGGTCAGTAACTGCCTGGACAAGAAATGGGGCTGTCATTGGTGTGACAAAACCAGCATTAAACATTTTGTATTATAATAGATACACAGATATATAGATATGCTATATAATAGATACATATACATACATAATTATTGTAAACTATAGACAGAAATATGAATCACGACTATCGATACTCACAGCGACAGGTAATGTTCCCTAACGAGTCTTTTAAAAACAGGCAACGATTGAGCGCGTTTAATTGTGTCTGGTAATTCATTCCACAGACGAGCAGCCTGGACAGTAAATTATTTATCAGAGAAAGTCGTGGTATGGATTGGCAATTTAAGTCGCAAGTTCTCTGATGATCTTAACAATTTTGTATGTGAGTTGCAGAGTAACTCAAAACGTTTTTTAAGGTAAAGAGGCGTGAAGGGGGAAAAGAGGATATTATATAGGAAGGGAAGAATGTGAGCATTCCGGCGAAGGCGAATTGGCAACCACTTGAGCTTTACACGGAATTTGGAAACCTGATCATATTTGTGCAAACCAAATATGAATCTTATACAAACATTTTGAAGCCGCTCAAGTCCTATGTTCCTTCTTTGCAATGGCGTCCCAGGACCCCGGGATTCTCTTTCGGACAAGCAATGGCCCCAGTAGGCTTCGGCCCTGTTAGGCCCTTACGGTTTTGCTGACATCTTTTTGAGGCGTGTGTGGAACACTACGCGCCGTTGGCGACTCGGACTTGATCCGACGGCGAGCTACCCATTGCTCGTCGTATGGTGGCTGAAAATCGGGTTCAGAGTCCCGGCGGCTGGGGCATGAGGAAATACGTTCCTTCACGCGTGCGGCCGCCTCCTTCGCTAGCATTACTGCTTCGCAGAAGGAACCACCACCTACCATTCCTCCTCGCTTCGGACCATGACCTGTACTAGGGCCCGGCGCGAGATGTCGTTGCTGCTGATCGCCCCCACGAGGACACGGCGGTGCTCCGCCCAAGTGAGGCATACTTCCACCGTGTCCTCCGGGAGGTCCACACAATGATGACACGGGCGTTTCTTTCGCACGAATCTGGTGCAAGAACCTCCCGAAGTTACAATGTCCGGTGAGGACCTGCGTCATTCAGAAAGTGAGGACGCCGTGATGTCTTTCCAGTTTCCACTCCTCAAAGAGGGGACTTAGCGCCATAATAATGGCATGCCCATGCAACGGAAGATACGGAACCCTCCGTGCGTGAGTCCGACTCCTACTTGACTGGTTTTTATTATTCACCTGAATCGAGGCCACCAACACGTACTATGTAAACATTCGAATGGCTATTAAGGTTTTAAAAATTTTGCTATATGATAGACAGACGGAAATACCGACGGTATAGGCGTAGTAGGTAGTAGGGCAAAATTGTGCACCCAGAGCGGAACCCTAAAGAAACGCAGCACGGTCTCGCTCGCTATACACGCGCCGCGCCTGCCGGGGCCGCGCCTTCTGGGGTCGCGCCTGCCGGGGCCGCGCCTTCTGGGGTCGCGCCTGCCGGGGCCGCGTCTGCCGGGGCCTCGCCTTCTGTGTCCACGCCTACCGGAGCCGCGCCTGCCGGGGACGCGCCTGCTGTGGCCTCGCCTGCCGGGGCGACCACCTTGTAGCTCTATACGAACTAAGAACACATTTACGTATAAGGTATGTCGCGTACGGCGGCAGCTCCGGGTGCTACAGCGCGGCGGCGCCGGCGGCACGTGGTCGGGTCGTAATGCGGTCGATGCTTATTAGGTTCTTTTTAGTTAAAACGACGTAACCCCAGATGCCATTACATTACCTAATTTATGCAGTATTAACGTTTTTGTGTTAGTAGAAGAATCCGGTTTAGTAAATAAATATTGTAAATGAAAACATGTACTTATGTAAAGAGAGATCTTTGATCGGCCTTTAACATTTGTCGCGTTGCTAAGTGTGCGCCTCTGTTGAACTAGAATGTATAAAGTCACTTGTAAATTATTTGAATATTAATCTAAAATAGAAAAATCTTTAACTATAGTAATACTATATCAAATTTTAAGAGCTTACAATAATATCACTGTTTCTGTAAGACGCTTAAATAAATGTATGAGTACGCTAGTAACGTGAATAGAGGGTGGGACTTGATACGACTGGACAGCGCAGCGCACGCGAGAGCGCGCCCGCGGGCCCGCGCGCCCGACTCGCCGCGTGTATGTCTGCGGGGCGTTTAACCATGGGAAGTGATTTTCTTCACTCTTCTATATATTTAGATGTTAACGTGTATAGAATAATACTATTGTATTATATAAAACGAAACCAAAATGCATTTAATGTCAATAAATACCTTATAAAGTTACTAACCTTGTTTATTATTTTTATACTGGGTGTCTCAGAAAAAACTCGCTGTTGCATTAAAAAATTAACAAATATGTTAGGCTTTTGATCCCCATTATTTACCATTTTTATAGCAATATTTGTAGGATGTTATAGACCCATCTAAGTTTGGCGTTTTTGGAGACGTCCACCGTTGTTTCCTTCAGATCTCTGCCCTTCATATCCCACTTCTGATAAAGGCTGTTGAGCCCCATCAGCAATAAATAAGTTATTCAGATCTGTAACCTGAACCGCCGCCTGGGAGGGCAACACTCGCCCAAGAGTGATGCGCTTTGTGAGGCGGGCGTTTTCGAGGACTGACATCAGCCCCCGAGACTATATGTCCCGTGTCACAGAGCGCATCGACTTCCTGAAGCAGAAGGTATATGCATGGGCAAACCGTATCCGCAGGCATAAGCGGCGGGTGGAGCGATACACCCAGAATCGCACTTTATCATGTCACCTTCTCAGAATGGATGTAGGAACGGGTCCCGCGGTACTAAGGAGCTGCTCCTCATTGATATGACCATTAGCCAACAGCTTCGACGTTCCCGAAAGGATCTGTCGACATGTTGGATAGATTATAAGAAGGCCTATGACTCTGTTCCTCATACATGGCTCATGAGGGTGCTGGAATTGTATAAAATTGATACAACACTACGCACCTTCCTGATGTCGTGTATGAGGCAATGGAGGACGGTCCTTCGCTATCCAGGATGTCGACATATCCAGAGGAATAACGAACCTGTGAGGATCGAGCGAGGTATATTCCAGGGTGATAGTTTGAGTCCACTTTGGTTTTGCCTAGCCTTGAATCGTCTCAGCACACTGCTGGAGAATTCAGGTCTAGGCTATCGGTTGAAGAGAGGTGGTCAGGTAATATCTCACCTTCTTTACATGGATGACCTGAAACATTTTGCCCCCAACAATCTGCAACTGATGGAGCTACTGAAGGTAACTGAAACCTTCAGTAGTGCCATCAGGATGGAGTTTGGTGTGGACAAATGTGCGGTCATGCATGTAAAACGAGGGGAGGTTGTGGAATCTGTGGGAACTCAACTCACGGATTCCATAAACCTGAGATTCCTCTCTCCAACCGAAACCTATAAGTATTTGGGTATGTCGGAAGCTCTAGGCATCAATATCACTGACATGAAGCAATCGTTGAGGGAACGTCTCTTTGGACGCCTGAAGAAGGTATTCAATAGCCTTCTTTCAGGCGGAAACAAGGTGCGCGCCTTCAACGGTTGGGTCATGCCGGTATTGATGTTCTCTTTCGGCGTACTCAAATGGACGCAAACGGAACTTGACGCCCTGGATAGGAGGGTCCGCACACTGCTGACTGCATATCGAATGCATCACCCACGATCGTCGGTGATGAGACTGTATATCCCGCGGAAGTGTGGAGGTCGAGGTTTTTTAAATGCTAAGACCCTACACAACCGCGAGGTATGCAGTCTCAGGGAATATTTCCTAGCTACCGACGTGGGTATGCATCGAGATGTAGTGTCAGTGGACAAGGGACTCACCCCGCTCTCCCTGGCTAACGAAAACTGGCGCAAACCGGTAGTGCTGGACACTAACGATCGCAGAGAAGTATGGCAGAGCAAGGAACTTCACGGACGCTTTTTCCGGGCCCTTCACGGGCCCGATGTAGACCAATTGGCGTCCGTAGCCTGGCTGCGTTTCGGTGACCTCTTCGGGGAAACCGAAGGTTTTGTCTGTGCAATTATGGACGAAGTTATCATGACGAATAACTACCGGAGATTTATTGTGAAGGACGGCACGGTTGACATCTGTCGGGCATATCACCGTCCGGGAGAATCAATTCGTCACATTATCTCTGGTTGTTCTCGTCTAGCTAACGGAGAGTACTTGCATAGACACAACCTTGTAGCCAGGATTATCCATCAGCAACTTGCTTTGAAATACTCTATTGTGGAATCGGAAGTGCCGTACTACAAGTATGAGCCCGACCCAGTTCTTGATAATGGTCATATCAGTTTGTAATGGGATCGGTCCATCATCACTGACAGGACTATTGTAGCCAATAAGCCTGATATAGTGGTGGTGGACCGAAGCGAGAGGCGTGCAATGATTGTTGACATATCCGTCCCGCATGACGAGAACCTCGTGAAAGCCGAGAAAGATAAACAAATCAAGTATATTGACTTGGCTCGCGAGGTTGTCGACATGTGGGATGTGGACTCTGCGATCATTGTGCCGATAGTCGTGTCCGGCAATGGCTTAATAGCCAAGAGCCTCGACCAACACCTTAGGAGGCTCGCGTTAGGCGGCTGGATCAAGGGCTTGATTCAGAAAGCGGTACTCCTGGACACGGCTCGCATTGTTAGGATTTTCCTTTCTCTGGAGCCCTGACCGCCGGTAGCTTGGACCCTGTTCCCGATACCAGTGGGATGCTGTTTTTTAAATTTTTAAATGTTTTATTTTTGAAATATTTAAAAATGTAATTAATATGTTTATATAAGTGAAATAAAGGAAATAATAATAATATTTATTCAAAATTCTTTACAGGATAAAGTAATACAGTCTTAAATATAAATCTTGATTCTGAGTCTTACGTGCCTGAACTAGGAAGTCCTGTGTTTCAGGCGAAAAGAGCTAAAATAATTTAAAATTAACAAATAAAAGGATTTTATAGTACAATACAAATGTGTTAAAAAATCTGTAAAGTAGACAAGTTATCTTATACTATTAATTTATAATGTTACCAATTCTTAACTTCTAGTTTCTTAACTAACAAGATACTTAAACTATTAAAAAATCAAATATTGTATAAAAACAAAAAATCACTTTAGCACAATCAGTGAATTCTCTGTATCATCGTAGGACATTCTTTGAAGAGCTTCCTTAAGAATTCTCTTACAGTTAATTTGATTCAAGCTATAAATGTTTGCTTTCGCGTTCAACCTATTGTAGAGGAGAGGATCGAGAAACAGGTAAAATTTTGATGTGAAAGCATGTTTGGTATGATTTTGAGGACAGACTAGGTCTTTACGTCTTTTGTTAGTAAACTCCGAGCTATATGTTAGATCTGCGTGCTGTTTTAATACAATACCCATTATAAATAGCTGTCGGACTGTTAGTACTTCACATTCTTTGTATAGGAGGTTAGTGGGAAAAAGGAATGGGCGATAAGTAGCCACTTTGAGAATTGCCCTCTGGGCTCTCTCGATGGTTAGTAACAATGTTTTACCCGCTCCACCCCATGTGGTAATACAGTATGTTATTATCGATTGACATAAAGCAAAGTAGACTTGTCTAACTATTTTTGGGTCTACAATGTAGCGTAACTTTTTAAAAACAAATATCAATTTACGAATTCTATTATTTACAGCTTTTATGTGGTGTTTATGTTTCATCGATTATAATTCCAAGGTACTTAACAGTATATGACATTTTAATATTGGGACAAACACATTGGTTATTTGTGCTAGATGTGCAGTTATGAGCATACAATTTTGAGGTAGTGCCAGTTAGTTTTTGTTTGCGCATCGAAAACTTGACGTAATTTGTCTTGTCAGCATTTAAAGTCAGTGAATTATTTTGAAGCCACTTATTAATAACATTGAATCCGTGTTGCGCAAACTTGTAGACATTTTCTTCTGAGTCAGCCGAAAACAAAAGAGCAGTGTCATCAGCATAACAAACGATATGGCCGTGATCTAAATTTAGATTACAGAGATCTGGTCGACACACTCTCGATCCTCACCACATTGTTCACAAGGGACTTGTGGACGATAAACCCGACACCACCCTGGGACTGCTGGTCACCCTCCCGGAAATAAAGCAGGTTACCGGATTTGAGAATTATCGTGTCCTCCCCCTGTCTTCAGACTTCAGATAATCCCACAATACTCCATCGTAACCTGCTCAATTCTTCCTCAAGTTCGGTGATCTTCTCTTCGGACCGGAGTGTACGCTTGTTATATGTTGCCAGGTCCAGTCGTCGTTGTCTAAAGGGGTAGCCGGATCCCATCCGGAGATTCTTCGCACCCCTTGCCTCGCCGTAACCTTGACCGCTACCGGAGTCAAGGGTAGACGGGCTGCCGGGCACTAGGGGCCATTTTTTGGTTGTGCTTATCATTGGAGGGATTTTGCCATAATCGTCACGCTTGGCATGCGGGTTGGCGATCGCAGTTTGGTTGTTGCAATTCACAAAGAATGCTGCATCCTATTCTCTGGTATGTCCCTTAGTCGCCTCTTACGACACCCACGGGAAGAAATGGGATGGTGTTATTCTTTACGTCCGGACACCATGCGGAACAAAACGGTTTATGGATCATGAATCATACGGTTCATGGATCATGGTTCATGAATCATGGTGTGCCAAATACTTAAACATATTTTCTTTCATTCTTCTTCCACTTTCTTAGCTACCTAAATTGTATCAAGATATTGTCTTAGACGGCGTAGTAAAGCCTCTTAAATACCCTTTTTGGTAACTTACCAAGAGCTTTTCAGCAACACTCAGTACCCGGCTATAAGGCACGTACCGGTACTAGTCAGGTTTGGCTTTTTGCCAATGTTCCGGACTTCATTAAGGTTGACGATTAACCTTCGGCTAGCCCAGACCTCAACCCCCATGGACTACAAATTGTGATCAGTGACAGACAGAGGAGAGAGGCTGCAGATATAGTCTATTTTTATTGTGTAGAAAAGAGCTATCAGAGCTTCAGAGCCATATATAATCTTCGCAGACGCGATTCTCTTAGGGAACTATTTAATTAAATAAACATCCTGACGGTCCCTTGTCAATACATTTATGAAAACATTATGTATGTTCGGAAAAATATTCATCTTTTTACTAAGATAAGTGACAGGCACAATTTTAATACTAGGAACAAGAATAAATTAGATCAACCTCGGTTCAGATTGGCTAAAGTACATAGTTCTTTCATGGGGTACTGTGTAAAATTTTATAATAAAATACCAGTTGAGATTCTACAACTGAATGAGTCCAAATTTAAAGCATGCATTAAACGCACACTATGTAGACAAGCGTATTATATCCTTGATAAAAACGCTTGGCTAAATGCCGGTCCTGCTCCGCAGCCACAGCAAATGAACCACCTTGAACCTTTAAATGAAAAACCTTTAAATTAGTTTTTTTTTTTAAATATATTAGATATATATAAATATTGGAAGAGATACTATTCCCTTTTTTGTATTGTTGTTTTCGAAATATTTATTTTATTTGTTTCAATAGAGCTTATGATAATTTATTACCTTTTGTATTTGGAAACAATAGCATTGTAAAATGTAGAAGCACTTTGTTTTTCAAGTTTTGTGAATGTGAAGTACCATGGAGAATTTTTATTAGGTTACAACTTGTTTGACATTACGAGCATGGCAGTGGAGAGTTTGTCATGCTCACCCAAATGTCTCGCTGATGGTGGCACGTGTTATTGGTTCATTCAGTTCCCTTCAAAATGGTTGAGCTGAGTGTGAGTAAGCTGGCTGATGCACGCGTCATGCTCGTGAACGGGTGCCGTCAGTTGAGACTGGTCATCTCTTTGCTTCCAGTGACTTAATTTCAATTTCTATTTTTTTTTAATTAGTTTTTATTTTATTTTAATTTTCTTTATTTATTTTTTTATACATATTTTGTACATTTTTAAATATTTCTTAAAAGACATATAAAAAAAAAAAACATTTAAAAATATAAAAAATAGCAGTCCGCCGGTGTCGGGACAGGGTCCAAGCTACCGGTGGTTAGGGCTCCAGAGACAGGAACCTCCTCACATTGCGAGCCGTATCAAGGAGTACTGCCTTCTGTATCAGGCCCTTGATCCAACCGCGCAACGACAGTTTCGACAGGTGGTCGTCTAGACTTTTGGCCATCAGGCCATTGGCGGTAACAACAATCGGCACAATGATAGCCGAGTCCACATTCCACATGTCGACAACCTCGTGAGCTAAGTCGAGATATTTGATTTGTTTCTTTTTCTCAGCTTTCACGAGATTCTCGTCATGCGGGATGGTGACATCGACTATCATTGCGCGGCGCGCTAATCGGTCTATCACCACTATATCCGGCTTATTGGCTACAATAGTCCGGTTAGTAATGATAGACCGATCCCAGTACAACGTGACATGGTCATTTTCGAGAACTGGGTCGGGCACATAGCTGTAATAAGGTACCTCTGAATACACTAGGTTGTATTTCAAAGCAAGTTGCCGGTGGATAATCCTGGCTACTTGGTTATGCCTGTGCAAGGACTCTCCGTTAGCCAGACGAGAACAACCAGAGATAATATGTCTGATAGACTCACCCGGACGATGGCATGCCCGGCACACGTCAATCGTCCCGTCCTTCATTATATATCTCCGGTAGTTATTCGTCAAGATGACTTCGTCCATAATTGCACAGATAAAACCTTCAGTTTCCCCGAAGAGGTTGCTGAAACGTAGCCATGCCACGGACGCTGCAAAATCTACATCAGACTCATGTAGAGCCCGATAAAAGCGCCCGTGGAGCTCTTTACTTTTACATACTTCCCTGCGGTCATCAGTTGTAAGTACCACAGGTTTGCGCCAGTTCCCTTTAGCCATGGATAACGTGGTGAGTCCCTTGTTCACTGCGACCACATCGCGGTGCATACCCACATCGGTTTTGAGAAAATATTCTCTGAGGCTGCACACCTCGCGGTTGCGCAGGGTCTTCGCGTTTAAAAAACCTCGACCTCCACACTTCCGCGCGATGTACAGTCTCATCACAGACGACTGTGGGTGATGCATCCGCTTTGCGGTCAACAGTGTACGGACCCGCCTATCCAGAGCGTCTAGTTCGGTCTGAGTCCATTTGAGTATGCCGAAAGAGTACATTAAGACCGGCATGTCCCAACCATTGAAGGCTCGCACCTTATTTCCACCTGACAGAAGGCTGTTTAATGTAATGTGTAATATGCGCGCATGACGTTCTCATTCATAGACTGAGTCCATCTCATGCGCTGCACACAACCACCGGCAGCGGGGACCCAGCTCGGTGCCGGTTGGCCCCTAGGTCCTAAGCTCTTCGGTGGCCGGCCTCTCCCCGGCCGACGTACAGGTGTTGGCGATGTCGGCGGGGAGAAATACTCGTCGCTCGAGCTCGACGCAACTGCAGCCGCCGGTGACATTGGTGATCCGAGGACCGGCGGCGGCGAGATGGAGCTGAGCGGCGAGCCCGGAGGTGGATGGCGTGCGCGTCGGGCAGCTGCTCTTGTCAACATTTTCGTCAGTTCATTATTTCATTCCATTTTCTTCTATTGCATAAATTGTTTGATGGTGTCACATCGTCGTTGACAGATGTCATATTGTATTGTGGTATTTTATTTCTTATAAAGATTCTATTTCTTGTGGTATGTGGTGTTTTTAAAGGTTTTTTTTCGTTTATTAACAATATTCGCTTCGTTTTGGATATTTGGTTTGTGTTGATCTTCGGTAAAACTAATAAAATTTAAATTTTTAAAATGGATAGAAAAATATTTGACTTTTGTTGTCAGTGGGTTGCCAGCTTCTTTATTTTAATTATTATTACTTATCACACATTGTGCTCACATATTAGAAGCGACAAGAAATATGTAACCAAGATTTATGTAACTTATAATATGATTTAAAAGAGTGTCCATGGAGTTTCTTGCACGTTCTTCTCCATAGAGATCTACGCTTTGGAACGTGCAATTTAGCTTCACTTGTATTTTTTTTTTGACTGACCGACATTTTGACAATTCAAAAGTACCTGTAATTGGTCTATTTGAAATAAACATTTCTGATTTCTGAGGACATGGCCTGCTCTAAACATGATAGTAATTTGGAATCGTTAAAAATTCTTTACGATGAACTGTGTTCAGCAATACAATGGACACGAGTGTGTAAAGTCTCAGATACACTAGGGGCAAAAATGTCCCCCAACATGACTCGCAACGCTGTCAATTTCTCCAACAACTGTCCCGCGTCACATGGATGTCCCCCTAACATGACTTGCAACGCTGTCAATTTCTACAACAACTTGTCCCGCGTCACATGAATGTCCCCCAACATGACTCGCAACGCTGTAAATTTCTCCAAAAACTTGTCCCGCGTCACATGAATGCGTTGTAAAATGTTAGAGGACAAGTTGCATGCTACTGGGCTACGTTGCAGCGTCACATAGATTGAGCGTTGCGCGTCATAAGATTTTGTTCCCTAATGTATTTGAGGCTTAAAGCCATAGATGTGTGGCCTACTGAACGTTTAAATACGTATTTTAAGGCTAAAGGTCGACATTTTGAGTAAATATGTATTACTTTCTTGTTTAGTTTCTCTATCAGTAGTGTACAAAATTTTTCTCGAAAATATTAAATTAGTTTCTATGAAGTCTTGATTTTTTTTTTATTGTTATAATAGACAGTATTTATATGTATTCAAAAAGATATTTATTTTATAAAACAAACAATTTTGAAAATATACTAAACATGTTAATGTCAACATTAGCTAGGGATATACGACAGCAAGGCGTGAAGGTAGGTACGCATATTCAATGCACGCCCAGATGCTTTTCCTATACCTAACGTAAGTACCTTTTGTTCGGCTACTATTAACTAACATATACTACTTACTATTTTTTTATTTACACGCAGATTAAAATGTTTGCACACGGCTCTAAAAATCTTTATCGTGTTTTATTTAAGATATCGATAAATGTATGATTCGAAGCAGAACTAAGCCCAGCGCTGCCGCGGTGGCGCGACGCCTACGGCCTGTGAGTGCTTCGCTCTCATTCCGGAGCACTCGCCAGTACTCGTAAATAACCTTGTATTGCCATAATTATAGTCTTCGTCTTGTCTCTTTGGTCAGACAGCATGACCTTGCAAATCAGCGCAATGGCGTCATTATCGGGACTGTACCTGTTATCGTTTAAAACCTCGTCAATTGATAAAGTGAAAAAAATATAAAGTACCTATCTAATTAAGACTGAATGATAAAGATTTTTTTTATTCTTGATATGTTCGCGCTTGACCGCTATCTCACCTAATGGAAAGCGAAAATGCGGTATTATGCTAGAAGTAACCTATTTACTCTTGACTTAAAGATTCCCGGGTTGTAGCTATCAGGAAACACAGATTTCGGCAAGGAATTTCACTCCTAAATAACTTTAAATAACAATCGGCAATTCCGAGCAAACCAATTGCACAAGACAAGTGTAACATTCGAGTGAATTAAACTTTTTTTAAATACCTACATATATGCGGACTAGCTTCTACCCGCGGTTTCACACGCGTGAAAATAGGTTTCTCTATACAAAGTTTGCTCCCCCGTTTCCTCCACATAGGGGGTGAATTTTGGAAAATCTTCTTTTAGTGCTCACCTACGTTAGGAAAGGACACCTAGTGCAAAATTTCACTCTCCTAATCCCAGTAGTTTTGGCTGTGCGTTGATGTGTCAGTCAATCAGTTTCGCCTTTTATATGTATACTAGCTGTTGCCCGCGACTTCGTCCGCGTCAAGTTCGTAAACCTGTACAATCATTCTGTGCGCGCAATTCATTCCGAAAGCATCGCATTTATTTATTGTACTTTAACATAAAACGGTTAAAGGTAAAAATGTAAACTACCTTCAGGAAACATGTTATGTACTCGTCCAGATCCAGATGTATGAACGTCAATGAATAGAAAGAGTATGTATGGGTCGTAGCAGTTGGCATTTCTGCCTACCCCAAGGGAAAAGGCATTAGTTTATGTATGTTTCTGGTTTATGTTCTGGTAAAACAACATTGTATGATTAACCCCTCGCCACTGTGAGCACGCCACAATCGAAGCGGTAATGCTTGTCTTTGAAGAGTGACTACAGAGGCGTCACGGCATCCTCTATTTGTGCAGGATTCACTGGAGAAGAAACACTCGGCTCTCACCATTGTGCGGATCGCCCGGAGAATACGATGGAGCATACGGTGGAAGTCAGTCCCGTTTGGTCGGAGCACCGGCGCCGCCGTGTCCTCATGGAGGCGATTGGTAAAGAAATTGTTAACCAGTAGTCTCCTTCAGTGAAGCACAGCCGTGCGCCGGCGCCACCGTGTCTTCATTGGGCACGCTACAATTATAGCGGTAAGTCCCCTCTTTGAGGAGTGACTGGAACGGCAACACGGCGTCCTCACCTTCCGCATGACGCAGGTCCTCATCGGACATGGCAAGTTCGGATTCATGCGGAAGCAACGCCCAGGTGTCATCATTGTGCGGACCACCCAGAGGACACGTTGGAGCATAAGGTGGAAGTGTGCCCCGCTTGGGCGGAGCACCGCCGTGTCCTCGTGGAGGCAATTGGCGGCAGCAACCTTTCGCGTCGGGCCCTGGTTCAGGCTATGGTCTGGAGCGAGGAGGAATGGCAGGCGGTCGCCTCCTTCTGCGAAGCAGTAATGCTCGCGAAGGAGGATGCTGCACGCGTGAGGGAACGAAGGTCCTCACGCCTTAGCCGCCGTAATTCCGACCCCGACTACCATCCACGGTAGACGCGGGCTTGCGGACATCGAGCACTGGGTAGCTCGCCGTCCGGCTGTTCGGTAATTAACCGGACCGAGCCCAGTCGTCAACAGCGCGTAGTGATCCTCGCGCGACTCAAAGGTATGTCGCAAAGGGCAACTGAAGGACACAGGTGTAGTTTTAGTAAGTAAAATATAGACACGCCATTCCGCTCCAACCAGAGCGGGAGAAGTCATTGGATGATTTCCACCCTTAAAAAAAAAAAAAGGTACCATCATCATCATTATCATTTCAGCCAAAAGACTTCCACTGTTGGACATTTTTTTTTTTTTTTTTCGGTGGGAAAATCATCTTATGACTTACCCCGCCCTTGGGTGGGGCGGGAGATAGTGTCAGACTTTTACTGACTAAAAACCCACTCCTGTTCCTTCGTTGCCTTCGTCCCAGGACCCCGGGTTTCGTTTTCACACTACCCATGGCCCCAGTGGGCTTCGACCCTGCTGGGCCCCTATGATTTGCTGACATCTCCCTGAGGCGCGCGTGGAACAATACGCGCCGTCGACGACTTGGACTCGGTCCGGACGGTTACCAGACGGTCGGACGGCGGGCTACCCATTGCTCGCCGTCCGCAAGCCCGCGCCTACGGTGGCCGGAAATCGGGATCGGAATCCCGGCGGCGATTTGGGCGTGAGGACCGTTGCCTCACGCGATCGGCCGCCTCCTTTGCTAGCATTACTGCTTCGCAGAAGGAAGCGACCGCCTGCCACTCCTCCTCGCTACGGACCATGGCCTGTACCAAGGCCCGACGCGAGAGATCGCCGCCGCCGATCGCCCCCACGAGGACACGGCGTTGCTCTGCCCAAGCGGGGCACACCTCCACCGTATGCTCCACCGTGTCCTCCGGGCGGTCCACACAGTGGCGACACCCGGGCGTCGCTTCCGCACGAATCCGGTGCAGGAACTTCCCGAACTTACCGTGTTCGGTGAGAACCTGCGTCATACGGTAGGTGAGGACGCCGTGAGGTCTTTCCAACCACGCCTCAAAGAGGGGACTTACCGCCATAATTGTGGCGTGCCCAACTGTTGGACATAGGCCTCCCCATGTGTCGCCATAATGACCGGTCCATTCATCGGATTCCCGCGATCCTCACCAGATCATCGGTCCACCTGAGGGCCTTCCAACGCAAGGTACCCGATAACCCCTTCCGAAAATTTGGCCGTGTTATTTTAAAATCAATAATTAAATACATAATAGGTATTTAATTTTATCTCCTTTGTAGAACTGTCTGCAAACGTGGGCGATGCTCATTCTTTCGCCACTCAGAAAATTACGTAAAATACACAATGCCATCTATCCAATTGATTATGAAGTTCCACTGTCATTGTCATCATTATTTCTACTTTGAGTATTTAGATGGCGTTGCGAGTATCTGAATTGCGTGTGTTGTCATATTTTAATTATTGAAAACTTTAAATTCACACCTATATCTTTCGATATAGTCAACCGATTGCGAGGAAACAAAGCCGTTTTATTACAAAAAAATAAGATAAAATAATGAAAAACTTTTTAACCGTACTTAAATACAAAAAATGTATTGTGAGGTTTGAACTGGCAACATCGGAAACGCGAATCCGTCGGGAAACCACTTGCTCCATGTTCCTTGCAGATAACTGGTCAAAATAGCTGTTCTTAAATACACAAAGTCATGATTATCTGCTTGACTTCGTGTACAAAATAGCGTGATGATTTTCCATTTCTAACCTTAAATTCACACCCAAATTTAAAAAAAGAAGTGTACTTATTAGCGCCGCGAGCCGGTTCCATTTTAATAAGAGTTTTTATTGGTTTTTACTAAAATATTTCAAAAAATATCGAAGAAAAATTTCGCTGGCAATTTGAAAATACATAAATAGCCATTTTATTATTGTTCTGGTAATATTATTCTATATTATGTACAAAAAAACACCAAAACAATCTCAAAAATATCAACTGTACTTGAGGATCGAACTCACGGCAATTGTCGTTCAATAACAGCATTTTGGAATATTGCTCACCCCCCATAGCAAATAGCGTGATAATTTATAGCCTAACAGTTGAACCAGCCTATAAGAAATATCTATACAAAATTTGAACAGGATTGGTTCTGTAGTTTTTGCGCCAACTAATACCAACGGTCCACAATTTTACTGTTTTATTATATGTATACAGATATATAGATATGCAACCGGCAGACACCTATGTACTTCGGAGTCGAATGTTTGAATTAATCGTAAAAGCCCAAGGCTTCACATGTATCTTCCCATGCATTATAAACATGTCCGATAAGTCTAACACTGGTATCGATTCTTGAGCGACTCCTTGTAAAACCGAACTGTTTGGAATGTACCTAATACTTTATGGCTATAAAAATTCTTTGTAACTACTCTAAAATAAACTTCACAAATATTTTAATTAAGATGGGTAGCGCTGAAACGCCACTAGTTATAGACCATAACTAGTGGGAAACTGTCTTCCTCTGTAAACCCCATACTTACTCCTTACCTTACTTATGCCTTCTGGGTGAGGCTTCCAAGCTTCCTAAAACAATAGGAGCGGCCTGAGACGCTCATCAGGCACTCCACTAGCTGCCGTTCCTTCCTGACCCCCTGAAGCGCTGAGCCCTCAGCAGCAAGATGTTCGGCCCAGTGCGGCAGAGTCTGCCTCTGGTGCGAGTTGTTGGAGCAGGCAGTGTGCCAGTGATGGGGTTCCGTGAGAAGTATAGCATTACCTACTATTCTCCAACTTGTAATACGGCGTGTTACAAGTTGGTGCGCTAACTTATAACACGCCGTATTACAAGTTGGTGCGCTAACTTATAATACGACGTGTTACAAGTTGGTGCGCTAACTTATAATACGGCCTGTTACAAGTTGGTGCGCTAACTTATAACACGCCGTATTACAAGTTGGTGCGCTAACTTATAATACGACGTGTTACAAGTTGGTGCGCTAACTTATAATACGGCGTGTTACAAGTTGGTGCGCTAACTTATAACACGCCGTATTAAAAGTTGGTGCGCTAACTTATAACACGCCGTATTACAAGTTGGTGCGCTAACTTATAATACGGCGTGTTACAAGTTGGTGCGCTAACTTATAACACGCCGTATTACAAGTTGGTGCGCTAACTTATAATACGACGTGTTACAAGTTTGTGCGCTAACTTATAATACGGCGTGTTACAAGTTGGTGCGCTAACTTATAACACGCCGTATTACAAGTTGGTGCGCTAACTTATAAAACGGCGTGTTACAAGTTGGTGCGCTAACTTATAATACGGCGTGTTACAAGTTGGTGCGCTAACTTATAACACGCCGTATTACAAGTTGGTGCGCTAACTTATAATACGGCGTGTTACAAGTTGGTGCGCTAACTTATAACACGCCGTATTACAAGTTGGTGCGCTAACTTATAATACGTCGTATTACAAGTTGGTGCGCTAACTTATAATACGGCGTGTTACAAGTTGGTGCGCTAACTTATAACACGCCGTATTACAAGTTGGTGCGCTAACTTATAATACGGCGTGTTACAAGTTGGTGCGCTAACTTATAACACGCCGTATTACAAGTTGGTGCGCTAACTTATAATACGGCGTGTTACAAGTTGGTGCGCTAACTTATAACACGCCGTATTACAAGTTGGTGCGCTAACTTATAACACGCCGTATTACAAGTTGGTGCGCTAACTTATAATACGGCGTGTTACAAGTTGATGCGCTAACTTATAACACGCCGTATTACAAGTTGGTGCGCTAACTTATAATACGGCGTGTTACAAGTTGATGCGCTAACTTATAACACGCCGTATTACAAGTTGGTGCGCTAACTTATAATACGGCGTGTTACAAGTTGATGCGCTAACTTATAACACGCCGTATTACAAGTTGGTGCGCTAACTTATAATACGGCGTGTTACAAGTTGATGCGCTAACTTATAACACGCCGTATTACAAGTTGGTGCGCTAACTTATAATACGGCGTGTTACAAGTTGATGCGCTAACTTATAACACGCCGTATTACAAGTTGGTGCGCTAACTTATAATACGGCGTGTTACAAGTTGGTGCGCTAACTTATAACACGCCGTATTACAAGTTGGTGCGCTAACTTATAATACGACGTGTTACAAGTTGGTGCGCCAACTTACCTGTAATACGGCGTGTTATACGATACGGCTACGACTGATGGATTAAGTACGTCCGTAGTTAAATAAAGGGCTTACACGCTTAATCGACAATCACAGGCCGTGCGTGGTGATGCACGGACCGTACAGGAGATAACCTCCACGCCTGACTGGCAGAGATACAGCAGCGGCGATATATTCCCGCCGGCGGGCAGCGGCGGCGCACTCGGACAGCGTCGCACCGCTCACACGGCACAGCGCGCACGGGACGACGCCTATCTCACAGGGACACTGTTACTAAACCGGTATGTGCTAATTTTCACTCGCCTGTATCATGGTAAAAGAATCTTGGATCAAAGTAGATGATAGTTATTATTTATTTATTAATTTATGTTAATTAATACATTTTTGTTTTCAATTTATTTAAGGAATTTTTGAACATGGTAGTGTAGGTATGCCAATTCCATCGTAACCTAAAACGTGAATAACAATAAAAAATAAACAAACAACTAGACTTAAGGTAACAGTGGTGGGGACTTATATTAATTATTATAGGGGCTATAACACATCAAAAATTATTTTGGCTGTTAAAGATTTAGGTCTAGACAAAAACTCATAGAACATACTTATGTTGAGTTTGTTTAGGTTGAGAGTCCTCATCAGGGACTCTCGTTGCGTTTGATACCGGACATATTCCACCAGCAAGTGATGCACGTCTTCTACTACACCACATACTTCTCAGTTAGGGGAGCTGGACTTTCTCATCATAAAGGCAAACTTGTTTAATGGGACGTGTCCGGATCTCAGACGTAACGCTGGTACAGTTAAGCGCCTACATAATTAACTCTATGTCAAGAAGCCAAGGTAAACGGGGAGGCTCGCTTTGAATTGTTTTATACCAGGTACCTTTTTCTAAAGATCTTTCATCCAGATACTCCTTCCAGATGTCGTAGCAGTGTTTCTGGTTCTTGGCAATAGATCAGTGTAATCTGGTATAATATGCACCACTCTACTGTTCATAACTGCATTTTTAGTCAAAATGTCAGCTTCCTCATTGCCTCTGATCCCAATATGTGAAGGAACCCATTGCAGCAACCTTAACTCAATGCCTTTCAAAGTATTCTCATGGATTTCGGAAAGAATATCGTAGGCTAGCGGTGTACCTCTGCGATCAGAGGCGCAAGCCTCATGGCTCATGGAGCTCATGCTCCAGAGACACAATTGACGTATCGTACGGAATTTTAAAACAGTTAGCATCAGACATGTTACTAGTTGCACGTGGATCATAAAAAGCAACACCTTGGCTATTAGCGCTTCTCGAGTCATTACATACCAGCCGTAATATTTAAGCTGTAATTCGGAAATAAAATTGTGTTTTAATATATTAAAGTCATAGTTTCTTTTTGCATCAACCAGACTGTCTAAGTTAACTTCTATAACATTATAAATATTGATAATAGTCACCCATATAAGTAAGTATTAAGAGAAAATATTTTTTTGGGGACGATGACGCTGCTTTCGTTTCTCACCATATTAAAAACTTTAACTTTGTTTCCAATAATTGTTATTACTTACAGAAGGAACTTAATTCAGACAGTACAGTAATATTTCTATTATCAGACTGAGAGAAAGATTTTAAACAAAATTTAAATGCTAAGTATTGTCTACGTATATGCAGAGGAGTCACGCGAAGCTCTGCCCCCCTAGCCATGTTACAATCGTATCGTTCGCGCCGAACGCCTCGAGTAGGCCACGCCTCCGATTCCTTTGTTCTGACCACGTGACTGAGCGTTAAGATGACGTCAGAACAAAGGAATCGGAGGTGAGGCCTACTCGAGGCGTTCGGTGCGAACGATACGATTGTAACTT
The DNA here is from genome assembly GCA_961205895.1 of Mythimna pallens. Lineage (NCBI taxonomy): Eukaryota > Metazoa > Arthropoda > Insecta > Lepidoptera > Noctuidae > Mythimna > Mythimna pallens. Next base: position 26,371,798 of record OY540829.1, read on the forward strand.
GGCTAGGGGGGCTGATTCCATAACGTGAATTGGTGTGCTTCTAATGAAACTACCTATGAGCCGTAAAGCCTGATTTTGTAGTTTGTCCAGCTTATATGTATTTGTTTTGGAGCTATTGTCGTGTAGGGGTGTTTCGCATAGTTCGTGCGAATTTTAAACAATCCTAAATTTTAAATTTATTTTATAATAATTTTGTTTTTTTTTAACTAGTATCGTTACTATGTGGATAATTTTTAAACATTTCGTTGTTTCTACTTTCTTTTTATTAATAACTTGAAATTATTATCATTTCTAAAATAGAACTGAAACGGTAATGAGAACGACAAGGAGGGAAATGATATTGAGGAAGGAAGGAAGTAAGAGAAGGAAAGAAGAGATGTGCGACGGTAATGAAGAAAAACAGAAGGAAATGCGGCATTTTTAATATTTAACGAACTACAAAATGACTAATTTTAACAAAAACACAAAGATGTTAAAAAAATAAAATCAGATAATAAGTCTTTACCTATGAAATTGCCATTTTTTTAAATGGGTTTCCTTGAAGTATTATAACTATTTATTGTGGTCTGGTTTCCGCACTTAGTCCTTGGCGGACCATTGTGCGTGAGCCATGGCGGCCTTCACTCCAACCAGCCCACCTCACTCCAGAAACAGATGAGTCTTTTCAGTTTGCTCAGGGCATCTATGAGTTAATTCGGTGCTCCCAAAGTTCATGTTCTTATTTCTTTGACGGCTGTGCACTCGAGGTGCACGTGCGCGACAGTTTCCTCTGACTCCATGCATCCTCTGCTCAGAAGGCTAGATCCGTGATATTCATTGCGAAGAAGTGTTTGTTCAGTGAGCAGTGTCCGGTCATGGTCCCAGTAACCAGACGCAGGCTACCTCATTGGGTATCATTGAGTATCAGTTTTCATCGGTAAGTTTTGTCGTTAGGTAAGCATTCTGTCATTCGTTAGCACTTAGGTATTACGTATCTACCTAGATATCACGTGCAGATTAGTATTCAAATATACATTAGGCTCAGTTGAATTTGTAGTTTTATGTGTGATATTGCATTACTGATATTGAGATTTCGTCCTTCATACACTATAATTATATTCTAGGTTTGTTAACTCTGTCCAGCCGAAAAAGAAAGAATGGATTAAAACAGACACGTGGCTTCCTACAAAATATTCGTTTATCTGCTCTGCACACTTTCAAGCTGATGATATTTAAGTTGAAAAAAGATTTAAAAAATGTTTTAGCTGTAAAAAAAGTTATAAAATAACAACGGGAAAAAAAATACCTCCGAAAAAAAAAAACGGAATCTTTAACTGGAATTGTTAAACATTTTAAAGATAAATTTACCGTTGTTGTTTGTTTTGTTACTAGATATTAGCGGCGCAGTCCTGATCTTCATTCACTCAGGATAGTGGTTCTTCAAAATGATGATTACAATAAAGGGTTTCAATATTTTACGCGATTTTAAATTCACTTATTTATTAAAGTGGTAGAACGTGGTTTTAGAATTTACACTAACGAGAACTATTGTTAAATTTTGAAATAGAGTGTTATTGTAATGAATTGGCAAAAAGCTGTGTCTCTTCTGCGGTATAAAAATCTATATGAATAACATGTCATTACAGTATGTTGAACGAAGCGCGTAAGTTCCACGAAATTCATGACGCCTAAGACATTTTGGTCGTGAAAAAAGTATCCTCTAAAAGCTATCTAGGCGCTGTATGTTTTGATAGTTTTGTTAGACGACATAATGCCAATCTAGCGCTGCAGCGAACTTTTGTTTTAACTTTTCAGTATTTGATAAATATTTTATTTATTTATTTATTTTTATTACTAACAATATCCTTACAGAATAATCCAAATCGATATTGAGGTTTCTTATTTCTACCTTACAAACTAGATTCTGAATTCACTCAGAGCACAATAAAATATATCCACGTCATCAGCTATGAGGTTGTGCGTGCGCAACGCGCGCGTGAGAGGCGCCTCGCTCAATAACTTAGTGCGGGCGCGCGGCACCGCCAGCAGACGCGGCCGTCGCCGACGCGACGCGTACCCGTCCGGCACACACAAACCTACCCTTTCCAAAATATCCGCATTATGTACCCTCCCTCTAATTACCGTAAAGATATAGGTTACGAGTGTGAGTTCCCTCCTGACCCTCAGTTCATAATATCCGACCATACCTAGGACAAATAGGGTAGGATACATTAGCGGTAAAAAAGATAAACCCCGTACAGCTTCATGTAAATAAATCTAATGAACTTATTTTGCACCCGCTCCAACATGAGGCTATATTTAGTCTCATGTGGGGCCCAGATAACTGCGTTACATTCTAGTTGGCTTCGAACTAAAGAATTATATAACGTTGTACCTAATAGCTTTTATATTGGTAAAGCCTCTAGCCAAAAAATAACCAAGCCCAAGTTTCCTGTATGCTTTTTTACAGATTTTGAGAATGTGATCACGAAACGTCAGCTCAGTAACAAAATGAACTCCCAAATCCCTCACAGCCGTTACCCTTGTCAACTCATTTCCATCCACAGTGTACTTATATTGAATAGGTGCGCGTGCCCGTGAAAAGGAGATAGTCATGCACTTCGACACGTTGAACTGCAAGCGATTCTGTTTGCTCCAACTTACGACCCTGTCTATATCTCTCTGCAATATTTCACAATCTTCCGTGTTTCTAACAGCGAGAGATAACTTAAGGTCGTCCGCGAACAACAGACATTTGGCCTCTTGTATGACATCCGGCAGGTCGTTCATCATCAATATAAATTCTAAAGGGCCCAAATTACTTCCCTGGCTTACGCCAGATCTTGTAAAATAAGGTTGCGTCAGGAAACTACACCATTACGGAATCCGGAACTCCTCCCTGGATCTTCTTACATCTTAGCTGAGTGAAAGGATTCAGAGAGTTGATGTAAACGGAAAAAGATCTCCTGGATCTGTAGTAAAAATGGGTGTCCCCCAGGGCCCAATTGGTCCATTTTTGTTTCTTATATATATAAACGATTTACCTTACCTCATAAAGGATAACCATAACATAGTGTTGTTTGCAGACGACACTTCACTTTTGTTTAAACTTAAACGTCAGCAGCCGGTTACTGACGATATAAATATAGCACTTTTAAAAATAGTACACTGGTTTGATGTAAATAACCTTCTTCTTAATGAAAAAAAAAAACTGTATAAAGTTTACCATGCCTCATGTTAGGCAAGTAGAAACTAGTGTGGTAATAAAAGGTAAAGAGTTGAGTCCTGAAGATAATACAGTGTTCTTGGGCATAACTCTAGATGCTAAGCTTCAGTGGGGCCCACATATAGACAAATTATCAAAAAACTTAGTTCTGCAGCATACGCTGTTAGACAAATTCGAAATTTAACTGATGTAGAGACTGCCCGTTTATTTTAGCTATTTCCATAGCGTCATGTCGTACGGCATTCTACTGCGGGGAAATGCCTCCGATATACAGTCAATTTTTGTTTTACAGAAAAGGGCTATTCGTTCTATTTATAAATTAAGTACCAGATACTCCCTCAGAGATAAATTTAAATAAATTAATATAATGACTGTACCTTCATAGTATATTTACGGGAATATTTTGTATGCACACAAAAATATAAACATGTTCAAAAAATACAGTGATGTTCATAATTTTAATACTAGGAACAAACACAAATTTGTGGTTCCTAAAACCAGGCTGAAAAAAATAGGGGGCTCATTTAGCTGCCAATGTATACACTTCTATAATAAATTCCCTAGTCATATTCAACAACTTAATAAATTCAAATTATTTATAAAGCGAAAACTTTGCCAAAAGGCTTTTTATTCTCTTTTATAAAGGACTATGTTGAGGATCAAAAGGCTTGGGATTGACCTGCTCCGGTACGCACTACAATACTGTTGTCTTATTATTATTATTTTTTTCTTTTGTTTTTTTTTTTCAATTGTGCTTTTTATTATTATTATTTATTACAATTTGATATTATTGCAAAATAAAAATAATATACTTATTTTTATTTTGCAATTTGACTTTATTTTTTTGACGCTTTCATTTTTGTGAACGTGAGGACTATGTTGATTACTTTTTTTTCCTTTTCAGTAATTTTAACGTATGTCTGGCAATTTGAGTATTTTCTGCGGCCTACCCAAATGTCCTTTCTTTGGTATTGTTCGTCAAGTCGTTGAGCTCCTTAGTAGTCCTGAGTTGAGCTTTATGAATACTGACAAATGCTTGCACTGACTGGACAGGTCAACTCAAATTTGTATGGTTCTTTCTTCAAAAGACCATTTCAGACAAATCTGCATGGTTCTCATGTGATTTGACCATTACATATTTACTGTATGGACTTTAAAAAAGACTTTGACCCCTGAGTTTGTTTCGGTGTTTCTTCTCAGGGTAGTCAGCTAGGAAATACCGGCCTCATCTCAAACACTTTTACACGTCAAAAAAATTGACGTGTAAGTGTTTTTTTAAACCTATTTACAAAATAAATATCATTTATCAATTGCAGCAATTTTTGAGTACAGTAATGTAAAATCAACTTTGTTAAAATTCCAACCGTTCTGTGTGTTTACGTCTGATGTACATGGGTCATATGCCGCCGGTCCCACGTCAGTACACCGACGTCCACTCGAGCTGACCGACACCTGTAACGGCGGATGGATGATAGGCATCCACCGCGACTAGTGGCTCCTCAGCCGCGCGCACACACACGCCCTCCCCCTCCACGTAGGTGGTCAACACGAGATCTAGACAACGGTTATTGCAATTTAATATTTCACTAGCGGTCCCGGCAGACGTTGTTCTGCCCAAAAGCGGGATTTAGTAAAAAAAAAAAATTACCCTACTCTACCCTACTCTACCCTACTCTACCCTACTCTACCCTACTCTACCGAGAGTAGAGTAGAGTAGGGTAGAGTAGGGTTCAGAGATTTTTTTTTTTACTAAATCCCGCTTTTGGGCAGAACAACGTCTGCCGGGACCGCTAGTTGTTCTATAATTTTGAATAAACATAAATATTAATTTTCACTACTATTTGCAGGTATATAAGCCACACAAATAAGAAACAAAAACCTATTACCTAAATAAACTGTAGCACTCACTAATTCAATACTCGATCGTCAATGTTTACGTCGCATGGAACCGGTATTCTTCACACGTCGAGTCGCGGTGTGGGCACTAAACATGCGCCGCCTTGTTTTCGCCCATCCGCTCTGTCACACCGTAATATTGTGTACCCAGGTGGTATGATTTCCGCATCGCAAATGGATTCATTTAGTCCTGTTTCTGTTTTAGCTAGTAAATCTACGTTAGTTGAAGACACTCCTATATAAAACTCCTCCACCTTTTGTTCGTAATCCTCTCACGTTCTGTTAAAAAATATCAACCAGAAACTTCTTCGGGTTTTTTATTGGGTGGTCTACGAAACCACACCCATTCGCAAAACTCCACATTTACAGGCCAAATGTATTTACTATACTCTTTGGCCAAATGTCTGGTTGAAATAACTTGTCATATTTACTCGCTGGCACGTCGATAATAAAGGAGGCATAGTCCCGTTGTTCTGTCTTGTGCTTAACTCTTTCAACTTTAAGTGGAAATTCCGATCCACAAACATTACTTAAATATTTTTCCACATCTTCTTCTTTAGTATTTTTCTGCAAACGCCACACGTAAGAATTTCATTTTTTTCTATACCTTGAATTTCATTTATACTTCCTCCTTTCTTCACTTCGTCGTTAGAAAATCTGTTTTTCCTCCCATTTACTACTATACAGTTCTCATTTTTATCAGCATTCACTTTTCCTTCCTTTTCCTTATTTAAAAAAATGTTGTTGACTTCGTTTTCTGTATTACCTCTTGGCTATTAAGCCATTGGCTGACACGACTATCGGTACCATGATCGCCGAGTCCACATCCCACATGTCGACAACCTCGCGAGCCAAATCAATATACTTGATTTGTTTATCTTTCTTGGCTTTCACGAGGTTCTCGTCATGCGGAACGAATATGTCAACAATCATTGCACGCCTCTCGCTTCGGTCCACCACCACTATATCAGGCTTATTATTATTATTTCGTTTATTTATTATCTTATCACATAAATTACATTTTTAAATATTTCAGTAAAAATAAAAAAATAAAACATTTAAAAATATAAAAAATAGTGTCCCACCGGTATCGGGAACAGGGTCCAAGCTACCGGCGGTCAGGGCTCCAGAGAAAGGAACCTCCTAACAATACGAGCCGTGTCCAGGAGTACCGCTTTCTGGATCAAGCCCTTGATCCAGCCGCCTAACGCGAGCCTCCTAAGGTGTTGGTCGAGGCTCTTGGCTATTAAGCCATTGGCTGACACGACTATCGGTACAATGATCGCCGAGTCTACATCCCACATGTCGACAACCTCGTGAGCCAAATCAATATACTTGATTTGTTTGTCTTTCTCGGCTTTCACGAGGTTCTCGTCATGCGGAACGGATATGTCAACAATCATTGTACGCCTCTCTCTTCGGTCCACCACCACTATATCAGGCTTATTGGCTACAATAGTCCTGTCAGTGATGATGGACCGATCCCAGTACAGCGTGATATCGCCATTATCGAGAACTGGGTCGGGCACATACCTGTAGTATGGCACCTCCGATTCCACAAGAAAGTACTTCAGAGCAAGTTGCTGATGGATAATCCTGGCTACAAGGTTGTGTCTATGCAAGTATTCACCGTTAGCTAGACGAGAACAACCAGAGATAATGTGACGGATTGATTCACCCGGTCGGTGACATGCCCGACAAATGTCAACCGTGCCGTCCTTTACAATAAATCTCCGGTAGTTATTCGTCATGATAACTTCGTCCATAATTGCACAGACAAAACCTTCGGTTTCCCCAAAGAGGTCACCTACGCGTAGCCAGGCTACGGACGCTAGTTGATCTACATCGGGCTCATGAAGGGCCCGGAAAAAGCGTCCGTGGAGTTCCTTACTCTGCCATACTTTCCTACGATCGTTAGTGTCAAGTACTACAGGTTTGCGCCAGTTCTCGTTAGCCAAGGAGAACGGGGTGAGTCCCTTGTCCACTGCCACTACATCACGATGCATACCCACGTCGGCGGCTAGGAAATATTCCCTGAGACTGCATACCTCGCGATTGTGCAAGGTCTTAGCATTTAAAAAGCCTCGACCCCCACACTTTCGCGGGATATACAGTCTCATCACCGACGATCGTGGGTGATGCATTCGGTATGCAGTCAGCAGTGTACGGACCCGCCTATCCAGGGCATCAAGTTCCGTTTGAGTCCATTTGAGTACGCCGAAAGAGTACATCAATACCGGCATGACCCAACCGTTGAAGGTGCGCACCTTGTTTCCGCCTGAAAGAAGGCTATTGAATACCTTCTTCAGGCGTCCAAAGAAACGCTCCCTCAACAATTGCTTCATGTCAATAGCATTGATGCCTAACGCTTCCGACATACCCAAATACTTATAGGTTTCGGTTGGAGAGAGGGATCTCAGGTTTATGGAATCCGTGAGTTGGGTACCCACGGATTCCACAATCTCCCCTCTCTTTACATGCATGACTGCACATTTATCCACACCAAACTCCATCCTGATGGCGTTACTGAAGGTTTCAGTTACCTTCAGTAGCTCCATCAGTTGCAGATTGTTGGGGGCAAAAAGTTTCAAGTCATCCATGTAGAGGAGGTGAGATATAACCTGACCACCTCTCTTCAACCGATAGCCTAGGCCTGAATTCTCCAGCAGTGTGCTTAGAGGATTCAAGGCCAGGCAGAACCAAAGCGGACTCAAACTGTCACCCTGGAATATACCTCGCTCGATCCTTACCGGTTCGCTGTTCCTCTGGATATGTCGACATCCTGGATAGCGAAGGACCGTCCTCCATTGCCTCATACATGACATCAGGAAGGTGCGTAATGTTGTATCAATTTTGTATAATTCTAGCACCCTCATGAGCCAAATATGAGGAACTGAGTCGTAGGCCTTCTTATAGTCTATCCAACATGTTGACAGATCCCTTCGGGAACGCCGAACCTGTTGGCTAATGGCCATATCGATGAGGAGTAGCTCCTTAGTACCGCGGGACCCATTCCTACATCCATTTTGAGAGGCAGACATGATAGCGTTATTATCTACATGGTGGTTAATCTTTGCTCTCAAAATGGATGTAAGAACCTTATAGACTGTCGGCAGACAGGTAATCGGTCGATAGTTTTTGGGTTCCGCGGTGCTACCAGATTTGTGGAGCAGGTGGGTAACTCCTGTTGTAAGAAACTCGGGTAGCGAGCCAAACTCCAAGGCGGTCTGATACTGAGATGCCAAACGAGCGTGCGATCTTTGAAGCCACTTTATCCAAAAGTTGTGCAGTCCGTCCGGCCCTGGAGATTTCCAATTAGGCAACGGACGGACTGCACGGGCCACATCTTGGGGGCTGATTGTAATTGCCCCCATTTCTGGTATCGGTTCGCACACTCGTTCGACCTCTCGAGTCCAACCGCCTTCAGTATGACTGACAGGCACCGACCAGATGTTACGCCAGAACGAACTCATGGCGTCATCATCCGGAAGGCGCGTGTCAGCCACACCTTGGTCCGGTTGCTCCCAAGCCCTATATACCCACCTTTCATTACTCCGGAATGTGCGATTCTGGGTGTACCGCTCAACCCGCCGCTTATACCTTCGGATACGGTTTGCCCATGCGTAAACCTTCTGCTTCAGGAAGTCGATGCGCTCTGTGACACAGGACATATAGTCTCGGGGGCTGATATTAGTCCCCGAAAACGCCCGTCTCACAAAGCGCATCACTCGTGGGCGAGTGTTGCCCTCCCTGAAGCAGATTAGTTTGCCGATGAGTGCTCTGGCCCCACCAATACGGCGCTCGATCCTGCACTGTCAGACCGGCACAGCTGGTCTTGGTCGTGTAGCTACGTCACTGTTTGGAAATTTGACGTGAGCTACACGACATGCCGCTACGGCCGCGCAGTACATTATCGAGTGTGTATCAGTGAGATCTTCGCAGTCATCAAAATAGTTTGACAACTGCGAATCCAGAGCAGCCACCAGCGCCTTATTCTTATTACACATGGGCAAACGAGGTAACCGCGGCCTAAGTTCAAGCGGCATGTTGCGATACTCCCGAATAGCACACTCCAAAGCACTCCTCAATTCGTTGCTACACTGGGTACTTACATGTGTAACCATGTCAGTGCTCTCCTCGTCAGCGTGGTTGGGAAGATGGTTGGACGGTGATACCTGTGAAGGAACCACCGTCTGTGACGAAGAGGCAATGGCATGGCTACCCATTTCCGTTCGGAGGCGATCAAGTACAGTATCGTCCAACATATGATTACGCTGGATGACCCGCACCTGATCCGACAGTCGTTGGGCCGAAACGTTGACGGCTGGCTCAAGCACCTGAAACAAAGAGAGCATCCGAACACGGTACGCGGTCAGGTTGTTTCCTCCCTCTGTAGCCCCATAGTATGAGCGCATGACGTTCTCATTGATGGATTGCGTCCATCGCATGCGCTGCACACTTCCGCCGGGAGCTGGGACCCTATCAGAGGCCGGTGGGCCTCGAGGTCCTAAGCCACTCGGCGGCCGGTGTTCTCTCCGTCGACGCGCAGGTGGTGGTGACGTGGGCGGCGAGTAGTACTCGTCGCTCGAGCTCGACGCAGCTGCCGCGGCCGGTGTCACAGCACTCACTGTGAGGCAGGGTTCCGGCGGCGGCGAGGCGGAGCTGAGCGACGAGGCCGGAGGTGGTGGGCGTGCTCGGCGAGCTGCAGCTCTTGTCAACATTGTTTCATCGTTGTCGTATTTATTTTATTTGTAAATATTGATGTGACATGAAATGTCATCAGCTGTCTTTCGGATTTTTGTTTCGTTTGATTTCATTTTCTAGTCTATAAATGCTTCGAAAAGTTTAGATTTTTATGTTATTATATATTTATGGGCTTCCTGCTGAAATACTATATGGTATGGTACCGAAAACTATTAATTTCAATTAAAATTTGCTTTATCGACAAAACGATTACTTTTGACATTCAGAGTTGCCAGTTTTATTATTATTATTATTATTAAGCGTTCTCTCTCTGAAGGTAAAGTTCCAAAGATTTGGAAGTCTGCTTTCGTAACTCCCGTCTTTAAAAAGGGCGATAAAGCTAATATTGAAAACTACCGCCCCATTTCTAAAATCTGCCTTTTTTCTAAAGTTCTTGAACGTATAGTTTACACCGATGTCTACGCGGCTTTCAGGACAATTCTTGGTGATGAACAGCACGGTTTTGTTAAGAACCGCTCGACCACGTCTAACTTACTTCTATCACAGGAATTTATTACGAATGGCATGGTACAGCGTCAAGTTGACGTAATTTATACCGACTATAGTAAGTGTTTCGACCGTATTGATCATCGCATGCTTCTAAAAAAGCTGTTCCTCGCCGGAATTCACGGTGACTTGTACCGATGGTTCTCTTCCTATATAGAAAATAGAACACAGGCTGTCGTCCTTTAAGGTTATACCTCTGGTTGGAGTTCTGTCCCTTCAGGAGTGCCTCAAGGTTCCATTCTTGGTCCATTGTTGTTCATATTGTTCATTGCAGATATCAAACAGTGCTTCCATCATTCGTATATTTTACTATATGCTGACGACATGAAGATTCACAAAGTGGTAAGAGACATGTCAGATGCATATCAATTGCAAGACGACCTGCACAGATTTGAGAGATATTGCATCCGTAACAAACTCCAACTGAATGTCTCTAAATGTTTCGTCCTAGCATTCTCACGTCGTGCATCTTTGATAAATTTCAAATACACCATTAACAATCAACTCATTAGCAGACTAAATAGTATAAGAGATTTAGGGGTGATCGTAGACAACAAGCTTCTGTTTGATCAACATGTAAGTAGCATAGTTACAAAGGCATCGAAAGCTCTGGGATTTATACTACGCACTACGGCCTGTTTCCGATCTCTTAAACCAGTTAAAATTTTGTATTGTTCTTTCGTACGTAGCCATTTAGAATACGCATCTCAGGTTTGGAACCCGCAGTATGAGACTTATAAGTCCCGTATTGAAGGCGTCCAAAGAAAATTTCTACGTTACCTAGATTATAGGGCACAGCAATACTCAGTTGACTGTGAGCACCGCTGTAATCGGTACCACTTCATTCCTTTGGAGATGAGGCGTCAAATTGGAGACTTAAGTATGCTGATGGGTATCGCAAATGGCCACATTGACTGTCCTGAACTCGTTTCTAATTTAGCACTACGCACAAACCTAATGGGATTACGTCGGCGACCAATATTAAGTGTACCTTTCGCATTGACCAATTATATGAAAAATGTTTTTTCAATAAGGAGTGCACTTGATTTCAATAGTTTTTCTAGGGACCTTGATATCGACTTGTTTTACACCAGTGTTGCGACCTTACGACGGCGAATGGCACAGAATTTTTTCTGTGATTAACTTCTCGTTAGTAATTTATTGATTTGTGTGTAATTACTTATTATCGATATATATTTTTTCTTATCTATGTGTGGAGGCTCGTAATTAGCTATTTAATAATGTTACAATGTTTATATCATTTTTTCTTCTATTTGTCTGTGAGCCTTCTTTAAAATAAAATAAATAAATAAAAGTTCACGACGGAGTTTTGAGGTAACAAAAATAAAATAAAAAATTATAAAAAAAATACAACCGAATTGATAACCTCCTCCTTTTTTTGAAGTCGGTTAAAAATAGAGAAAGTGCGAGAAGATATAAATAGATAATAGTACCTTAAATGAACCTTTATACTGTATTCTTAAAATGCTTTGTATGTTTTCAGCTCTGAGCAGCTTTGCCAAACCAAACTGTTTAGGCGAAAGTTCTTTGGAAGTTATAACATATATTCTTGTTAGTTACCATTTCTATATCTTTCGTGCCGGTAGCTTCAGACTTCTTAGAAAGACTGATAGTCAGCTATTTCTTGCCACTTCTGACCGTGGTAAAGCCCTCTTCATCCTCTATTATTTCTGCACTATCTTCTCTTGGTCTCTTTTCAACAGTTTTTCGATTTGAGGGCTCGAGGAGGTGATATCAAAACTTATTAAGTACTCACAAGAATGTACGACATTAAAAAGCTGCCAGTGTCAACAAACCCTGACACTGTCACCTGTTTAATTTTTAATACCTTTTTAAAATGTAAATAGTATAAATCTATTATGAATGAAGTTAAAGTGATAGGAAATTGTTTATTACAGTTCCATGTTTACATTATTTTTATTAAAACGTCTAGGTAGCATGTCAATGTGCAATTTTTAAACGATGGCATGCGTGTGGGCTTTTAGTAGGGGAGCATTTTTAATATACCTATCACCCAACTAGGGTTGCCAACTTTTATTAGAAGAAATAGAGTATTTCTGTCTTCAAAGGAAGTAAATAAAGAGTAAGGAGTTTATATTTTTGTATCTTTTTGCAGTACATAGATAGGTAACAATTTTTTTTTTTTTTTAAACAATTGTCAAACGTTCTAACTCTAAGTTTACATAGAGCAGGAGATCATTTTCAGTGTAGCCCTGTTCCTCTTCTTCCCGCCACTTTACATTCATGACCGTAAATAATCTCTCAGTAAAGTCGACTTTTTTGATTATGATAATAGGTATGCATCATATTATTCATATTATATGCGTGACTGGCACTAGTATAGTAAACATTGTGTAAAAAAGAGTATTTAATTGTCCTCTGTTACCTTGTTATATAGAGTGCAATATTTTAGAGTATGGTTGGCACCTTACCCCACATCGACTCACGTAGATAATTCTAAGTCTAGGTAGAGTAGTTACGGACACAAGCTTAGTATGTCGGTTACTTAGTCATCGTACTCATCATTGCAAACTTAATTTAAATGTTCCGAACTGCAGGGGAATAGGGAGAGCAACACTCAAATCGCGCAACAGATAAAATCAGCTGTCCCCTTATGTTTGTATTTAAACTTAAATCGATGAAATGTACGTACCCGTACGGGGCACCTGATAATCTTATAAAGGCTTATGTCTTTATCTTATCGTAAAGAATTAGTTGAGTTTCTTGTTACAGCAGTCATTAGGATTGCCAATCGTATCTACAGTTTAAAATGTATTATTATACTGTTTCCACGCAAATAATACAGCTTACTCAAATTCAAACTGCGGTTTACAGTGCGTTGGTTTTACGTTAAAGCGATCACTATGTTTACAGTGTTTGGTTCTCTGATTAGTTAAGAGCTTGGAGCGGGCCAATAGGAGCGCCGAACGTCATAAAGGTAGCGGTGGCGTTAGGGCGTACAGTCCCGTCAACATCTGGGTGGAGTAAAATCATGGATCCAAATAACTGGGCCTCAAGTCTGCTATTACAATAGTGACAGAATGGTCTATCATTGATTTCATAATTGTTGATTTTGACAAATTTGGTAATCTACTAATAAAATGGCGTCATTATGATTATGACTTTTTAATGGTCAACCACTGCCAAACCAAAAATATAATGACACACCATTGAAAGAAAAGGCATAAAATGGTAATCATGAGATTACCATTTTATGCCTTTTCATATATTTTTTTAATTTTAATAAGTACAGTGACAGATTACAGATTAAGACAATCAGCACAGTTAAAAATAACATACAGTACTTACTTACATAAATCTGAAGTCCAATTATTGCTGTACACATCACTCAAAGTTTAATATGCTTCAGAAACAGAAAAGACACAGACATATGTCTGACCTATGCGGTAATCTGCTAAAGTTTTGACAGTTCCTTTGATCAGTGACCTACCATTAAAACGTCATTGTGCAGTCATTGCTTTTAATAAGCTTGATATTGTCATTCTACCAGAACCGCCCCCTTTGCTAGCATTGAAATAAATGCATGTTGCAACGAAATTTGGTGAAGGTGAAGATAACCTGTTCACGGCCGCAATGGAGGATGTCTTCAAGGTTCTGGACTGGAGTGGATTGGGCATTAATGTCAATGGTTAGTACATCACTCATCTTCGGTTTGCCGACGACATAGTAGTCATGGCTGAGACTACGGAAAAGCTCAGCACAATGCTCAATGACCTCAGTAGAGCTTCCGGAAGAGTGGGTCTTAAAATGAACATGGACAAAACTAAAGTCATGATAAACAACCATGTAGCACCCTCTCCTATCAAGATTAGAGACTCTATACTCAAAGTTGTGGATGATTACATCTACCTTGGACAGTACAGTCCAGTTGGTAGATCTAATTTCGAGAAAGATGGCCGTTGGGGCAGAAAGGTTCTGGAGTGGAGACCGCGTACCGGAAGACGCAGTGTCGAAAGGCCCCCTACAAGGTGGACCGATGACCTGGTGAAGGTTGCGGGAATCCGATGGATGCGAGACGCACAGGATCGTTAATTGTGGCGACATTTGGGGGAGGCCTATGTCCAGCAGTGGACGTCTGTCGGCTGAAATGATGGTGACGATGAACAAACATTTTGTGTAGTATTGATCTTTTCCCGGTGCTTTTTGACAGAGTAGTATGTATTTAAAAGTTTTTATTAGTATGTTTACCACTTGTCTAGTACTCAAACCACAAGCTCTGCTTACTTTGTCTTCAAGGTTCTGGAATGGAGAGGCCATTCCAGAATCTTGAAGACATCCTCCATTGTTGCCGTGAACAGTTTCGGAGAAATAACGTCTCCCTGCCCCATGCCTCGCTGCAAAAGAATAGGTTTCGAGGTCTGGTCTTGTCGTGTCGAGTCGGACTGACATGGTGGCGTTTTTGTACAAAAACTTCAGCACTTCGATGTACCGATAGTCAATTTGGCACCGTTGGAGAGACTGCAGTACAGTCCAAGTTTCAATCGAATCAAAGGTTTTCTTGTAATAGCCATCCTAATCTCGTACAGGCTGACGTCTGGGATATCTTCGGTATAGTGTCGAGTCAATCTAGCTCTTGGGTCGTTTGCTAGATTTGCAGCGGGTTTAGTGATAGACGTGTATAACTGTACATACAAAGCCTCGATCTCTCCCAGAAGCTCCGATTTGGCGGATATGACTCTGCCATCGTCGGTCTTCAGTTTCGTGAACTGGCTTTGCCCAATAGACAGACCTCGTGCAAATACTTTAGAGCCCTTATTCCGCTCAATCGCATCCTTAATTCTTGCGGTATTAAAGCGGCGAAGATCGCGTTTCAGAGACTTCGAGATTTGTCTATTGAGTTGCAGGTACATGCACGCATCGTCTGAAGACTGCAAAACCATTGCACGCCTCTTCTTCATTAGCTTGAGGATCGGACCAGAGAGCCTCTTGTTCTTATTTGTACGGTGAGTCTTGAAAAACTTAGACCCGAACGTATGGACAGTTTCCACGAACTCATCGATATATTCGTCCACGGAGCTTCCTAGGCACTCGAAATGATTGTGGAGTTCGAGCTGAAAGCTCTCGGGGTTTTGGATCTGGATCTATGCTGGACGGAGCGTAGACTTCATCAGTCGAGACCTTTCAAGCTTAATATTAATATTCAATGTGCCTCTTACCACGCAGTGATCGCTTCCAGTTTTCACCGCGTTGATCACAGAGACATCATTGAATATTTGCTTTTTCGTCGACAGGATGAAGTCAATCTCATTTCTAGTTGCACCGTCAGGACTTTGCCAGGTCCACCTTCTATCTAGCCAGAAAGTGTCCCCGGTGATTCCGATGTCCAAATCCAAATTGCCTCACTCGCAGCTCGTCACCGTCTCGTTTGCCCAGTTTCGCGTTAAAGTCCCGCATGACCACGGTGAAGTGAGTCTTATAACCATGCATGGCTCTGGATACATCCTCATAGATGGTCTCTACTTCATCGTCGGGGTGTGTCGAGGTCGGGGCATAAACCTGTATGACCTTCAGCGAACATCTTGAAGATATTCTGAGTATAAGGTACGCCACCCTGGTCGACACACTCTCGATCTTCACCACATTGTTCACAAGGGACCTGTGGACGAAAAATCCGACACCACCCTGGGACTGCCAGTCACCCTCCCGTAAATAGAGCAGATTACCGGATTTGAGAATTATCGTATCCTCCCCTGTCTTCGGACTTCAGATAATCCCACAATACTCCATCGTAACCTGCTCAATTCCTCCTCAACTTCTCGTCAGTCCTCAGTGTGCGCGCGTTAAAAGTTGCCAGGTCCAGTCGTTTTATAAATGGGTAGCCAGATCCCATCTAGAGATCCTGTGCACCCCTTGCCTCGTCGTGGCCTTGACCGCTACCGGAGTCAAGGGTAGACAGGCTGCCGGGCACTAGGGGCCATTTTTTTCATTCATAATGTTTGTTATTCATTCAAATTTATTTTATCACCTTCAAAGTACAGACAGACGGACAATAAAGTGATCCTATAAGGGTTCATACATTTTTAAGGTTCCGTACAAAGGAAAAACTTTGTACGGAACCTTAAAAATGTATGAAATCTCACCCGCCTCCCTTCTGCCTAAGAATCTATCCGTATGGTTGATGGTTGACCACTGTTATTAAGTAGTGGTGATTGAAATGTTTGTTGCAGAGCGAGCATGTCGGGCATGTTGGAGCTGGCGGCGGCGCGCCACGCGGGCGCTCACGACCCGCACGACCCGTGCGCCTCGCACGATCACGCCATGGTGGTCAGTATGCGCCAGTGCCGCACCTACAAGCAGCCAGAGATATTTGTCACTTCACAAGACTTCTTCCCAGTTGAAACGCTAGCAAGTGGTAGAGGGCGGGTGGTTTGCCTAAATATGCGACTTGCCAGATTTGAATATAATTTTAGATTATGTCGGTTCCATGTTCAAATCACATTATTGACTAGCGGGTTATATCAGCCCCCTTAGCCAAGTTACAATCGTATCGTTTGCGCTTAACGCCTCGAGTAGGCCATGCCTCCGATTCCTTTGTTCTGACGTCATCTCAACGCTCAGTCACGTGGTCAGAACAACGAAATCGGAGGCGTGGCCTACTCGAGGCGTTCGGCGCGAATGTTACGATTGTAACTTGCCTGGGGGGGCTGGTTATTATCTAATTAAAAGTAGAATGTCATTGTCCGGCTATAGCGGGCCGCAGCGTGTGCTCGCCTCCTGCCTAGCACCTGGTAATTATGACGTAATTTAGGTTGGGTTTATGGAACATATAATTTGACATTGTCGACCTTTCGCGCCATAGTCCTTGGTACAGGCCATGGTCCGAAGCGAGGAGGAAGGAAAGCGGACGCCTCCTTTTGCGAACCAGTAATGCTAGCGAAGGAGGCGGCCGCACGCGTGAAGGAAATTCATTTTTTTAAGGGGCTCCTATTAGCCGATGACCTTGAGCATTTGTCTATCCCTCTTCCCCTATATTATTACACTTGAACGATAAATCTACGTTAATACTGTAGCGTTTTGACGAGAAAAATGACGTACGTCCACCCGTTCAAGGACTTGCAAGCACCGGACAGGCCTGTCGACATCGACGTCGAGGCAGAGTGGCTCCGGGAGGCCATGTCACAAATATGCGACGTGGCAATGCCCCGAGTCCGGCAAGAACGTGCTCGGCGCCAGGTGTACTGGTGGTCGCCGGAGATTGCTGCACTGCGTAGTGTGTGCAATACCGCGCGGCGCCGGTACGCCAGACATCGCAGGCACCGCATCCGCCCGCCGGATGCAGAGGCTAGAGAGGCGGAGCTGTACGAGGGATACAGAGCGGCGAAGCGCACCCTCCAAGCGGAGATAAAGCGGGCCAAGTTGGAAGCCCGCAACGTGTGGCTGGGGACTCTAAACGGAGACCCATGGGGACGCCCCTACAAGTTGGTGCGAGACAAGCTCCGCCCTTGGGCTCCCCCGCTGACGCAGAGTCTCCGGCCCCAGCTTGTGGAGGGTGTGGTGAGCGCTCTGTTCCCCGCGCGAGGAGAACACTCTCCCCCGCCCATGGCTCCGCCTCCTGCGGTGTCCGACGTGGACCACGACGGCGACGGCGACGACAATGTTCCAGAGGTGACCAAGGTAGAGATGAGTGTGGCGGTTCGAAGGCTGAACGCCAAGAATACTGCCCCAGGACCCGACGGCTTGCCTGGAAAAGTCTGGGTCCTGGCCGTGGAGGAACTCGGGCCTCGACTAAGGGGGCTCTTAAGCGCATGCTTGGAGAGGGGCCAGTTCCCACTTCGCTGGAAGACGGGGAAACTGGTCCTCATCGCGAAGCAGGGGCGCCCTGCGGACTCGCCGTCTGCGTACCGGCCCCTCGTGCTGCTCGACGAGGTGGGCAAGCTCTTTGAAAGAGTTATTGCAGACCGCCTCGTCGCGCACCTAGTACGGGTGGGGCCGGATCTGGCGGACGGCCAGTTCGGCTTTCGCAGGGTACGCTCCACGGTGGACGCTATCATGCGCGTGCGAGCCCTCACGACGGGGGATGCGGTATCCCAGGGCAGGTGTGTCTTGCAGGTGTGTATTCCCTGCCCTGGAGTAGCATTAGGAGGGCACTCAGGTATCACCGGTTGCCCGACTACCTCTGTCGTATGATCGAGGCCTACCTGACGGACAGGTTCATCATCTACCTCGGTCACCAGGGAGAGTGGAAACGGCGAGAGATGTTGTGCGGTGTTCCGCAGGGATCGGTACTAGGACCGCCCTTGTGGTACATCGGGTACGACTACGTGCTGCGCGGCGACCTCCCTGACGGGGTTAGCGTCGTCTGTTACGCGGACGACACGCTGGTTCTGTCGCAGGGAGAGTCGTACCAGGCGGCGGTCGAACTAGCGACACGCGGGGTTGCGATAGTCGTGGAGAGGATCCAGCAGTTGGGACTCGAGGTGGCACTGCACAAGTCCGAGGCCATGTGCGCCACCACCGGGTTCCCAAATAACGGTAGGAGGAGTTCACATCGGCGTCGGGTCGACGATGAAGTACCTGGGACTCGTCCTCGACAGCCGATGGAATTTCGAAGAGCACTTCCGGCGTCTGGCTCCCAAACTGGATCGGACTAGGGCTGCCCTTATGCGGGTTTTGCCTAACCTAGGGGGTCCAGACGCCTCCTATCGGAGGCTCTACGCAGGAATCGTTAGGTCCACGGCCCTTTATGGGGCGCCGGTATGGGCGCCGTCGCTGCGAAAACGACCGGCGGCCAAGCTGAACGCATGCCAGAGGGTCATGGCCATCCGGATGGTGCGGGGATATCGCTCGGTTTCCCATGAAGCGGCAAGCCTCCATGCTGGCCAGCCACCATGGTATCTGGAGGCAACAGTCCTTGCACGCATGCACGATCTGCGCGTGGAGATGCAACTCCGGGGCGAAAATCCGCTGCCGCGCCAAGTTGTGGCATGGCGGGAAGAACTCCGGCGGGATATTATGGTGGAATGGCGACAGCGACTATCGCAACCCAGCGCTGGGCACGCCACAATTATGGCGGTAAGTCCCCTCTTTGAGGAATGGCTGGAAAGACCACATGGCATCCTTACCTACCGCATGACGCAGGTCCTCACCGGACATGTTAAGTTCGGGAAGTTCCTGCACCGAATTCGTGCGGAAGACACGCCCGGGTGTCGCCACTGTGTGGAACGCCCGGAGGACACGGTGGAGCACACGGTGGAGGTGTGCCCCGTTGGGCAGAGCAACGCCATGTCCTCGTGGGGGCGATCGGCGTCAGTGATCTCTCGCGCCGGGCATTGGTACAGGCCATGGTCCGGAGTGAGGAGGAGTGGCAGGCGGTCGCCTCCTTCTGCGAAGCAGTAATGCTAGCAAAGGAGGCGGCCGTCGCGTGAGGCAACGGCAACGGTCCTCACGCCCCTACCGCCGCCGGGATTCCGATCCCGATTTCCGGCCACCGTAGGCGCGGTCTGGCGGACGGCGAGCAATGGGTGGCTCGCCGTTCGATCGTCCGGTAATCGTCCGGACCGAGCTCAAGTTGTTGACGGCGTGTAGTGTTCCACACGCGCCTCAAGGAGATGTCAGCGAAACCGTGGGGGCCCAGCAGGGTCGAAGCCTACTGGGGCCACGGGTAGTGTGAAAGCGAAGCCCGGGGCCCCGGGATGAAGGCAAAGAGGGAACAGGAGAGGGTTTTTCGTCAGTAAAAGTCTGACACTATCTCTCGCTCCACCCAAGAGCGAGATTTGTCATTAGATGATTTTCAATTTTTTTGAAAACCCGTTCAAGGACTAGTGTGACCTATGATTTGATATGTTGACGTCGTGGTTTACATAATTTGTTAAGTCAAACGGGGTGAATAGAAACGCAGGGGTGAATGGAAACAAAACTTTGACTAAGATTTTTACTTATATATATTATTATATTTTTAGTTTCAATAAAGTAATGCGTTTTAATATACCATTTTTATAATTTTGAGTACTCAAATACTGTAAACAATTTTTCAATAACGTGACAATCCTCATTAAATTTTTGATTCTATTCACCCCGTTTTACGGTACCGAGAATTGAAAAAATGCTAATATCTCAAAACAAAATTACTGTCAGTAAAAAAAAGTATTTGTACAATATTTATAATCTCTATAGTCATTAATACCTGACTATAGAGAACTATAATAGTCAGGTATAAATTTCATGTTGGTAGGTAATAATTGCTTAGGTAAAAAAGTTGAAACACAAGCAATAAACGTAAATAGTATTTTTTTTGTAGTTTGTAGAACCATAAATGAAAAAAAAAAATGTACAAAATAGAATAAGTACCATGAATAAAAGTGTTGCATGTATTTTTTTTAGAATTTTATGATGCTCTTTTAAGATACTTTATACAAGTTGAAAAACGGCAAAAGTTTTGACGATTTCTTGTGTGTGTTTTATAGTAATAGGTCAATTAATACTAACATTTATTGATTTGGATGTAGGTTTTTATTTTATTTAGAATCCCCCTTATTAGGCCGTATTACCTGAACCTACTAAGAATATATTATGCTAAGATCATATTATATGATGTTGAGTTCCTTTGTGTATTTCCTAAAGTAAAAAATATATTTGTGCAGTTTCACTCGTGCGTGTGCGCGGAGATCCTGTTTAAAGGCTGGAACACAAGCAACGAGCTGCAGCTGTTTGGCTCGTCGCTGGCCATCTTCGTGGCGGCCGTGCTGTACGAGGGCTTCAAGTACTGGCGCGAGACGCTGGCGAAGCCCACGAGTGCGCTCTCCGATTCGCAGCAGAGCATCGCCAAGCACGAGCTCGGCGCGGGCGCGGGGCGCTCGTTTAGGTGAGTCGTGCCACCTGCGCCCGTCTGCGTGGCGAGTGTCGCCCGTGCTAACCCACCCTTCCGATCCCAGGGCGCTGCTGTGCTCGGGGGCGCACATCGTGCAGACGGCGCTGCACGCGCTGCAGTCGACGCTGAGCTATCTGCTGATGCTGGTGTTCATGACGTACAACGTGTGGTTGTGCCTGGCCGTGGTGCTAGGCCTCACGCTCGGTTACTTCCTGTTCGGCTGGCGGCGCGGCGCGCTCAATGACCCCAACGAGCACTGTCAATGACGCAGTGACGCATCTCGCATCACGCGCTCTGAGTCCCCGAGCAGTGCGTGGCGTCACACCGGGCCGCCATGTGGCTTACTCGGTTACGATACTCACTAATATTATAATTATATACATATTTAAATACACTTGACATATAAACAAACTTCTTCTCCTTATCCCTTTCCTCATTCTTCTTCTTCTATAGGTACTTACTTAAGCAGTCATATTTAGATCCATCCGTCGTCGCGTGGGGGAAGCGGGCTCAAATTTTTTATATTATGTACCTGCTTAATTTTATTTCCCAGTTTATGTCGGGAGGGCAATTAATTTAAAATTTGTTTTTTATTTAACATTTTTAAACGTTTCAAAACATGTGTTACTAGTAGAAACAGACACATGTTGGTACAATACGTATTATGACAAGAGTTCACGATGGCCAGAAGATTTATTCCCTTTTCATTTCTTCTTCATCGTCAAGTTTCAACCATTGTATTGTACTTATATATTATTGAGACCATTTAAATCTCCTCAAACACGAGACGTGTGCTGTAACTGTAAGCTAGTGAAGAGTTTGGTATCCTGCAGATTCTATGAAAGGTCATGCTGCAGCGTCAGGTCAAGGTTACCATGTTGTTGCAGTATCATCTATTACTTATTCTGTGGTATCTCGATCAATTAGACTAATATGGACGTTGCGCAACGACATTCCTTCATCATCTTCACTAGAAAAGATCTGATGAAATCAATGATGCTCTTGAAAATATCATATAATACATATAAAATATGACATAACAAACCTATTTATATACATTGACATAATAATAATATATTTACAAAATTTGACTTAAATAAAAACATAATTTAATAATAATGACGATAAAAATAAATAAAATACCTGACATCATTTATCTATACATATACACAGACATAATAATAATACACATACATAATTTAATTGACATAAGAACATAATTTAATAATAACGACGTTAAAAAATTAATAAAAATATCTGACGTAAACCTATTTCTTATCCACAAACATAATAAAATAATATGCATATATAATTAAACATTTTATTGTCAAATCACCATTGGGGTCCTCGCAGTCGGTGATCAATGTTATGAACGGTGAAAAGATAGGTTTTAGATGTACACCTAGACAAGTGAAGTCTATAATCAACTCAATGACTAGAGGTAAATCTCCCGGCCATGACGGGTTGAGCATTGAACATCTGCAGCATGCTGGGCCCCACTTACCGAGATTGTTGGCTATGCTGTTTAACCTTTGTCTGAGCCACTCTTATCTGCCTGAAGAGATGATTAAGACAATTGTTATACCTATTGTTAAAAATAAGGCAGCTGACCTATCAGATAGAAATAACTACAGGCCTATCTCTCTTGCCACAGTGGTGTCGAAGGTGTTTGACAGCATGTTGAACTCACAGCTGACCAAACACATTGAACTTCACGACAATCAGTTCGGTTTCCGGGGCGGACTATCCACTGAAAGTGCGGTATTGTGTGTTAAGCATGCTGTCAAATACTACACAAGCCATCAAACTGCAGTTCACGCGTGCTTCCTTGATCTTTCGAAAGCTTTTGACCTGGTTTCCTATGATATTCTATGGAAAAAGTTGGAAAACACTAGTTTCACCAACAGAACTCATCAACATCTGTAAGTTCTGGTACGGAAATCAGATCAATTGCGTGCGATGGTCGGGAACCATGTCTCAATCGTACAGGTTGGAGTGCGGGGTGAGGCAGGGTGGATTGTCCTTGCCAACCCTTTACAACCTTGGGCACGCCTTAATTATGGCGATAAGTCCCCTCTTTGAGGAGTGGCTGGAAAGACCTCACGGCGTCCTTACTTACCGCATGACGCAGGTCCTCACCGGACATGGTAAGTTTGGGAAGTTCCTGTACCGGATCCGTGCAGAAGAGACGCCCGGGTGCCACCATTGTGTGGACCGCCCGGAGGACACGGTGGAGCAAACGGTAGAGGTGTGCCCCGCTTGGGCAGAGCACCGTCGTGTCCTCGTGAGGGCGATCGGCGGCAGCGATCTCTCGCGCCGGGCCTTGGTACAGGCCATGGTCCGGAGCGAGGAGGAGTGGCAGGCGGTCGCCTCCTTCTGCGAAGCAGTAATGCTAGCAAAGGAGGCGGCCGATCGCGTGAGGCAACGGCAACGGTCCTTACGCCCCAACCGCCGCCGGGATTCCGATCCCGATTTCCGGCCACCGTAGGCGCGGGCTTGCGGACGGCGAGCAATGGGTGGCTCGCCGTCCGATCGTCCGGTAACCGTCCGGACCGAGCCCAAGTCGTCGACGGCGCGTAGTGTTCCACGCGCGCCTCAAGGAGATGTCAGCAACCGTAGGGGCCCAACAGGGTCGAAGCCTACTGGGGCCATGGGTGATGCGAAAGAGATCCCCGGGGCCCTGGAAAACAAATGGCAAAGAAGGAACAGGAGTGGGTTTTTAGTCAGTAAAAGTCTGACACTATCTCCCGCTCCGCCCAAGAGCGGGGGATGTCATGAGATGATTTTCCCACCCGAAAAAAAAAAAAAAAAAAAACCCTTTACAACCTGTATATGAATGATCTGATTGTGGCACTCAGTAGCACTCGGGTAGGTTGTCACATAGACGGAATTAATGTAAACAATATAAGCTATGCTGATGACATGGCGCTGCTGAGTGATTCGGTATGTGGCATTAAGAAACTGCTGACCATCTGTGAAGCATATGCCCACGAACACGGATTAAAATATAATCCACTCAAAAGTGAAGTCATGGTCTTTGAGGCCAGAGGGAGCAGTACAGGTGACGTGTTTCCCAATATTACGCTTAATGGTACAGCTTTGCGTAGGGTGTCTAAAGTTAAGTACCTAGGACATTTGCTGCCTCTGACCTCAAGGACAATGATGACATTGAGAGGGAACGGAGGGCGCTGGCAGTGCGGGCGAACATGATAGCTCGCAGGTTTGCACGTTGTTCGACAAATGTCAAAATTACACTTTTTAGGTCTTATTGTACTTCATTCTATACGTGCAGCCTGTGGGCCGATTATACCCAAAAGTCTTACAGTGCCCTCCGAGTCCAATTTAATAATGCGTTCAGGATGCTGATGGGGCTGCGGCGATTCTGTAGTGCATCAGGGATGTTTGCTGAACATCGCGTCGATTGCTTTTACACTACGATGCGTAAAAGATGCGCATCTCTGGTGCGTAGAGTGCGGGGCAGCGCCAACAGCATCCTTAGCATGATCGCTAGTCGACTGGACTGTTGCTACATGAATCATTGTTCCGCCATTTGTCATGGAATGGCACAATAGTGATAACTACATGTTTTGTTGTGGGTAGTTTTAAGTATTACTAACACTAGTCTATAAGAACATTGTTACTAACAAATTGGACAACAAATTGGTGTGAAATAAAGTGTTTATTATTTTTATAATTTTATTTGAATAATTTAATAATAATAACGTTAAAAGATAAACAAACATACCTGACATAATTTACTCATACTTATACACAGACATAATTATTATAATGATGTACATGCATAATTTAACGTATCACATTCTAAATATAATTCTATTGAATTGCGTAAATTACTACCTAACTCTCTTCCTCTCTCCTAACTTTGCTGTGCCCGCCAGGGTCCATATTGGTCTGTGAAAATTTTTCGACACCATCTATGTATACATATGGATTGCAATAAAGTATTGAGTATTGAGTAATATCATATCATTACCATCAGGTGAGATAGTGGTCAAACGTGAGCCTATCCATATTAAAAAAAAAATAACAAAAAGTGGGCTAAATGTTATGGACACTTACTGAGCCCAAATAAATCTGAAGCACTTGTTATTGGTGGCAAATACATAATTAGATCACCAGCCACTCCCGCCATTAATGTATGTTTCGGTGCCATCGGTGCCCATATATATAATGCAAAAGTGCTAAATCCTTGGCGTCTATATGGACTCTAACCTATCATGGGAGGTTTATATTGCTGATATGAGTAAGAGGATACGGTTTTCAGTCTCTTAAACGTCTCCAGGAATTCTTGCCGTTTCACACTAAGATTGCTCTTGCTCAATATCTTCTTCTAACGTTCATAGATTATACAGATGTCAGTTTTCTAGATACTACGGAGGTACTTTTAAAAAAACTACACCGACTGCAGAATTTATGCATCCACTTTGTTTTTGGCCTCTGCAAATACGATCACGAGTCTGAGTTTCGGACCAGATTTAAGTGGCTGCTAATTCGGCGTCGTGCGCGAGGAAACTTTTCCTTCTCTACATATACCTAGGTAGGTAAGTATATTATCTTGCACAATCCCAATACTAGGAACGCTATAAAGACCTCGTCCCGAGGGGTGAACCCTATCGCACTACTACTTTTCTTCTCGTTTGTGCTTCGCGTCAGACTTCGAACCGTTATGATGGGTCCTTTTTAACACGCTTTTATTAGTTTCACCTGTATGTATGTATGTTTGTTTGTTTGTAACCGACCCCTTTGAGCTCGATTTTGTCCTACTTTGTTTGTAACTGCAGTGCACCTCTGGAACTCTCTCCCTAATTCCCTTCACGACAGTCCTTCTCTGGATGTTTTAAAAGGAAAATTAAGAGCTCTTCCTTTCACCATAGACATAATATTAGTATATATTGGTATTTATTAGTATGTATATACACTTCTCATCAGAAAAATCGAAACACTTCCGTTTTTATGGTTTCTGTCCTAATTGAACCCAAAAGAGTTTTCATTCTCCATCCTCTTTTCTGATGAGTGTAAAATTATGCTGTATGGTAACAACGGAAGGTCTGCAGAAGAGATGGAGAACGCTTTGCACAATGCTGCATTGAAGAAAAGGTCAGCTATGATGGCGGTTCGTGGACGGTTTGGGGAGGAATCAGCGCCGACTGTTAGACAGAGCTTGTCTTTGTGTCTGGCCACGTCTGCCTGCACTAAACAGTCATCAGTATCGATCAGTGTCTTGCGCCTCACGTGATGCCCTATGCACATTTTACTGGCACTGGTGGATTCATATTCATGCACGACAATGCTAGGGTTGACTCAGCGAGCGTCGTACGAGATTATGTTACCGAAGTCGGTGTCTCCATTATGGAATGGCCAGCAAGAAACCCGGACATGAATCCGATTGAACATTTATGGGATGAATTAAAGAGACGAATTCGTGCAAGAAATCCTGACCCAGAAACACTTAGCCATCTGCAAAATGCAATCCATGAGAAATGGAATGGAAAGCCACAACATTTGATCGCGACTCTCATCCGTACGATGAAGAACCGTATGGAAGCAGTAATAAGAGCTCGGGGAGGGAATACAAGTTATTAAATAAACGATTCTTAGCTTTTATTTCTTTTACGTGTTTTTTTATCAATTTCCTCCATACTCCATACTGTAGGATAAATCGAAAGACTAGTTTATTATACAGTAGGTTTTAATGTTTCTAATATTAATAACAGGTTTTTAAAGAACTAATAACATTTCATAAGCAATACGTTACACATTTATTAATAATTATAGTTAATATTCTAATAGTTTTACTCACAATTATTAACATAGAAGCAACATATTATCAAACATCAAATACCCTCAATTTATTATTTAACTTACTTGCAAATCAGAGGTTTTTAACTCCACAAACGTCGGACAGATACTGAGAGCGCAATAATGGCGATATGCCCTTTTGTAGGTATAGGGAGGGGATGTTACCATCATTGCGATCTCGGCCGTTACAAACATTTTCTTTAAATTCAAATTATTTTAGTATTGTTTTGCAGCTACTGTGTATTATTTAATGGTAACTAATACCCAAATTATTAATCGATAACCAATGTACGACTTAATATAACATAAAAGAGGTATAGAATAACACATGCTTACAGTCGGCCATCCGAGAAAATAGTACGCCCCCGTACTCAGCTGCAAAGCAATGTACAAAAACAATATAATACAAAAACAATGCAACACAAAAACAATAAATCAATAAATGCATCAATATAATACAATAATATAATCAGTATACCTTTCAATTATTTCATTTAATCTTAATATACTTAATTTTTAGACCCCATTGGCCTTCATCAGATAATAGTGCCTATTAGTCTGATCAATTAATAAATCCTATTAGTAATAATTAAATAATAGACTCATTAGTGTTAATCAAATTACAGACCCTATTTATTGGTTAACACCAAATTAAATTTGATTTACATTTATTTTATATTTGGTTTGATTAACATCAAATTACAGACTATTTATTGGTGTTAATCAATATTAGTGAATATTAGTTTTAAAAAATGTTGATAAAAAAATACAACATTCGACTGTGTTGATCATGAAACACATAACAGCAAGTTAAATATTATAGGCATTGGAGGAAAAGTACTTAATATCGTAAAGTCCTATCTTTCCAACCGTAAGCGATACACAGAAATAACTAAAATATGTTTAAAAACCAGGTGCGTTAGGTCCGAGGAAAAAAATGATTAGATTTGGCGTACCACAGGGCAGTGTGCTGGGACCTTTATTATTTCTGCTTTATATCAATGACCTGCCCCGCTGCATTGACTATCCCATGGTCTTATTTGCTGACGATAGCACTGCCTTGATTAAATGTAATGACATAAAAACATACGAACAGGACATAAATAATACTTTAGTTGACATAATACACTGGCTTGACCAAAACAATTTAATTATTAATGTACCGAAGACTACTATTATGCAATTTTATCAACGCAAGTTACCACAGTCGCTAAATTTACATTATAGTGAAGAAAAAGTAGACCAAGTACTGGTCGCAAAGTTTCTAGGAATAATGATAGATAGCCAACTAACCTGGAAGCCACAAGCAGAAGAAGTTTGTAAAAAACTAAGTTCAGCTGCTTAGGTGCTTTTCAACTTATCTAAAAAAGTAAACATGGCCACAAGACTGGTCGCATAGTCGCATCGATTTTGAGATTTGGGATATTTTTTTTGTGGAAATTGTAGTGTAAGAGAACAGGTGTTCAAGGCTCGAACGTATTAAAAACGTACGTAATATACGATGCATTAGGGCAATGTGTAACCTGAAAGTAACAGATAGTTGTCCCTTAAATTACTTACGAGTACTTTTCCGTCACTGTATATATTCGAAATTGCGGTTTTTGTGAAAAACAATTTGCATCTTTTCAGTACAGTGTCCGAAAACAAAAGGGAGCCAATAAGAACGCAGTACAAAACCACGCTACGTATTGGTTGTCATAATACTGCCTAATTGAGAAAGTGTTTCGTGTATGGGCCCGTCAATATTTAATAAAATTCCCGATGATTTTAATAATGAAATTATTACACTTTTTAAGAAGAAATTGTCAGCTTTATTCATTTCAAAATGTTATTATTCGATCTCCGAATTTCTAAATGATAATAATTTATTTTATTGACACTTTGACATTATTATCATTCTTTTATGACATATTATTTTGTGATTACTAATGCGAACAATTTTTATAATTATTTTGACACATTATTTGAATTTGACATATTACACATAATTATTAAATCATTAATTTATATTCAAAAGGTAATTATATTGTAATCAGATGTTATGTGTCCATTGAATTCAAATTAAATAAAACTGTTTTGCATGCCTACTTTAAGGTAGTTAGTAATGGATCCTTGTACATTTTTTTTTAACTTTTTTATCATTTACCTACTAACTGAGCAAATAAAAATTATTATTATAGTATTAATCGAACAATAGACTATCGGTCTACATACATATAATCCTGAACTGCAAAAATGTATGAATCAATCGATTACAATTTTAAATATTATTTCTCAGAGTCTTTACCGTGGTCTGCTACTGCAATAATACTAGAGTATAGTTTTTGTTTCCCTTTCTCCCAATGAGTAATTTTATAAGGGCCTTGATGATTAGGGATTAACTTTTTTTTTACTACCACCAGTAGATGGTATTTGGCGTTCCAGTCTTACTAAATCCCCGATATTTGAACTTGTAGTATGGCAACGTGATTTATCAAAACTGGCTTTTTGGGCCGCTTGTGTGGAATCAATATGAGAAGAAACCTCGAGTCGAATTTCTTCGAGGCTTTTGGCACATTCTTTTACTTTGTGTAACCCACAGAAATATAAACTTGCACTAAAACGGCTTATTCGGGCAAATGGCCGTCAGTTTTAAACTTGCGAGATTCGCGTTAAGTGATCGTAAACAAATTTAAAATGACTGGCCTGTTGGTCTAGTGGTTAGTGACCCTGACTACTATGCCGGAGGTCGTGGGTTCGATTCCCACCCAGGACAAATATTTGTGCGATGAGCACGATCATTGTTCTGTGTCTGGGTGTAATTTATCTATTCATGTATGTATTTACAAATATATAAGTATGTTTATCAGTTGTCTAGTACCCATAACACAAGCTCTGCTTAGCTTGGGACTAGACGGCGTTGTGTGATAGTTGTGGAATATTATTATTATTATAATAAAATGCCGTGTTGTTCAGTGGTTTCGTGCAAGAACCGAAGCGATAAGAGAAGCCTGGGTCATCAAGGAATCTCTTACCATATGTAAGTACAAGTTTAATACTATACCTATCTTTAATCAGTAAAAACAACAAATCTTATAATCCTTGCTGCTACTGCGTTATTTTTTTTTCAAATATCAAGGCGGCTGCATTGCTCTTACAGTAAATACATTGCTCTTTAATCACTACCTAATTTTAACGCTCAGTAATCTGAACAAGCAATGTAAAAATAACATAACGATACTTTATCAGTACGGTGTATTTCATAATACGGCCGCTGTTGCGGCGAGCTAATGATGTGCCTCTATGATCTACTAATGTAGACTATCGATCATAATATCGATTGGTTCGATATCCGAAGTGAAATAATGTAAATATTTTTATGTATTTTGATTATTTTACAGAGTAGTAAAGAAATACGCAAGCAAGCAAGTCGTAAAGTTAGTTAAATTGTAAGGTAATAGTCGAAAAGCTATTTTTTTTTGGTTTCGGATATCGTATTTAATTAGTTCAACCAGGTTTTACTAAACTGGACTAGGACTGGCTAAAGTGGCCTCTTCTTTCATGGGGTACTGTTTGAAATGTTATAATAAAATACTTCCACAAATATTAGAACTCAATAAAACGAAATTTAAATCTTGTATTAAACGCACACTATGCAGGCGAGCATATTATAAGTTGGAGGATTATATTCAAGATAAAAATGCTTGGCTCAATGCTGGTCCAGCTCCTCTACCACCGAGGTATACAAATTGATTAGTTTGGAAATTATTATTATTATTTTTTAAGGTTTTTTTGGGAATTGTAAAATATTATAAGTATTGTATAATGTAGAAGCATTTATTTTCAAAGTTTGTAAATGTGAGTACCATGGAGCTATTTTATGGTTTTTTATGTTACTATTGGACTTGTTTGACATAAATGAGCACGGCAGTTGAGAGTTTGTCATGCTCACTTAAATGTCTCACTGATGGTGTGCACCACCATCGTGTGTTGGATCATTCGGTTCCCTTCTGTCGGCGACGAGGGTCCCATGTCGGCACCAGGGCGCAAGTAGTGGTTGAGACCACCTAACACGCAAGTAGTTTTTTGTCATGTTTTATATGCTTAGGATAGGATGTTTTCACTTGTTAAATGTTTATTTGGATTAATTAGTTAGTAACTCATTAGGTTTAATTGATAAAGACTGAGTTTTGCTAATTTAAGTGTATAAATAAGTAGCATCTATCGTATTTCTAAAGATTTTTATGTTTTATTGTGGTTGGCAGAATACAATTTGTGTTATTGTCTTTATTCTGTCTGTAATTAGCACCTTCATTAATTAGTGAGGTCGGGAATAACGATGTACATAAGATTCTAAAAAGTTTTTGTAAGAAAAATCGATCTTGGTGAAGAAATCGTGAAATTTATATGTTGTGGTAATGATAAGGATTTAACTTGTGTTATTACTTGTTGATAATATTCTATTACTGTTAATTAGTGTTTTTTAGTCTAATAGAATAGCTTCTATTAGTAACTATTGATCTCATTTTGCAAGGATTTAAATAAAGTTGAAATTCTAAAATGTTCGCGATCTTTTACGTAGATAATTAGAATTTGAAAATGAGACTTTTTATTTGATGACTAATTAGCAAGAACATTATGTAATTAGTTAGGATCTGTCTAGAAAATGATATTATAGCAATTAGAATCCTAATTAGAAGCTTATTGGAAAAGATATGAGAAGTTTTGTGTTCAAGAATGTGGTCGAACTAGAATATTTTATAGTTTTTGTTCTAGAAACTTTTTTATGTGCAAATATATGTGATATATTATTGTTTCATGTAAAAGTAGAGATTGTAACCGACATTTTGATGTATATATTGTCATGGTTTTGTGAAACAATAAATAAACACGGCGTCAGAAAGGGTTCGGCTGAAGCGAAATTGAAAGTAAATTTGGAGCAAAATACGCGGTTCCCGTTAACAGAACTTAGCGGGGTATATAAGACGGGCCGTTTTTCGGTCCGATGTCAGTCGAAAACGTGCCACCGAAGAGTCAAGAACACAAAGGAAAAGCTTCAAGCCGAACTCCGAAGAACCTTTTAGTCGAAAAACGTGTTTTATTTCTCTTCGGTATCCGCTCTGAGGTCCTCCTACGTGCTCCGTCGTCCATAGAAGATACGCATTCAGGGGTGCGTGGTGGCGTACGTGACCAGCGAACCAGTAAGGCAGCGTACGTCAAAAATCGGGTTGAACTGTCCCGAGGGCTCGGTAGCTGCAGGGTACAACCCGCTACCGTCAACACCTCCTAACAGGGGTTAGTCCGCCACACCTTCAAAATGGTTGAGCTGAGTGGTGCTAATATTAGCGTCATGTCCATGGAGTTTCTTGCACATTCTTCTCCATAGAGATCTACGCTTTGGAATGTGCAATTAGCATCATTTTTTTTTTCTGACTAACTGACTTCTTGACATTTCAAAAGTGCCTGTAAATGGTTTATTTGAAATAAATGCTTTTGGCGACAACCATTTTAATAAGAATGCGTTTAGGTCATACTACTTGTCCAGCGCACCTCGCACGCTTCCATATTACAGATAGTCCTCAATGCGAATGTGGACATGACTTTGGCGATCTCAACCATATCTTCTTTTCCTGTCCGATTCATGACCGTACTTCCTTTTTGAATAGTTTGATATCCCTCCGTGTCCCTTTCCCTAAATCAATAAAAAATCTTCTTTTTTCTTTTAACCCGTCCATATATAATGTTCTTTCTAATTATATTTATGACAACAATATCCATCTGCAAAAATATATAAATATTTATTAGTCTTTCAACAGACTTCTGTTTTCTTTTTTATTTCTTTATTAACTTTTAATAACTAAGTTACTTATTTTATACTTAGTTACTTAGTAGTATAGTTACTTAGTTATACTTATTTTTTTTATACATTCCTGATCCTGTATTCATGTTGTTCTAAATTCCGTTTCTTTTCATTTTCGCGTTAAATGTTTCCCTACCTTTATCTTCAAACCTCACCCAAAATAAAGTCCTATCGATAAACAACTTGACGCTGGCGGATGCACAAGAGTGCTAGCCATAACCTCTAGTCCGACGCGCTGGAAAAAAAAAAATGCTTTTGAATATTTTGTATATTATGCCTTATCTTCGTGTTATTTCCTTACTTATTTCTGATTTTGATATTTTCACTTCCTTCTTAAAGTCTTCAAAAGTTTCGAAAGCGCTACAATAATGGGCATGATTCAGAATCTAATATCGACTTTTGCTTTAAATAACATAACATGTTTTAGCTCTTATGTGTTCTCTTTATTTAACAAGCTCTGTACCGTTTTTTTTTGTTAACAAATGCCTTGCCTGGTTTTTTTTTTTTTAATGTGGAAAATCATCCAAATGACTTCTCGCGCTCTGGGTGGAGCGCGAGGGCGTGTCAGACTTTTACTGACTAAAACCACACCTGTATCCTTCAATTACCCTTTGCGTACTAGGACTACGGGTTGCCCTTTCAGAAATTCTCCGCGGTCCTAGCTAGCGGGCATCGGCCCCACTGGGCCCCTACGGTTTGCTGACATCTCTTTGAGGGGCGCGAGGATCACTACGCGCTGTTAACGACTGGGCTCGGTACGGTTAATTACCGAACAGCCGGACGGTGAGCTACCCAGTGCTCGACGTCCGCAAGCCCGCGTCTACCGTGGCTGGTAGTCGGGGTCGGAATTACGTCGGCTAGGGCGTGAGGACCTTCGTTCCCTCACGCGTGCAGCCTCCTCCTTCGCTAACATTACTGCTTCGCAGAAGGAGGCGACCGCCTGCCATTCCTCCTCGCTCCGGACCATACCCTGAACCAAGGCCCGACGTGAAAGGTCGCTGCCGCCAATTGCCTCCACGAGGACACGGCGGTGCTCCGCCCAAGCGGGGCACACCTCCACCGTATGCTCCACCGATGCCTTGCATGGTGGGGTTTAGCAGAAACTTAGGTAAAATGATAACTAAAATGTTATTTTATGTTTTCAGTTTCTCGAAAGACGCAAATTCAATAAAGCAATGGATTGATGCCACTGGAAGGCCACCTAATTGGTTCCATAAAAAAAATATAGTACCATAAGCTCAATTCACTTTCAACCAGAAATAAATAAATAAATACATAATTTTTTTTTTATTCAATAACGTTTACTAAAAATTAACATTAAGCCAACAGTAATAAGGTTTCCCATACAATTACAGTGCCTAAAAAAAATTTACTAAAACTAAAATATTATTAAAGGTGCAATTAAGCGTGGTTCGGAATAGCAGTGTTTGATAGTGGACCGCCCGATGTAGGTTAATTTAAACCTGTGTTTCAGGCCATCACTTTACAGTCCAGTTTCATTGCGACAGTAAAATTTAAAGTTACAGTAAAATTATTTTAATAAATTATATTCTATTATAATAAACAATTACGAAAATAAGCTTATAGTACATTAATACCTAAAATAATATCTATGAAATTATACAAAAATAAACACAAACGAGGAGATCAGATAACATTATGCCAATATTTCTAGAAGTTATACTGTGTCTGTGTAATTGAGTTTCACTAAATATTCTGACAAATTCTTACTACATTTTGTATACCTTAAACTATAACTATATAAACTAAGTACTTTGTTAAGCCTATTATACAGAAATGGTCCTAAGAACACGTAAAAACGCTTAGTAAAGGCATGTCTGGTTTGACGCTTTATGCAAACCAAGTCCTTCCCTCTCTTGTCAGAAGGCAGAGGGTCAAAAGGAAGTGCCGCATGCTGGTGTAGTATGTTTAAAATAAATAGTTGCCGCACTGTTAGCATATTGCACGCTATGTAGAGCTGGTGCGTAGGAAATCTAAAAGGGCGAAAGGTGGCAACCTTGAGAATTACTCTTTGAGCACGCTCTACCGGGAGTAAAATTGTTTTGGCCGCACCACCCCAAGAAGTTATGCAATATGTAAGAATGGATCGACACAAAGCTAAATAGACCTGTTTAATTAATTTGTAGTCGGCTATGTTACGTATTTTCTTTTTTTAAAACATATATTAATTTGCGCACTCTCATACACAGTAACTCGATATGTTTACGGAAATTCAGATTTGAGTCAATCGTGACACCTAGATATTTTAAATGGTCAGCTTTGGCTAGTCGGGCAAGGGCATGCAGTGTCAGCATACGTGCAGGTAATATGTGCGTGAATGTTTAGGTTAGGTTAGGGTTTTTTTTTTTTTTTTTCACTTTCTACCTCCGACGTTATCGGAGTCTATGTACGCCTGATCCTCTTTGTCATACCAGTTCTCGCTTTTGTTCTTCTCGCACGTTCATGCTGCATACTTTATCTTTCTTCATTCATCATCTTTCATTCTTTGTTCTGGGTGGGATTCCCATTACGAACCTATTCTGACTACCTTTTTATATTCATTTTTATTCCTTTTTTAATTTATTACAATGTGGGGGAAATAACGGTCAATGAGGGTCTTTTATTTCTTATACATATATCTTAATCTATCCAATTTTTCTTCATTTTCTTATGTTAACAATATCTTTTTATTTCTATTTCTACTTATACTAGTGCTTACTCTAATGACATTTTATACTTATTTCTATGCTTAATATATATATTACTATAATATACTACCAGCATACTTGCTTAAGCTGTTTTGTTTCTCTCTATTGCTTTCTGTGCAATCTTTGTGCAGTAGCCTAGAAATTTCTCCCTATCTTTTCCTCGCATCACTTCCCCCACAATATATTTGTCTAATTTTATTTCCAGAGCCTGTTCCAGTTCATATCTATCCACAGCGTGTGCAGGGCATTCCAGAAGCAGGTGTGGTACGGTTTCGTCCTTGTTTGGGTCGCAGATGCACGATGGGCTCTCCTTGCACCTGAAGCGATTCAGGTACTCGGAGAATCCACCGTGCCCCGTCATTATTTGTACCCTAATGTTGGTAAGATCCATTTTTCTTATTGTTCTATACGCTGCCACCGCATCTGGGAAAAAGATCTTCGTAACGTTGGCAGTTTGGCCGGACTTGTATCTCCGATTCCATTCGTCGAGCGTCGCCATACGTATGTGGCGCTTGACGAATGAAATCGGGCATAGATCATAGTCCGGTCTTTTTTAAGGTTCATGGCGGCCTCTTTCACCAGCTGATCCGCTCTTTCGTTGCCCTCTAACCCTGCGTGGGCCTTTATCCAGAACAAGGATACTACCTTGTTCTGGAGAGACGCAGCTGTTATATTCTCTCTGGCCTCTACCGCCAGGGGATGAAGGCAACTGGGGTTTTTTACGGTCAAAAGAGCCACCGAATGTCGGAGTCGCTGAAGACCCCAAGGTAGGCGCCGTGCTGTTCCTAATTTCCCGCGTTGCCCGGCATATCGCGAGTAGCTCAGCCTGGTAAACGGTCAACGGTAACCTGGGAGCGCCAACTTCAGGGCGCGCGTCTCGGACTCTCTGTTCCATATGGACAGCGCCACACCAACACGCCCCCCAATCTTACTACCATCAGTGAAGATTTTCACCTCTTGGTCAGAATTGGCGTCAACATCCTCCCGGTTTACCAGGCCGACGATCTTCAGGTCGCTTCGGTTCGCGGGATGCGGGGATTCCAGTGCAGAAGTCATCCGTTCCACCTCCCTGTCCCCCAATATGGCCTGTGGTATCCCTTTCTTGGCTCTATACAGTGATGCCACCTCGTGGATTCTAAGATCCAGGGGGAGTATCCCGGCTAGTAGGAGCACCGAGTTCAGTGAGACGGTTCGGTACGCCCTGCACATTTTCTGTGCTATTCCCCGCTGCACGACGCCTAACTGTTTGATCATTCTCAGTTTGTTAGCAGCATCCGCCCATGCACTGGCAGCGTACAGGACTATTGGTTCCACCGTAGCAACGTATATAATTTTAACAACCTCCGGATTTAGGCCCCAGTTTACTTTTGCCGCCCTTCTCAGCTGTCTGTGGACTGCGATCGCTTTGCGGCATACTTCCGAAACGTGCTCGTTAAACGTGAGCTTGTCGTCGATGGTGACACCCAGTATTTTAATTTTTCTGGACATAGCGATGTCGACCCCGCCCATGCTTAGGCGTGGGACGTCATATTTTAACTTCTTTGTAATGACCATCGCACTGGTCTTGTGCGGTGCGAAGTTTAGCTTGTTTTCCACGCCCCACGCCCGAACACGTTCGAGGGCGGCATTCGCCTGCCTCTCTATTTCCAATGCCGTGTCACCATCGAAGACCAGGATCACGTCGTCAGCGAAAGCTTGCGCGTAAATTCCTCTTCTGTCGAGTTCTTTGAGGAGGGGATTCAGTATGAGGTTCCAGAGAATGGGGCCTCCAATTGAGCCTTGCACGCAACCCTTCTCCGTGCTTCTCTGATGCTCAGCGCCGGCGTACCTTACCCTTACTTTCCTGTCGCGCAGATAGCTGTCGATGACCCTTCTCAGGTTGACCGGACACCTTTCCTCAGCCAGTCGGACTCTTATAATTGGCCACCAGGCGTTGTCGAAGGCTCCCTCTATGTTCAGCGATATTAATGTTATTATTTTCTTTTGCTTCAGCTTGTTGCGTATTCTTTGCATAAGGGTATAGAGGGAGTCTTCGGTACTCCTTTGTGGCATGAATCCGTACTGGCGAGTACTCATCCTCGGTGCTAAGTAGAACCTGAGTCAGGCCACCAACATCTTCTCATAGATTTTTCCAAGTACCGGCAGCAGGCCGACTGGGCGGTACGCCTTTGGTGTTGTGTAATCGGTTTTCCCTGGCTTCCGTAACATAATCACTGTTGCCTCTTTCCATATTTTGGGGAAGTGGTTAAAAGCGAGACATCTGTTGAGTATTGCCAGGAAAATTTCAGGGTCTTTGCTGATAGCACGGTTGCAAATATCGGCTGTGAGGCCATCCATTCCCGGAGCCTTCTTTGGATTGAAGGACTCGCTCGACGCCTTCAATTCGGCTATGGTGAATTGAGGGTCGTATGTCTCACCATTTTCACCTTCATTCACCTTTTCCGCCTCAATTCTGACCCGGTTGTGGTGAGGGTCGTCTGCAGCTGGGTGGTCCTCTGGATACAGGGTCTCCGCTATGTATCGGGCGGACCTTTCCGCGTCCAGCACTTTACCATCTCTCACCAGCGGCGGGTCCTCCACCCTACTCGCTGTCCTGCCTATAACCCGATAAATCCCCTCCCACACCCCCTCCCTATCCTGTTTGCAGCAGAACTCCTTCCAGCTCTCTGTTTGGGCTCTGGCTGCCTCTGACTCATACTCTTTTTTCCGTTGCAGGTTCACCTTTCGACAACCATGGATCTACGGACTGAAGCAGCACACCTGATTCTCCTCCTTTGGGTAGCTACCGCTTTTTTCAGATGTTCAAGCCTCTCCGACCACCACGGCAAGGTAAGTTTTTCTACTTGTTTTTTAATTGGCATGGATGCTTTGCATGCTTTTGTAACAATATCTGTGTAATTATTTACTATTTTATCTAATTGCTCTATATTGATTGTTTTTTCTATTTCTTCCTTTGTGATTTTGTGTTCTTGGCTCAGCTGGGTGAGTTTCGCATGAAACTCAGGCCAGTTGGCCCTTTTTTGTATTAAATATTCTAGTGGTTCTTTCTACCTTTAGCCCTTTTGATTTAGTCTGTAAAATTTTGAAGATAATGCCGTTGTGGTCGGAACTGCTTAGGCCCTCGACGTTTTTCCAGTCTGCTACCTTGTCGAGGATATTTGCCGAACAAGTTGTTATGTCGACATAGCTGCTGTAGCGTTGTCCTTCCCTGACTGTGTCGAAGGTTGGGATATCTCCTTCGTTTAGTATTATGCAGCCCAAGCTCCCCGAGAGTCCCACATACCTCCTCTCCCCTGCGGTCGACTGTGGGGCTGCTCCACCAGGTGCTTTTTGCGTTTGCGTCGCCTCCAACGATTATGGGCTTAGAGCCATTTGTGGCAATTATTTCTTTGAGGTGGTCTAAATAGGGCTCCACTGGTTTGTCCGGTTCAAAGTATATGGACGCCAGAGTGATCTCCCAGGCACTGGTCTGGATACCCACCACAACGATGTTATTTGTGGTGAGTTTTGGGTACTGCTTTATGTTGAGATTGCTATCTAAGACAGCGATTGCAGCCTTAACGATCCCTTCTTCATTTCCAGTGTTCTGGAAGATCCTTACACCCTTGTGGCTCTTCATTGTCCTGCTCCCCCCTATATATGGCTCTTGCAATAAGGCTACGGCTACCCCCCGTTTTTGTGCCTCGAGCAGCAGCTCGATTGTTGCAAGCCTTTTTCGTTGGAGGTTCGCTTGCATATAGCTATATGTGGTAGTGGCAATGTTGGCGTCAACAGTATGCGACGGTCGACCGGGCCAATTCGTCCCACCGGCGGCGCACAGGGCACCCGGAGCTGAAGGCATTGTGCTCTGTCTGCGTCAGTTTCGCCTTTTTGCAGTTTCTGCAAGCGGGTGGCTCCTCAGCTAGCCAGTCCGCGCACTCTGTTCTCAGATGGGGACCACCACAGTGGCTGCAAGCGACTGTAGTCTCTTGGCAGTGCTTTCTGCCGTGGCCATACCCCAGGCAGCGCGTGCACTGGACTAGTGGAGTATGGTCTTCTGCTCTGACCCGCTGGAGATCAATGTAAACATAGCCCCTCTCCGTCATCCGCCTCCAGACATTGGGTGACACGCTTATAATTACGTGGCTGGCGTGAGGGTTTCTGGCTCTTCTTCTATATTTTACTGCTATCCTGTCCTCCCCCTCAACCAGGCCGCGGAAAACAGCCCCGTTCTGGTTCCTGAGAGCCTTGAGGATGTCCTCATCAGTATTTACTGACAGGACATCCCCAAGCCTGATCAGCGGGTCCTTGTTTTCCACGTCCTCGATGGTGAGGCTACCTCCTTCTTTCCCTATTCTTTCCTTCACCTTATCCCGTTCTTCCTTGGATCCAAACCCCATTATTACTTTCCTATTTTTAGCTTTTCTTACCCTCTCCACCTTTACCCATCCTTCCTTAGCATCTATGGCCTTTCTAACTCTTTCGAGCATCTCCTCTCCTGTTTCCGTCGCCACGGTCGAGGCGACCGCGACCGAGTGCAGCGTACGCTTTTGCAGCGTCCCATCACTCCGGGCCGCGGTCACCCCGGCGTATGAAGGCGTTTCTGTCTTTTCTATCTTTTCAACGTGCCTTTCGATCGTAGCCTTCAGTTCTTCTATTTTCCTGCCGCTTTCCCTTATCAGGTTGGTGTGCTCCATCAAACATTCCATTAGTAGGCTTTCGCCGGGGGTAGGGGAGGGAGAAGGGGTGAAGTCAGGAGGTGAAGCAGCACATGCTGCCACTCCCTCCACCACCCGCCCTCCCCCCGTTGTACGTTGCTTCGTCTTGAGCTCCGACTCAGCTTCCTTGACCAGTTCGTGAAGCCGTGCGAGTGCCTTCTCGAACGCTTCTTTTATTTCCGTCTTTAGGTTTCTCGAGTTCCTTAAGTGGGCCTTTGCCTTATTTAGACATGCAGCCGCTTCCATCGCTCTACTGGTATAGCGTTTTGGGGGAGACTCCTCGTTTCCCACTGACGCCCTGTGCGTGGCGGTGGAGTTTCCATGTTTGAGTGCAATTCCTGTTGCGGAAGGCACAGGTTTTGCAGCCACCTTTGTTGTTGCTGCAGGGCCTGCCTGCATTGTCACATTGATCCTTGCTGCTTGGTTACCTGCTTTTGTAGTCGGCTCCTCACTTGGCATGGTGGCCTCCCACCTGTCGATGCTTTTGCGAACGGCCTCCTTTGGGGGTGACCTATTGCTCTCTGGTTTTTTGACAGGCGTGCGGTGCCCAAACATTTTGGGAATGTGATGCGGAGGGGGCAGATAATTTTGTAAAAGTTGTAAATAGTGGCCCCTTTGCTATAACCGCTAAAAGATTGCACAGGTAGAGTCAATGTATATATTGAGTCTCTGACTCTAGTCAGTACATAAACACACAAATAAAGAAAACAAAATTAAAAACAAAATTGAGAGAAAAAAAAAAACTATGTAGAGTCGTTTTTCTACACCAATATATGTCCTGAAGTTAGTAAAGTTAATGTTACTTCAGTGTAAAACCAAAGTAAACTTCTATTTAGTCACTCTACTATGATCAACTCTACTATGATCACTGTGTGCCGTGTAGTAGTTTTAGTCTACTTAAATCTATTTGCAGGTGGAAATTTACAAAAATTTATATAAACACGTTTTGGCTCTATGTAGA
This sequence comes from Mythimna pallens, assembly GCA_961205895.1. Classification (NCBI taxonomy): domain Eukaryota; kingdom Metazoa; phylum Arthropoda; class Insecta; order Lepidoptera; family Noctuidae; genus Mythimna; species Mythimna pallens. The sequence goes on from OY540829.1 coordinate 26,413,023, forward strand.
GTCTCTAGACTAAATCCAAAAATTTCTTAAGACTATTTTCTATCACATACAAAAAACTCCATAGCTCTAGCTCTCTCCGTTCGCGAGATATAACAAGGATTAGTATAGGGGTTGCAACCCCTAAGGTGCCCCTATAATACCTTTTCAATGTTAGTAATCGTATACAATTTAGGAATAAGCCAAATTAGTAATCGATATTTTTTAAATTTTTATTTTTAAATTTATACTTGTAATTTTTCTAAGTCCAGAAAATGAAAGCTTGTTTTTAGGGGTAGGGGGTTGGGAACCTAGGGGTTGGATGCAGGGGGAGGGGGAGTTTAAGGGTTAGGGTGTGTGGAGCAGGGGGGGTAGATTAGGGAGGGGGGGTGGAAAAATTTCGTTATTTTTGAGCTAGGACGCACGGTTTACGAGCTACAAGGTATTTTTTGAAAAAATTTTTAGCAAAAATACCTAAACAATTTTATCTCTTTGCCGTCGAACGGCTGAGAAGGGTATTTTTAAAAATTGGTCACACCTTCCCTTATAATTCAGTTTCACCGGAACAAGTCTTGGATTGCAGTGTTTTAGTAGGGCCGTACGGTCGCGTGGATCCCACGAGGGTGGGTCATTTAGTCAATTATTTATTTGCCCTCAAGCTTAGGGGTAGTTCTTCGTCAACTACGTTTGCATTGTTTTGACCTTAGGAACAAGATCTCGAAACGAGAAAAAATATTAGGGTATAAGTCGCGGCCCAAATTTATTGAAAAGCTCCTTATTTTCCCTCATGGATATCCAGAAACCCAAAATTTTTCCCGTTTTCCCAAAAACGCTCGTTGGGGGTAGTTTTTGGGGGTGTCTACGTGAAAGTCGACCTTATGATCGTTTCTCACAGAGAGAACCGATTTGGTGTAAATTTTTCGATATCTCGCTCCCCTGAGGCTCCAGAGGGTGTACAAACTTATCCGGTAATGCCGTCCGGGACCCTTATTCTGACTTAAATTCTATATTAAATCTAATCTTAATCCTACATACAGTTTAGAAATTTTGTTCCGCAGGGGATGAACCGGTCCTTGCTGTCCCGCCAGTCCGGGGGTCCTCCGATGCCCGCACCGCCCTCGGGAGTCTGCCAAAGTTGGGGGTGGCTGACAACTTTCTGCAAAAGGCTCCTAGCGCAGAAAATTTGCGTCCTAGGGGCTTGGTCCTGAAGAGTTTTCTTCTTTGGAGGTGTTCTTTCTCTGGATACTGCCGGGAGCAGGTCGTCACAGGTATTTTCGGCTCTGCGTGACGTCACAGGTTTCACCTTGTTTTGTAGTTTATTAGTAGCTCAAGAAGTACTTGTCGAAAAAATCTGGAATTTTGCACACGTATTGTACGGAGGGTGAATAATTTTTTGAAGTCCCGAAAAGGTGACGTCACCGATCTTGTTTCAGCTCTGGATGGGTTAAAAGTTCGTAGTACTTTTAAAGTCCTCTATTTTCCAGGGGGGTGCTCCGATTTCGACAATCGAGGTGTCGGCTGGCTGGTCTCAGTGTTGTACACGCTGCTCAGCAGATGGGAAATTCCCAGGCGTCCGGAATCGGGAGCACGTGGCCACGTGGTTTTCGGATTTTCCTTTGTGGCTCGGCGAGTTTTGCCCGGAAAAATCTAGGACTTCGCCTGATTGTAGCTGCCCCTGGTGCGCTTTGAACTGCAGTTCGAAAAATGTAGGTTACCGCTGAAAATCGGGCAGCGTCGCAACAGGAATGCCCAATTTGGAGGTTAAAATCCGTTTTTTGGGGCTAGTTTCGCACAAAATGGTCCGATCTCAGCACTAATTTCACGAATGGATAGTACTCGGGAACGCGCAACTTTTAATGTATAAATAACACTTTGTATTTTGCGTAAAAAAAAACCCGTTCGAACGATTTTTTGAATACGGAGTGCACTCAAAACGATCCGACCGCCACGAGAGCTGGGGGGGAACTGGGTTAGGTTAGGTTAAGTTTTTTTTTTTTTTTTTTTTTTATACTTCTACCTCCAACATGTATCGGAGCCTATGCTAGCTAGTTTTACTATCTTTCACTCCAGTTCTCGCATGTATGCCTCTCGTACTTTCATTCCTCATACTTTGTCTTTCTTGCATTCATCATCTTTTATTCTTTTTTGGGTGGGTTTCCCAACTACTGCTATTTTTCTAATCTCTCTAAATAGTTTTACATTTTTCTTTATTTTCATTTATGGGATATTAATAAGGGAGTGGTAAACAGTTTTTAATTTTCACATTTCACACTTTTTGATTCCTTAAATTCTACAGTTTATTTTACAATTTTTATCTTATTTTTCTCATATTCTATATATTCCTAATTTTATTTTCTTGTATGTTATACATGTATATATTTCCATCAAACAAATGGACAAGACAGAAGGGAGACGGGAAGTTTTACAAAAACGGAAGACCTTAATCCAATCATAATTATTCTAGACTTATTCTAATTTAAATACTTATAATTATTTATTCCTATCTTACATTTATATATTAAACAACTTTTACGGCTATGCTAAACTTAATATACTACACTATATTATGATAGCATATTTACTTATGCGGTTTTGTTCCTTGCAATTACTATTTGAGCGATATATTTGCTGTAATCTAAGAAAATTTCTCTATTTTTACTCTCTATAATATCTTTTAGATTATTGCATGTTATCTTTGTATTTAACGCATGCTCGACGTTCAAGCGGTGCCTGTCGAATTGGGGGCAGTCAAACAGTATGTGCGGGACCGTTTCATTTACACTTGGGTCACAAATACACGATGGACTCTCCTTGAGCTTGAAACGGTTCAAGTACTCGGAGAATCCACCGTGCCCTGTCATTATTTGCGTGTTTAAGCTACTTGTTCCTATCTTTCGGATTATCCCATGGGCTGTCCGGACATCTGGGAAAAATAATTTCGTAACAGATGCCGTGTTACCAGTTACGTATCTAAGGTTCCATTCGTCAAGCGTCGCCATACGTATGCTCCGCTTGACGTATGAGACCGGACACTGGTCATAATCTGGTTTTCTTTTGGGATTTTCAGCGGCCTCCTTTGCTAACTGGTCGGCTCTTTCATTCCCCTGTAGCCCCACGTGAGCTTTTATCCAGAACAAGGTTACAACCTTGTTCTGGCGGGATGCGGTTCTAATGTTATCCCTAGCTTCTACAGCAAGAGGGTGGCGTGAACTGGGATTTGCTAATGTTTGTAGAGCCGCCACTGAGTCGCTGAAAATTCCAAAGGAAGACGCCTTAAGCTTGGTTAATTCCTTTGTTGCCCTTGCAATTGCCAGGAGTTCAGCCTGGTAAACCGTGCAGTAATTTGATAGGGCAAGATTGAGGACTTTGGTCTCAGCCTCACCATTACATATGGACAGTGAAGCGCCGACCCCTCTCCCGATCTTGCTTCCATCCGTAAAAATGCGGACGTTAACACTGCACCTGTCCAGCTGTTCTTGGTTTACCAGGCTGTCGAACTTAAGGATGTCGCGTACCGCAGGATGAGGGTCATCTGTTGCAGCGGTCATTTGCTCGACCTGCCTGTCCCCCAGTGATGTCTGGGGCACTCCCTTCTTGCCTTCATATAGACATGCCGCCTCACGAACTCTAATGTCGAGGGGGAGTAATCCAGACAGCACCAGTGCCGAGTTCAGGGAGACCGTGCGATATGCCCTGCACATCTTTTGAGCGACTCCACGCTGAACGGCCCCAAGTTGTCTTCTGATGCCCAACTTTTTAGCTGCCGGCGCCCAAACGCTTGCAGCGTAAAGTATTATGGGCTCTATTACCGCCACATACATCGTCCGTATCACTTCTGGGTGTAACCCCCAACTAACCTTTGCAGCTCTACACAGCTGCTTGTAGATGGCGATTGCCTTTCCACAAGCGAGTGAGACGTGTTTTTTGAAGGTTAGTTTTTCGACATTTTAATTCTGATCCCGCCCATACTCAGGCGTGGTGTGTCGTATTTCAATTTTTTGGTTATTACCATGGCAACTGTCTTATGTGGTGGTGTCTTGTGTGGTCTGTTTGTGTGGTGGGGTGTGGTGTGGTAATTTAAGTTTGTTTTCGACACCCCACGCCAGAACATGATCGAGAGCTGCATTGGCACATGCTTCTATCTCCAGCGCAGTCTCCCCGTCGAAGACCAGGACGATATCATCCGCAAATGCCTGGATGTACGTTCCCCTAGCCTCTGCTGCTTTTATGAGGGGGTCTAGGACCAGGTTCCAAAAAATTGGGCCCCCAATCGAGCCCTGTACACAGGCTTTATTGGTTGCCTTTTTATACACCTCCCCACCGTATCTGATTGAGACTTTGCGGTCTCTGAGGTAACTGTCGATGACCCGCCTAAGATCAATAGGACACTTTTCTTCCGCCAGTCGAATCCTTATTGCAGGCCACCACGCGCTATCAAATGCCCCCTCTATGTCCAAAGAAACGAGTGTCACTATCCGTTTTTGGCCGAGCTTCCTATGGACATGCTGCATGAGATTGTAGAGGGCATCCTCCGTTCTTTTCTGTGGCATGAATCCGTACTGACGGGTACTGTGTTCGGTGTATGTTCGGCAGAAGGTGAAACTTTAGGCGGGCCACCAGCATCTTTTCCAAGATTTTCCCCAATATAGGCAACAGCCCAATCGGCCTATATGATTTGGGGCTGGTATAGTTCGCTTTTCCAGGCTTTTTAAGAATCACGACGGTTGCCTCCTTCCAGGCAGTGGGGAAGCAGTGACATTCCAGGCACTTGTTAAGGAACCTTAAGAACAATTCCGGATCATTACCCACGGCGTGACGACAGATGTCTGCGGTAAAGCCGTCGGATCCTGGTGCTTTTTTCGGATTGAAAGACTCGATCGAATTTTTCAACTCAGCCATCGTAAAGGGTGGGTCACAAGGGTCATTTTGCTCGCCAGAATTTACGATCTCGGCCTTAACTCGAATGGATCGGTGATGTGCGCTGTCGCATTCTGTAAGGTCTTCCGGGTAAAATGTTTCCGCTAGCAGCTTCACGGAACCTTTTGCATCCAGCACATCACCATTCCCCTCCAAAGGCAGGTCCTCCTCTCTACGCTGTGTTCTACCTATTACCCTATATATTCCTTCCCAGATCCCCTCCTTATCTTGTCTCCCACAGAATTCCTTCCAACTCTCGGTTTGAGCTTTGGCCACTTCTAACTCATACTCTTTTTTCTTTTCCAGGTACTCTTCTATGACCCTCGACTTCCGGATTGGGGCGGCGCAGCGGATCCTACGCTTCATGGTGGCGACGGTCTTCTTCATCTCAGCGAGTCTCTCGGACCACCACGGCAAGGTAAGTTCTTCTTTAGTTTTTATGGTTGGTATGGTTTGTTTACATGCTTTATCTATTGCTTTGTAGAGGTTTTCTGTTGCTATATCTATTTGCTCTAAGTTGTGAATTTTTTCTATTTCGGTTTTGGTGAATTTAAATTTAATTTTCAACTGGCCAAGTTTCTCATGAAAATTGGACCAGTTCGCTTTTCTAGTGTTGTATTTACGGGTAGTTCGTTCAACTTTGACGCCCTTTGATTTTTGTAAGAAGATTTTGAACGTGATGCCGTTGTGATCCGAGTCGTCTATCATTGGAGCAAGCGGTGATATCCACGTGACTACTGTATCGCTTTCCTCCCCGGATAGTGTCGAAGGTCGGAATTTCCCCTCTATTAAGTATGTTCAGATTTAGCTCGCCCAGAGTTCCTACCACCTCTTCCCCCCTAAGGTCAGCCGTTGGACTGCCCCACCACATGCTTCTGGCGTTAGCGTCACCTCCAACGATCAGTTTTTTGGAATCGACGGCGCGCTCTATTTGTTTGAGGTGTTCTAAATAGGGTTCAATTGGCTGGTCTGGCTCAAAGTAAAAGGAGACATGCGTGATCTCCCAAGCACTGGTCTGGATTCCCACCACAACGATGTTGATTGTGGTGAGTTTTGGGTACTGCTTGACTATAAAGTCACTGTTAAAGACAGCTATTGCTGCCTTAACAGTCCCACCTCCTGTTCCAGTGCTTTGGAAGATCCTAACGCCCCTGTGACTCCTCATTACTTTTGCTCCACCCACATACGGTTCCTGAAGAAGCGCCAGTGCTATCCCACGTTCCGTGGCTTCTGTGAGAAGCTCATTGGTTGCTAGCTTCTTGCGTTGGAGGTTTGCCTGTATTGCTCCGTAGGGTGTATTTGCCTTGGAGGTGCCTTTAGCAATAAGCAACGGTTGATCTAGCTATATCATCCCATTTCTTGCGCAGTGGACAGTCAAGGCTAAAAGCATTGTGCTGTGTACCGAGCTCGACTTTTGCCTTCGTACAATTCCGGCAAACGGGTGGTACGCCTGAAAGCCAGTCCGAGCACTCCGATCTCATGTGGGGACCGCCGCAGTGGCCACATAGGTCTGCAGGCTCGTTGCAGAACCGCTTACCATGTCCAAAGCTTAGGCAGCGGGTGCACTGGACCAACGGGGTCTGATCTTCGAACCTGATGCGCTGGAGATCAATGTGAACGGTCCCAATGTCCACCGCTCGTCGCCAGATAGTGGGCGAGACACCGATTATAACGTGGCCAATATGTGGGTTCCTTGTTCTTCTTCGGTATCTAACCTCCACCCTGTCTTCCTCAGTGTCAAGGCCATCAAAAACACCCTGGTTCTGATTTCGTAACGCTAACTACCAAAACGTTCCTTAAGATCAGAAGCGGATCCTTGTTTTTGACTTCCTCGACAGTGAGGTCAACACCTTCTTTCTGAAGTCGGTCTTATATCTTGCTCCTTTCTTCTTCGGTTTGTAAGCCTATTATTACTTTCCTATCCTTGGCTTTCCTCACCCTTTCGACTTTTATCCATCCATCTTTTGCATTCACTGCTTTCCTCACTTTGTCGAGCACTTCATCACCTGTTTCCGTTTCGTCCTTGGAGGTAACCACTACCGAGTGCAAAGTGTTTCGCCTTGGCTTTACTCTTACTCCTTGCACTGAGGCCACACTCGCGTAGGTAATTCCCTGCTCAAGGAACTTTCTTTGGTGGTCAATTGCATCCTTTAGCTCCTCTATCTTTTTATGGTTTTCCACCAGGTTTGTTTGGTGTTCCATTTTTTGTAAAATTGTAGCAGTGTCAGGGTTATCGGGAGGAGTTTTGTAAATTGATTGTGGCTCTTGAACGGGCCGTTCCCTAACAATGTTTTGCTTAGCTAGTTTTAGCTCCAGTTCGACTTCCTTTACTAGCTGGTAGAGCCGTTCAGTAGCTTCAAAGATACTGTTCTTAATCTCTGTCTTTGTATTCCTGGAGCTGTTTAGATGCAGTTTTGCCTTGACGAGGCAGGCCTTTGCTTCCGCAGTTCGGTCAGAATATTTAATATTTGGCGGTGAGAGTGTGTCGACAGACTTTCTTATTTGTGTCACTGCCACACTCTCTTGCGTAAAAGCAAGTTTTGTTTTTATTTTTGCAGGGCCGGCCTGCGACGTCTGTTCAATTGTAGCGAGATCGGGGCTGCTGTTTGGGGCTTCCCAGTTCTCTATGCTGCGTCTAACATTTGAGGAAACAACTGCTCCAGGTTTAGGCGGTGACTTTTTGCCTCCGGCTGCTTTTAGCGGAGTTTTATGGCCGAACATGTTGGAGAGTATGCGTCAAATAATAAAATACGTCAATAGGGACAGTAAGGTAAAGATAAAATGATGTATAAAATAAAAGAAAAAGAATGTACGCACAAAATAAGTAAAAATTTAAAACTTTTAAAACCGCACAAGTACTAATAGCTTGGATAGTTTTTACAACCAAACGTTGTAAAAAAAAAAAATTTTTTTTTTTTTCTCTCTCTTCTTGAGCACTACCCTAAGAAACCTAATTATAGGTAGCGGTCAGGAGCTCTGTGTTGGTCTAAAGCTCAATTTCCACTAACAGAGCCTGTTTTTGTTGACTTCACATAAATGGCTCTATGTAGAGTCAATCCAATATTATCACTGCATAGAGCCCGCCAAGCCCGTTCCAACAAACCCAAACACGAGGTAACTAGCTCCAAGGGTTCCGGAGCAATTCAAGTTCAAAAAATTTGGTTTTATCCAAGATGGCAGCCAAAATATGGTTAAAATTGATTTTCTCAGTAGCCAATGAACCGAAAACCCCCGTGTTTCGGCTTGTTTTACTGCGTTCGACAAGATCCACGCAGTGGTATACTTTTCAGGCTGAAAAATTTTTCCCCTCTGAAAACGCCTGAAAGCCAACCCACTCGCAAGATAAGTATAAGACGATTCTCACAGAGAAAACCCCACTGCTATGCGACCCTCCGTTGCGAAGATATAGGTGTTTGTAATATGACAAGATGGCGGCACAACTGTCAAAGTCAAACTTTGGCAGGTAATATCTCCGTTCCAGATGGTCGCAAACCCAGTGAGTTTGAACTCTCCTATCCTGGCCTGAGCTCGCCTATCTACTGAAACCGTTTTCAGGACCCTAAAATTTTATTGGCTCAAAACTGCCTGAAAGATGCAGGATAAGGAAGGCAAGGAGCCCCTGTGTCTAAAATCAAAATCCGCAACTTCCTACGACTCCTGGTTCCGGAGTTATTGCGGTTTGAAGTCAAACAAGATGGCCGCCGAACTGTCAAAAGTCAGGTTTAAAGGCCCGTAATTTCGGAACCCTTCGTCGGAGGAAGTTCGGGTTTTGGATGTACAGCTCGGCGTCACTTCGAGTATATCCTGAAAACCGTTTCAGCTAAGAAAAACTTTTCAGGTCAAAAGCTCCTGAAACCTAACAATTGCCAAGGACCATAAAACGTCTCAACTTAAGGCGAAAAGCTGAGTGCAATCGGCCCAGTAGTTCCTGAGATATAGCAACTTGAAATTTTGAACCCAAAAAACCAAAATGGTGGAATTTAAAAAAAATCTCAGTTTTGAAGATAATTAGCCTGTGTTTGGGCTTAAATGGGTCACAATAGACGTATTGGATCCTGTCCCGAAGTCAAAATTTGTTATTTCTTGTTAGATTTGGAATAAATGCCTAAAAATACAAAAAAATTGATATCTCAGGATCCACTAAACATAAAATTTTGGCAAAAACGGCAAAAAAATTGAAAAACTATGTGCTATATGGACAAAAAACATAATTTGATAAAACTAAATAGTAACATAGAAATTTTTTCGAAAAAGTGAATTACTTATAAAATTTATTATATTTCAGAAACTATTAACTTAAAAAATCTGAAATTTACAATTTGTGTTCCACTAATAAGCGCGCCAAAAACTGCAGTTGAAGATTTTCAAAAAGTGGCTTATATCCGGAGATATTAGGGTAAATTTTTATAGATTTTAAAGTCCTTGTAAAAATCATATATAATAGGTACTATAAAAATACTTGCAGTACCAGTCTTGAGTATAAAGGAAGATTATAACTGCAAAGTTTCAGTCACCTGGCTCTGCGTTTTCACTACTTTCAGCTCCACGTGGTTTTCGTTTTTCATGAATAACTTCAAGTGATTTGAGTTTTTCAGGCTTCTGGGTCGTCCCGACGGTGTGCGGCAGGTACCCCCTCCCTTTTTTCCAACAAAAAAGGTAGGTCGTCGATCTAAATTCCGCAGCGTGCGTGATTGAAGATTTTTTTTCTCTGAACTTAACCTCAATTTATGAGGTTTTTTTGGGTTTTCACACTGGTGCACTGCAATCAGAGTGTGAAAAATCACAGGGGCGTGTAGGTCTCACTTTTCATTCAAGTTCTCGCTCGTATGCCTCTCGTACTTTTATTCTTCATACTTGATTTTTCTTTCATCCGTCATATCTTTCTTTCTCGAGGTCGGGATAAACCATCTAGCCTCTATTTCTATTCTCCGTCTTTATTTTTAATACAACACAAGGTAAATAATTTCTTGGACACAAATATATTATTATTGTAGATAACAACAATACATTCAGAACAATTATTCCAAAAAAAGCAGCCCTCACTGGTCGTGTATCTATAACCTTTCAGTTACTCTCTATACACGTAGTTGTCTTGGCTCTTTATTTCTAGCAATGCATCTTTTTGCTATTGTTTTGCAGTATTCAACAAATTTTCCCCTCGATTTGTTGTTCTTCATTATCTGCCAGATGTTGTCTGCCTTGACCACGGTTTCCATTTCTGCTTCCACCTGTAACCTATCTATAATGTTGACTGGGCACTCAACTATTAAATGCTCTACACTTTCTTCTTTTTCTTCGTCGCAGATGCACTTCGGACTCTCCCTGCACTTAAAACGGTGTAGGTACTGAGAGAACCCGCCATGCCCTGTCAAAACCTGCACTAAAATCGAGTCTAGCTTTACCTGCTTGACGATGCGGTATGCCTCCAATGCATCCGGGAAGAAAAGTTTTGTCACTTCCGCAGTATGACCATCCTTATAGCGACAATTCCATTCGACAAGCGTCTCCAGACGGATCTGTCGCTTGACGAATGAAATCGGACACTGGTCATAGTCGGCCCGTTTTTTGCTTTTAAGAGCCGCGTCCTTTGCAAGAATGTCGGCCCTCTCATTTCCCTCCAATCCCACATGGGCTTTCACCCAGAATAGTTCAATATTCTGGGCGCGCGATTGAGCTGTTTTTATCAGGTCTCTTATTTGCACTGCTAAGGTTAAGTTAGGTTAGGTTAGGTTAGGTTTTTTTTTTATTTTTTTTTTTATTTAGTTGCAGGGTGGAAAATCCTCATGGACGCCGCGACTGTGCCACGAATAGCACAGTCGCGGCAGTGCCGGACTCTTACCGGCTAAAAACCACTCCTGCTCACTACTATTCTTTTTCCCCGGATATTGATCCAGGATTAAACTACAGGAGGGGGATCTTTCCTGTCCTTTAATTATTTTTTTTTTACGTCTGTTTATGGTTATATGTATATGTATACGGTTATATAAGTTCTATATACGGTTAATTATTTATCGTTAGTGACAACTTTCGTAACTCTCTTAACTAAATACATTCAGCACAACTTTTATTTCTTCTTAATCTAACAAGTTTTCAAAATTAAACTACGACCAACAAAGCAAAACAGTTAAAACTACTTCTTAATCTAACAATATGTTTCATCTACTTTATATCTATCTCTTTACCTGCAGCTCTATTTCTTTTGATCATTTTATCTTTATCTCCTTTTTTTTTTTGTTTCTTTTTTTTTTTTCTTTTCTTATTTTTTTTTTTTTTTTCTTCTTTTTTTTTTTTTTCTTTCTTTCCTTTTCTTTTCTTTTTCCTTATTTCTACAATAAACATCTTAATTTTAAAATTAATTTACTGCACTTGTTTTCTACTTTAATTACTTATCTAAAATTTACATTTTGCCAAGGTTTATATACACTTAAATATATAATTTAGCAAACTTATTTAACTAATTCTTATTTCTATTATTTACTACAGTACATATTTCTGTGCAGTAATTTATGAAACTTGTTGAGCTTCTTGAACCAGTAAGTAATTCAGAGATGTTCTGCCTGCTTAGTGTCAGTCCCAGTTTTATCTCCACATTGAACCTCTGTACTGCATGAACCGGGCAGTCCACCAGTATGTGCAAGACGTCCTCAATAGCGTCTGGCTCACAAATGCATGATGGACTCTCCCTTAACTTGAACCGGTTCAAGTACTGGGAGAATCCACCATGCCCCGTCAGCATCTGGGTGAGCTTACCCTCAGGCTTAGCCTTGCGAACAAAGCGGTAAGCCACTCTGGCGTCGGGAAGGAACATCTTAGTGACCGACGCAGTGTCTCCGGCTATATATCGACAATTCCATATCTCCAGCGATGACTGACGTATAAGCCGCTTTATATATGAAATGGGACACCGGTCATAGTCAGGTTTCCTTTTCGACGCCAGAGCCGCCTGTTTGGCCAAATCGTCGGCGCGCTCGTTTCCGGGCAATCCCGCATGAGCCTTGACCCAGAACAAAGATACAACTTTGCCCTGGGCCAAGGCCTTCCGCAGGTTTTCCCTCGTCTCCACGGCCAGTGGGTGGAGGGACCAATGGTTAACGACCGTCTCCAGAAGGCTCTCGAGTCGCTGTACAGACCATAGGTCACCTTCTTACCTTTGAGTATAACGCTCGTGGCTTTACATATGGCTAGGAGCTCCGCCTGGTAGACTGTGCAGTACGCGGACAGATTAAGCTTGAGATTCCGGACTTCGGCCTCACCATTCCACAAGGATAGCGCGGCTCCGACCTTCCCCTCAATCTTACTGCCGTCGGTGAAGATTCGCACCTGCTGCACGTTGTACCTGTCCACAAGGCTTTGGTCTACCAGTTGGGTAATTTCCAGGGCCGTATGCTCTGTCGGGTGAGGAGTTTCTGCAAACCTTACCGGACGCTCTGTTTCTCTATCTCCTAGCTCTTGCGGAGGCGACCCTCTCTTTGCCTCGTACAATGCGGCTGCTTCTTGTACCCTGAGGTCGAGAGGTAGTATCCTCGCCAAAACCAGAGCCGAGTGTAGGGAGACCGTTCGGTAAGATTTGCAGAGCTTCTGAGCGAAACCTCTCTGAACCGTGTCGAGCAACTTACGCACCCCGATCTTCCTGGCTGCGGGCGCCCACACAGCAGACGCATACAAGATTATGGGCTCTATTGTAGCCGTATAAATTATTCGGATGACGTCAGTGTGCAGTCCCCAGTCTACCTTGGCAGCCTTGGATAGCTGTTTGTAGATATCCAAGGCTTTCCGGCACTGTAACGCTACGTGCGTGTTAAAGGTCAGTCGGTCGTCGATAGTCAGTCCTAAAATCTTGACCTCCCGTGACATGCCAACGCTGACCCCCCCCATGCTCAGCTGTGGGGTGTCATACTTGAGTTTTTTGGTTAAAACCATTGCGCAAGTTTTTTGCGGCGCAAACTTCAACTTATTTCTGACACCCCACTGCTGAACATAGGCGAGCGCCACGTCCGCACGCCTCGAGACGTCAAGACCAGTGTCTCCGTCGAAAACCATGACGACATCATCCGCAAAGGCCTGCACATACACTCCCATCATCTCCAAATCTCGCAGCAGAGGATCCAGAAGAAGGTCCCATAGGATGGGACCACCGATTGACCCCTGCACGCAACCTTTGTTGGTGCTCCTCGTGCATTCTTCCCCGGCGTATCTTACACTGACTTTTCTGCAGTCGAGATAGCTGTCCAGTAGCCTCCTGATGTTAACCGGACATTTTTCCTCAGCCAGACGGTTTCGGATAGCCGGACACAAGGCGCTATCGAAGGCCCCCTCTATATCCAATGACACTAGGGTAACCAGCTTTTTCTGCTTAATCAGACCCTTGATTCGGTGTATTAGAGTATAGAGGGCGTCCTCGGTGCTCTTCTGGGGCATGAAACCAAACTGACGAGTACTAATCTTCGGTACAATATGCCATTTAATCCTTGCTACTGTCATCTTCTCCAAGACCTTCCCCAAAACCGGCAACAGACCAATAGGCCTGTAAGCTTTGGGGTTCGTGTAATCGTCCTTGCCCGGTTTTCTCAGGACTACCACGGTTGCCTACTTCCAGATGTCCGGAAAGTGACCTATCTCTAGACACTTGTTGAATAGGGCAAGGGATGCGTCCAGGTCCTGGTAGAGAGCTCTGCTGCAGATATCTGCTGTGAAGCCATCCGCTCCCGGGGCCTTCTTGGGATTGAAACTACCCGCCGCGGTCTTCAGCTCTAGCAGTGTAAACGGCGGATCATGAATTTCATCATGTTGCCACTCGTTTACCCGCTTGGCCGCTTCTCTAGCGCGGCGATGGTCTTCATTGTCAGTTTCCTCCAGGTCTTGTGGGTAGAACGTCTCCGCAAGTAAGATCGCCGACTCTCTTGGGTTTAGAAATGCACCGTCTTTGGTTAGGGTCAAGTCTTCTTGTCTCCTGGTGGTCCTTCGTATGACTCGGTATATACCGTCCCATACACCCTCCTTGTCCTGTCTTCTACAGAACTCCTTCCAACTTTCTATTTGGGCTTTCTTGGCTTGGCACTCGTATTCTTCTTTCTTTTTCAGGTACTCAGTTACCACTATTTCTTTGCGGTACGGTGCCGCGTTCTTGATCTTGTGACTGGCCTGTTGGTCTAGTGGTTAGTGACCCTGACTGCTATGCCGGAGGTCGTGGGTTCGATTCCCACCCAGGACAAATGTTTGTGTGATGAGCATGATCATTTGTTCTGTGTCTGGGTGTAATTTATCTATATATGTATGTATTTAAGAATATATAAGTATGTTTATCAGTTGTCTAGTGCCCATAACACAAGCTCTGCTTAGCTTGGGACTAGACGGCGTTGTGTGATAGTTGTGAAATATTATTATTATTATTATCTTACGCCTGAAGGTAGTGGCAACTTTCTTCAGCCTTGCGAGCTCATCATTCCACCATGGGACTTCGAGTACTTCTGTACTCTTCTTGATAGGCATGCTGGTTTTGCATGCTTCGGTAATGGATTCGGTAAATTTTGTAATGGTATCTTCTAATTCCGATCGGTTAGGTTAGGTTAGGTTAGGTTAGGTTAGGTTAGGTTAGGTTAGGTTAGGTTTTTTTTTTTTTTTTAAATAGCAATGTGGAAAATCCTCATGGACGCCCCGACTGCGTCACGGATGGCACAGTCGGGGCAGTGCCGGACTCTTACCGGCTAAAAACCACTCCTGGTCTTACTATATAATCCTTTGACCGAGTCAAAGCCCCTTATATACGATATTTACTTATTGTCTAGTCTATATTATTTACATATTCTTACACTACAGATAACGAAATAAAGGTAGTTTACAATTTTACTAACAATAATATCATATGCACACTTATTTATATGTATTTCTATTTTCCTTCTTTTTTTTTTCTTTTATCTTTTGTTTTTTTTTTTTGCTTTTCTTTTCTTTTTTTAACGTTTTTTTTTTTTTTTTTTTCCAATACATACTGAGTAACAACAAAGTTTTGTTTTTTCTTTTTTTTTTTTCTTAGTATTATTCATATTGTATATGATTAGATTTTATACTTAGTATAATAGTGCGTCATATACTTTTCTTAGTCTACTTGTTTCTTTTATTTACTTTAGTAACAACTTTTTTACAGAATTTAAAAAACATTTCTCTACATTTATCATTTTGAATTATACATGGCAAAACTGCCTTTTCTAATTTCATATCTAATGACATTTCTAAATTGAACCTGTCCTTAGCAAAGATGGGGCAATCCAAGATCAAATGTTCCACTGTCTCACTTGCTTCGGGCTCGCATGCCCTGATGGACTCTCCTTACACTTGAAACGATTCAAGTATGAGGAGAACCCACCATGTCCCGTGAGGATTTGCGTGATTTGCCCGTCAATTTTCATTTTACGAACGGTTTTGTGGGCCGCCACTGCGTCCGGGAAGAACATTTTAGTTACAGAGGCCGTGTCTTCTATCCTGTACCTATTGTCCCATTGTTCCAAGGTTTCCGTGCGAATGCTGCGTTTCACAAAAGAGAGAGGACATCGGTCGTACTCCGGTTTCCGCTTGGACTTTAATGCGGCCTCCTTTGCCAGTTCGTCAGCTCTCTCGTTCCCCTTCAGTCCCACGTGAGCTTTTATCCAAAACAAAGTCAATTGTTTGTTTTGAACTTTGCAGTCAGCGATAAATGCTCTTGTTTTTACTGCAAGTGGATGAGGAGAGCTGGTGTTTGCGATAGTTTCGAGGGCAGATTTGGAGTCGCTGTAAATGCCGATGCTGTTTTCTTTACTTTTGGCAGCAATCTCTGCCGCTTTGCACAGCGCTAGAAGTTCAGCCTGGTAGACTGTACAGTAGGAGGAGAGAGCAAATTTGTGAGCCTTGATTTCTTCTGTGCTGTTCCAGATTGATATAGCTGCTCCGACCTTACCTTCGATTTTACTCCCATCAGTAATGATACGCACTGCATAATTACTGTGGTGGGAGTATTGCTCCTCATCTACCAGGCTGCCGAACTTAACTCCTACTAGTTCTGCTGGGTGTGGGACACATATCTTGGATGTCATAGTCTCGATTTCTCTGTCACCCCACCCTTCTCCAGGTGCTCCCTTCTTAGCTTCATAAAGTGAAGCTACCTCACGGACTCGGAGGTCGAGAGGGAGTGTGCCAGTGAGTAGGAGCGCTGCGTTGAGAGACACTGTGCGATACCCTTTGCACATTTTTTGTGCAAAGCCCCTTTGGACCACACTCAGTTGTTTTCGTATGCCTAGTTTATTTGCTGCTGGTGCCCATGCGGCTGAGGCATAAAGAATTATTGGTTCCACCGCTGCCGTGTAGATGGTCCGGATTATTTCTGGGTTCAATCCCCAGTTAACTCGAGCCGCTCTTGTTAACTGTTTGTAAATGCCAATTGCCCTCTTACAGACAGTCGCGACGTGAGTGTTGAAAGTTAACTTCCTATCGATGATCAATCCAAGGATCTTGATTTCGGAGGCCATACCAATGTCAACCCCTCCCATGCTCAGTCGTGGTGTGTCATGTTTAAGTTGGTTGGTTACTAACATGGCGCAAGTTTTTTGTGGCGCGAACCTCAACTTATTATTGACACCCCACGCCCGAACATGTTCGAGGGTGGCATTAGCCCGCCCCTCAATTTCCCTGGCGTCCACTCCGTCAAAGATCAACACCACGTCATCCGCGAAGGCCTGGCAGTAGATACCTCTTTCTTCTAGCTGCTTTAAGAGTGGATCCAGCAGCAAATTCCACAAGATTGGTCCCCCTATGGATCCCTGAACGCAACCTTTCCCCGTCTCTCTTCTGTGCTTTTCGCCTGCGTACCTAACCTCCACGACCCTTTCACTGAGGTAACTATCGATGACCCGCCTCAAGCCAGCGGGACAGTTTTCCTCTGCCAGTCTGGCTCTAATCGCTGGCCACCATGCACTATCAAACGCGCCTTCTATGTCTAGCGATATCACTGTTACTAACTTCTTTTCTTTTAGTTTTAAACGAATGCGGTTGATGAGTGCAACAAGGGCGTCTTCAGTGCCTCTCTGTGGCATAAAACCAAACTGGCGAGTACTAATCCGGGGCAAAATATGAAACTTGAGGCGATTCACCAACATCTTCTCATAGATTTTCCCTAGGACAGGCAGTAGTCCTATTGGCCTGTATGATTTGGGGTTGGTGTATGAGTCTTTTCCCGGTTTTCTTAATACTACCACTGTCGCCTCCTTCCACACCCTGGGAAAATAGTGGTGCTCTAGACATTTGTTTAGTAGGCCCAAGAAACACTGAGGAGCTGTTCTTATTGCATGGGAGCAAATATCGGCCGTGAAACCGTCCGCGCCGGGTGCCTTTTTAAGGTTAAAGGATTCAACTGCCACCTCAAGTTCTTCTGGAGTAAACGGTGGTTCATGCTCATCATGTCCATCGTTCACTGCCTCAGCCAGTTCTCTTATTCGCTGATGTTCTGCGTTGTCCTGCTCTTTGGTATCTTGAGGGTTGGAGGCTCTCCGCGAGAATCCTAGCGGAACCCTTTGCATCCAATACTTCTCCGTCCTTTATTAGTGGCAAGTCTTCCTCCCGTCGTGTTACCCTCCGAATTACCCTATAAATACCTTCCCACATTCCCTCCCTATCTTGTCTCCTACAGAATTCCTTCCAACTTTCGACTGTAGCCTTCTCCACTTCAATTTCATACTTCATTTTTTCTTGTAGGTACTGGTAAACTACAATCTGTCTTCGGTGAGGCGCTGCGTTCCTGATTCTCCTTCTTCTAGTGGCGACTTGTTTCTTCAGGGTAGCAAGCTGTTCGGACCACCACGGCATGGTGAGTATAGTATCTTTATTATTTTTTTTTGGGATTGTTTGTTTACATGTTTCTGTTATTACCATATTATATTTTTCTATTGCATTTTCCAGTTTTTGTGTGTTATCTATTTTATCTACTTCTTCTATTGTAAGTTGTTTGTCCAGCATAATTAGATGTAGTTTCTCATGAAACTGTTTCCAATTCGCTTTTTTTGTATTGTAAAGTCTTGTTGTTCGTTCTACGTTGTATCCTCTTGACTTTTTCAGGTTTATACTAAAAGTAATGCCGTTATGATCCGAACAGGTAAGGTCTTCAATCACCCTCCATCCGTCAACCAGATTTAGGATATCCTCCGAACAGGCTGTAACATCAACATGACTGTAGTACCTCTTTCCTCCACGTATGGTGTCAAAGGTTGGGACGTCTCCATTATTTAAAATTTGCAGGCCCATTTCCAGGAGTTGTCCGCTCATTTGTTCTCCTCTAGAATTTTCTGCAGCGCTTCCCCACCAGGTACTTTTGGCGTTTGCATCACCTCCCACAATCATTTTGTTATTTGCCATCCTACTTATTTCCTTTAATTGCTCTAGATAGGGTTCTATTGGCTGGTCTGGCTCAAAATAGTAAGATATGAGTGTGATCGTCCAATCTTTGGTTCGGATCTTAACAACAACGATGTTATTTGTAGTTAATTCTGGGCACTGTATAACGTCAAGGTCATTGTCCAAGATGGCAATTGCCGCCTTGACAGAACCTTCTCCCACGCCAGAGTTTTGGTAGATCCTCGCACCTCGATAGCTCTTGACTCTCTTCTCTCTTCCAATATAGGGTTCTTGAATTAACACTGCTACCATTTTTCTCTTTTGAGCCTCCAGCAACGCCTCGTTTGTAGCAAGCTGGCTTCGCTGCAAGTTGGCCTGGAGGATGTTGTACCTGGAGGTGCCTGCTGGGACCACCTTAGCAGTAAGAAATGGACGCCCTTGCTATGTCGTCCCACTTCCGTCTTACCGGGCAAATACTGCTAAATGCGTTGTGACCTCTGTTTTCTAGTTTGGCTCTTTTACAATTTATACACTCCGGTTCCTCTTTCATAACTTTGTCAGGGCATTCTTTACTGAAGTGTAAACCACGACAGTGGCTGCAGACGTCCTCCGATTCTTTGCAGAATCTTCGGCCGTGTCCATATCCTAGACATTTTGTACATTGCACCAGCGGAGATTGGTCTTCTACATGAACTTTTTGGAGGTCTACTCTCATTTTGCCTAATTCTAGAGCCCTCTGCCAAATTTTTGGAGAAACCGTCAGTACTATATGACCCGTGTGCTGGTTTCTTGCTTTCTTTCGGTACTTTATTGTCATCCTGTCCTCCTCTTTGTCGAGGCCTTGAAAAACTTCTTGGTTCTGGTTCCTCAAGGCCTTACGTACGTCTTCATCGCTGTGGATTAGTAGTACGTCCCTGAGAATCAGCAAAGGGTCTCTGTTTCTCACTTCCTCAACAATTAGGTGGATTCCAGCGTTTTCTATCTTTTCCTTAATTTTTCTTCTTTCTTCCTTTGTCTCGCATCCTACTATGATCTTTCTATCTTTTGGCTTCCTTACTTTTTCCACTTTTATCCATCCTTCTTTCGCTTCCACTGCTTTCCTTACTTTCTCCAGGACCTCCTCTCCAGTGTCCATTTCATTCCCAGATGTTATAACTACAGAGTGCAGCGCTGTTCTCTCCAGTGTTGTTCTTACCTTCGGTCCTACTGCTGCCACACTCGCGTAAGTTGATTTTTCTAGGATGTGTTTCTGTCCTTCGAGTATTATTTTCAGCTCTTCTATTCTTTTCCCATTCTCGATGAGCAGTCTGTTATTCTCCTCCATTTTCTGGATAATCTAATATTTCCCGTGTCTCTATGCTCCTACTTTTGTCAACATCTTGGATATAGCCCATTTTAGTCCCAGATTCTGCGGCGCCGTCTTTTATGAGTTTGTACATCGTCTCCACCGCCACTGTGAGACCCGCCTTGAGGTCCGACCGCATATTACGTGACTCATTTAGATGAGTTTTTGCTCTTAGAAGCCAGATACGGCCTTCATGCACTCTGTCGGTGGTAGCAATAAGTTTTGGCGACCCACTCGCCGCATCTACAGAACCTCGCCGCTTTACAACCTTTTCTGACGGCTGGGTGACTCTTTGATTTGGCCTCGAGGAGGCCGTCGGGACCTGCGCTAGCTTTCCCGGTGAAACGGTGAAGGTAGTAGAGGCAGCGGTTTTGGACTCAGTGCCTTTGTTGTTCTCCCATTCCCCGATGCTCTTCCGTACGTTGGGAGCAAGCGTCACTTTTTTGGGAGAAGGTCCTGCCTTTTCCGAATCCATTGTGGGGTTATTTGGACTGGTCTCTGTTGCTTTGACAGTCGTCTTTCTCGGCGTATGTTCAAGAGGCATATTCGGGGCTTTGTCGGTTAGTAACGCGTCAATATATATAATTTGTCTTCGTATTGATATATGCACTTTACTATCCCTGTATATGGGGGATTAAAAGAATAAGAATAAAAATGTATATTTGCTATTCCTATAAAAGGGGTAGTGTCTGTGATTTTTGTCATGTAATTCTTGGGGTAAAGTTTCTAAATATTTTTGCTCTACCTAGGGTCTGTTTTTATACGTCAAAAGATAGCTCTCCCCAGGTCCCCTCAAATGAACCCAAACAACGGTACTATATCTCTAAGGGCTATGGAGATATCTTGGATTAAGTTATTTGAATTTTATCCAAGATGGCCGCCAAATTTTAGTTTTCTGATCTTTATTCCAGAACCGCTGATCCGGGTACTACCGTGTCTGGGCTCTCCCGGCCGGGCCCGACGAGACCCACCTTCCGGAATTGATTTCAGGCTGAAAAATTTTTGACCCTGAAAATTCCTAGTCTTGATACGGGTGGATAGAAAATAAGCTGCCAGTGACCCCAAAAGAAATCCCAGCCCCCCACGACTTCCGGTTCAGGAGCTATCAAGATTTGAAAATATTTTGACAATTAGAGAACTGTCAGTGTCAGTCTTAAAAACACTGTATCTCCCGTCCCAAAAGCCGCAGAAGACCCGAGTTTGGGTTTATCTGACTTGAATTGGCCCGTCCTATAGTGTGAGCTGATTATCAGGTGCCTGAAAAACCTGAACCTGAAAGTCCTGAAAAGTGATACTATAGTTGAAGGTTATAACCCCCAGCACCACCGCAAAAACCGCAACTCTCTACGACAGCTTGGTCCGGAGATACGTAGGGCCAAAACCCTCAAATATGGCCGAACAGCTGTCAAAAATAACCTTAAAATAGCCGTAACTACGCAACCGTTTGTCGCAGAGAAATGAGGCTTCGTTTGCAGAGCTTGAATTTACTTTTCCTATATTTAAGGTTATAATAATAGATATTTGATAAAAATAAAAATAAAAAATTTAATAACATCCAGAAGGGGCCTGAAATTTTTTTTTTTTTTTCAAAAAATTTGAAATAGTATACAATGACGCTCTAATATAAAAAGTAAAAAAAAATATTTTATGTAATAAGGTTTTGTAAAGAAAAATTTCGATAATACTAAAATAAAATCTTTAAATCTAATATTTTACAGCTAAATTTAGTGTTTAAATTTTTTTTCTTATACTAGGGGTATTCTTCGGCTTAATGCTCATCAGATTCTTCACAAAAAATTTAAGGTTATCGCTTTAGATTTTTCACAAAAATATTTTATAATATTTTGAAGTATTTCAAGTTTTTTGTCAGTCAATAATTTGTAAACCACTTAACTTTTTGGTGATCTGAAAACAGATTTTTGTTTGTCTTCTCTCGTCCAATCTTAATATTTTGTTAGTTTTCACCGGACGGCACTAAATCACTGACCACGTGGCCACGTGGTTTTCACGTTTTACTGAATTTTTTCCAAACCGTCAGCGTTAAAAATCTATAAACTTGTCAGAGGATTAAGGGCGTAGCCACCCCTCTTTTCGCAAAAGAAAAAAGGGTGGTCACCGCGATAGATCGAGCAGCGTTTGCACTTGAAGTGTCTCACTTGTTGAAATTTTTACTATTTCACAAGAAACTCACTGAAATGTTCACTGATTTTCATGCGGTTTTCAAAATCAGATGCGCCATAATTTTCCGAATCCAACGATGTATGACACTTTAGGTTTCGCGACAAAAATACCAATCCTTTGATTTTTCGAATGCGGAGCGACTTAAAAGATGAACTGCTCACGACGGTGGGTGCGGATGATCTGGTTAGGTTAGGTTAGGTTAGGTTTTTTTTTTTTTTTTTTTTTTTTTAATAGCAGTGTGGAAAATCCTCATGGACGCCGCGACTGTCCCACGAATAGGACAGTCGCGGCAGTGCCGGACTCTTACCGGCTAAAAACCACTCCTGCTCTTACTATATAATCCTTTGACCGAGTCAAAGCCCCTTATATACGATATTTACTTATTGTCTAGTCTATATTATTTACATATTCTTACACTACAGATAACGAAATAAAGGTAATTTACAATTTTACTAACAATAATATTATATGCACACTTATTTATATGTATTTCTATTTTCCTTCTTTTTTTTTTCTTTTATCTTTTGTTTTTTCTTTTCTTTTCTTTTCTTTTTTTTAACGTTTTTTTTTTTTTCCAATACTTACATACTGAGTAACAACAAAGTTTTGTTTTTTCTTTTTTTTTTTTTCTTCTTAGTATTATTCATATTGTATATGATTAGATTTTATACTTAGTATAATAGTGCGTCATATACTTTTCTTAGTCTACTTGTTTCTTTTATTTACTTTAGTAACAACTTTTTTACAGAATTTAAAAAACATTTCTCTACATTTATCATTTTGAATTATACATGGCAAAACTGCCTTTTCTAATTTCATATCTAATGACATTTCTAAATTGAACCTGTCCTTAGCAAAGATGGGGCAATCCAAGATCAAATGCTCTACTGTCTCACTTGCTTCGGGCTCGCATGCGCATGATGGACTCTCCTTACACTTGAAACGATTCAAGTATGAGGAGAACCCACCATGGCCCGTGAGGATTTGCGTGATTTGCCCGTCAATTTTCATTTTTCGAACGGTTTTGTGGGCCGCCACTGCGTCCGGGAAGAACATTTTAGTTACAGAGGCCGTGTCTTCTATCCTGTACCTATTGTCCCATTGTTCCAAGGTTTCCGTGCGAATGCTGCGTTTCACAAAAGAGAGAGGACATCGGTCGTACTCCGGTTTCCACTTGGACTTTAATGCGGCCTCCTTTGCCAGTTCGTCAGCTCTCTCGTTCCCCTTCAGTCCCACGTGAGCTTTTATCCAAAACAAAGTCAATTGTTTGTTTTGAACTTTGCAGTCAGCGATAAATGCTCTTGTTTTTACTGCAAGTGGATGAGGAGAGCTGGTGTTTGCGATAGTTTCGAGGGCAGATTTGGAGTCGCTGTAAATGCCGATGCTGTTTTCTTTACTTTTGGCAGCAATCTCTGCCGCTTTGCATAGCGCTAGAAGTTCAGCCTGGTACACTGTACAGTAGGAGGAGAGAGCAAATTTGTGAGCCTTGATTTCTTCTGTGCTGTTCCAGATTGATATAGCTGCTCCGACCTTACCTTCGATTTTACTCCCATCAGTAAAGATACGCACTGCATAATTACTGTGGTGGGAGTATTGCTCCTCATCTACCAGGCTGCCGAACTTAACTCCTACTAGTTCTGCTGGGTGTGGGACACATATCTTGGATGTCATAGTCTCGATTTCTCTGTCACCCCACCCTTCTCCAGGTGCTCCCTTCTTAGCTTCATAAAGTGAAGCTACCTCACGGACTCGGAGGTCGAGAGGGAGTGTGCCAGTGAGTAGGAGCGCTGCGTTGAGAGACACTGTGCGATACCCTTTGCACATTTTTTGTGCAAAGCCCCTTTGGACCACACTCAGTTGTTTTCGTATGCCTAGTTTATTTGCTGCTGGTGCCCATGCGGCTGAGGCATAAAGAATTATTGGTTCCACCGCTGCCGTGTAGATGGTCCGGATTATTTCTGGGTTCAATCCCCAGTTTACTCGAGCCGCTCTTGTTAACTGTTTGTAAATGCCAATTGCTCTCTTACAGACAGTCGCGACGTGAGTGTTGAAAGTTAACTTCCTATCGATGATCAATCCAAGGATCTTGATTTCGGAGGCCATACCAATGTCAACCCCTCCCATGCTCAGTCGTGGTGTGTCATGTTTAAGTTTGTTGGTTACTAACATGGCGCAAGTTTTTTGTGGCGCGAACCTCAACTTATTATTGACACCCCACGCCCGAACAAGTTCGAGGGTGGCATTAGCCCGCCCCTCAATTTCCCTGGCGTCCACTCCGTCAAAGATCAACACCACATCATCCGCGAAGGCCTGGCAGTAGACACCTCTTTCTTCTAGCTGCTTTAAGAGTGGATCCAGCAGCAAATTCCACAAGATTGGTCCCCCTATGGATCCCTGAACGCAACCTTTCCCCGTCTCTCTTCTGAGCTTTTCGCCTGCGTACCTAACCTCCACGACCCTATCACTGAGGTAACTATCGATGACCCGCCTCAAGCCAGCGGGACAGTTTTCCTCTGCCAGTCTGGCTCTAATCGCTGGCCACCATGCACTATCAAACGCGCCTTCTATGTCTAGCGAGATCACTGTTACTAACTTCTTTTCTTTTAGTTTTAAACGAATGCGGTTGATGAGTGCAACAAGGGCGTCTTCAGTGCCTCTCTGTGGCATAAAACCAAACTGGCGAGTACTAATCCGGGGCAAAATATGAAACTTGAGGCGATTCACCAACATCTTCTCATAGATTTTCCCTAGGACAGGCAGTAGTCCTATTGGCCTGTATGATTTGGGGTTGGTGTATGAGTCTTTTCCCGGTTTTCTTAATACTACCACTGTCGCCTCCTTCCACACCCTGGGAAAATAGTGGTGCTCTAGACATTTGTTTAGTAGGCCCAAGAAACACTGAGGAGCTGTTCTTATTGCATGGGAGCAAAAATCGGCCGTGAAACCGTCCGCGCCGGGTGCCTTTTTAAGGTTAAAGGATTCAACTGCCACCTCAAGTTCTTCTGGAGTAAACGGTGGTTCATGCTCATCATGTCCATCGTTCACTGCCTCAGCCAGTTCTCTTATTCGCTGATGTTCTGCGTTGTCCTGCTCTTTGGTATCTTGAGGGTAGAAGCTCTCCGCGAGAATCCTAGCGGAACCCTTTGCATCCAATACTTCTCCGTCCTTTATTAGTGGCAAGTCTTCCTCCCGTCGTGTTACCCTCCGAATTACCCTATAAATACCTTCCCACATTCCCTCCCTATCTTGTCTCCTACAGAATTCCTTCCAACTTTCGACTGTAGCCTTCTCCACTTCAATTTCATACTTCATTTTTTCTTGTAGGTACTGGTTAACTACAATCTGTCTTCGGTGAGGCGCTGCGTTCCTGATTCTCCTTCTTCTAGTGGCGACTTGTTTCTTCAGGGTAGCAAGCTGTTCGGACCACCACGGCATGGTGAGTATAGTATCTTTATTATTTTTTTTTGGGATTGTTTGTTTACATGTTTCTGTTATTACCATATTATATTTTTCTATTGCATTTTCCAGTTTTTGTGTGTTATCTATTTTATCTACTTCTTCTATTGTAAGTTGTTTGTCCAGCATAATTAGATGTAGTTTCTCATGAAACTGTTTCCAATTCGCTTTTTTTGTATTGTAAAGTCTTGTTGTTCGTTCTACGTTGTATCCTCTTGACTTTTTCAGGTTTATACTAAAAGTAATGCCGTTATGATCCGAACAGGTAAGGTCTTCAATCACCCTCCATCCGTCAACCAGATTTAGGATATCCTCCGAACAGGCTGTAACATCAACATGACTGTAGTACCTCTTTCCTCCACGTATGGTGTCAAAGGTTGGGACGTCTCCATTATTTAAAATTTGCAGGCCCATTTCCAGGAGTTGTCCGCTCATTTGTTCTCCTCTAGAATTTTCTGCAGCGCTTCCCCACCAGGTACTTTTGGCGTTTGCATCACCTCCCACAATCATTTTGTTATTTGCCATCCTACTTATTTCCTTTAATTGCTCTAGATAGGGTTCTATTGGCTGGTCTGGCTCAAAATAGTAAGATATGAGTGTGATCGTCCAATCTTTGGTTCGGATCTTAACAACAACGATGTTATTTGTAGTTAATTCTGGGCACTGTATAACGTCAAGGTCATTGTCCAAGATGGCAATTGCCGCCTTGACAGAACCTTCTCCCACGCCAGAGTTTTGGTAGATCCTCGCACCTCGATAGCTCTTGACTCTCTTCTCTCTTCCAATATAGGGTTCTTGAATTAACACTGCTACCATTTTTCTCTTTTGAGCCTCCAGCAACGCCTCGTTTGTAGCAAGCTGGCTTCGCTGCAAGTTGGCCTGGAGGATGTTGTACCTGGAGGTGCCTGCTGGGACCACCTTAGCAGTAAGAAATGGACGCCCTTGCTATGTCGTCCCACTTCCGTCTTACCGGGCAAATACTGCTAAATGCGTTGTGACCTCTGTTTTCTAGTTTGGCTCTTTTACAATTTATACACTCCGGTTCCTCTTTCATAACTTTGTCAGGGCATTCTTTACTGAAGTGTAAACCACGACAGTGGCTGCAGACGTCCTCCGATTCTTTGCAGAATCTTCGGCCGTGTCCATATCCTAGACATTTTGTACATTGCACCAGCGGAGATTGGTCTTCTACATGAACTTTTTGGAGGTCTACTCTCATTTTGCCTAATTCTAGAGCCCTCTGCCAAATTTTTGGAGAAACCGTCAGTACTATATGACCCGTGTGCTGGTTTCTTGCTTTCTTTCGGTACTTTATTGTCATCCTGTCCTCCTCTTTGTCGAGGCCTTGAAAAACTTCTTGGTTCTGGTTCCTCAAGGCCTTACGTACGTCTTCATCGCTGTGGATTAGTAGTACGTCCCTGAGAATCAGCAAAGGGTCTCTGTTTCTCACTTCCTCAACAATTAGGTGGATTCCAGCGTTTTCTATCTTTTCCTTAATTTTTCTTCTTTCTTCCTTTGTCTCGCATCCTACTATGATCTTTCTATCTTTTGGCTTCCTTACTTTTTCCACTTTTATCCATCCTTCTTTCGCTTCCACTGCTTTCCTTACTTTCTCCAGGACCTCCTCTCCAGTGTCCATTTCATTCCCAGATGTTATAACTACAGAGTGCAGCGCTGTTCTCTCCAGTGTTGTTCTTACCTTCGGTCCTACTGCTGCCACACTCGCGTAAGTTGATTTTTCTAGGATGTGTTTCTGTCCTTCGAGTATTATTTTCAGCTCTTCTATTCTTTTCCCATTCTCGATGAGCAGTCTGTTATTCTCCTCCATTTTCTGGATAATCTAATATTTCCCGTGTCTCTATGCTCCTACTTTTGTCAACATCTTGGATATAGCCCATTTTAGTCCCAGATTCTGCGGCGCCGTCTTTTATGAGTTTGTACATCGTCTCCACCGCCACTGTGAGACCCGCCTTGAGGTCCGACCGCATATTACGTGACTCATTTAGATGAGTTTTTGCTCTTAGAAGCCAGATACGGCCTTCATGCACTCTGTCGGTGGTAGCAATAAGTTTTGGCGACCCACTCGCCGCATCTACAGAACCTCGCCGCTTTACAACCTTTTCTGACGGCTGGGTGACTCTTTGATTTGGCCTCGAGGAGGCCGTCGGGACCTGCGCTAGCTTTCCCGGTGAAACGGTGAAGGTAGTAGAGGCAGCGGTTTTGGACTCAGTGCCTTTGTTGTTCTCCCATTCCCCGATGCTCTTCCGTACGTTGGGAGCAAGCGTCACTTTTTTGGGAGAAGGTCCTGCCTTTTCCGAATCCATTGTGGGGTTATTTGGACTGGTCTCTGTTGCTTTGACAGTCGTCTTTCTCGGCGTATGTTCAAGAGGCATATTCGGGGCTTTGTCGGTTAGTAACGCGTCAATATATATAATTTGTCTTCGTATTGATATATGCACTTTACTATCCCTGTATATGGGGGATTAAAAGAATAAGAATAAAAATGTATATTTGCTATTCCTATAAAAGGGGTAGTGTCTGTGATTTTTGTCATGTAATTCTTGGGGTAAAGTTTCTAAATATTTTTGCTCTACCTAGGGTCTGTTTTTATACGTCAAAAGATAGCTCTCCCCAGGTCCCCTCAAATGAACCCAAACAACGGTACTATATCTCTAAGGGCTATGGAGATATCTTGGATTAAGTTATTTGAATTTTATCCAAGATGGCCGCCAAATTTTAGTTTTCTGATCTTTATTCCAGAACCGCTGATCCGGGTACTACCGTGTCTGGGCTCTCCCGGCCGGGCCCGACGAGACCCACCTTCCGGAATTGATTTCAGGCTGAAAAATTTTTGACCCTGAAAATTCCTAGTCTTGATACGGGTGGATAGAAAATAAGCTGCCAGTGACCCCAAAAGAAATCCCAGCCCCCCACGACTTCCGGTTCAGGAGCTATCAAGATTTGAAAATATTTTGACAATTAGAGAACTGTCAGTGTCAGTCTTAAAAACACTGTATCTCCCGTCCCAAAAGCCGCAGAAGACCCGAGTTTGGGTTTATCTGACTTGAATTGGCCCGTCCTATAGTGTGAGCTGATTATCAGGTGCCTGAAAAACCTGAACCTGAAAGTCCTGAAAAGTGATACTATAGTTGAAGGTTATAACCCCCAGCACCACCGCAAAAACCGCAACTCTCTACGACAGCTTGGTCCGGAGATACGTAGGGCCAAAACCCTCAAATATGGCCGAACAGCTGTCAAAAATAACCTTAAAATAGCCGTAACTACGCAACCGTTTGTCGCAGAGAAATGAGGCTTCGTTTGCAGAGCTTGAATTTACTTTTCCTATATTTAAGGTTATAATAATAGATATTTGATAAAAATAAAAATAAAAAATTTAATAACATCCAGAAGGGGCCTGAAATTTTTTTTTTTTTTTCAAAAAATTTGAAATAGTATACAATGACGCTCTAATATAAAAAGTAAAAAATATTTTATGTAATAAGGTTTTGTAAAGAAAATTTCGATAATACTAAAATAAAATCTTTAAATCTAATATTTTACAGCTAAATTTAGTGTTTAAAATTTTTTTCTTATACTAGGGGTATTCTTCGGCTTAATGCGCATCAGATTCTTCACAAAAAATTTAAGGTTATCGCTTTAGATTTTTCACAAAAATATTTTATAATATTTTGAAGTATTTCAAGTTTTTTTGTCATTCAATAATTTGTAAACCACTTAACTTTTTGGTGATCTGAAAACAGATTTTTGTTTGTCTTCTCTCGTCCAATCTTAATATTTTGTTAGTTTTCACCGGACGGCACTAAATCACTGACCACGTGGCCACGTGGTTTTCACGTTTCACTGAATTTTTTCCAGACCGTCAGCGTTAAAAATCTATAAACTTGTCAGAGGATTAAGGGCGTAGCTACCCCTCTTTTCGCAAAAGAAAAAAGGGTGGTCACCGCGATAGATCGAGCAGCGTTTGCACTTGAAGTGTCTCACTTGTTGAAATTTTTACTATTTCACAAGAAACTCACTGAAATGTTCACTGATTTTCATGCGGTTTTCAAAATCAGATGCGCCATAATTTTCCGAATCCAACGATATATGACACTTTAGGTTTCGCGACAAAAATACCAATCCTTTGATTTTTCGAATGCGGAGCGACTTAAAAGATGAACTGCTCGCGACGGTGGGTGCGGGTGATCTGGGGGGTTAGGTTAGGTTAGGTTAGGTTAGGTTAGGTTATACACCCTCCTTGTCCTGTCTTCTACAGAACTCCTTCCAACTTTCTATTTGGGCTTTCTTGGCTTGGCACTCGTATTCTTCTTTCTTTTTCAGGTACTCAGTTACCACTATTTCTTTGCGGTACGGTGCCGCGTTCTTGATCTTACGCCTGAAGGTAGTGGCAACTTTCTTCAGCCTTGCGAGCTCATCATTCCACCATGGGACTTCGAGTACTTCTGTACTCTTTTTGATAGGCATGCTGGTTTTGCATGCTTCGGTAATGGATTCGGTAAATTTTGTAATGGTATCTTCTAATTCCGATTTTGTATGTATATTTGCTATTGACTCTACGTTAAAATTTTTAAGAAAATTTTGTTCTGAAAGTGTGCGATTAAAGAGGTCCCATTTTGCCTTCTTAGTATTATAAATCCTTGTGGTTCTCTGAACCTTTAGGCCTCTACTCTTGCGGAGTTTAATATCGAGTAGGATGGCGTTGTGGTCCGAGCTCGTCATCTCCTGGTCTACCCTCCAGTTGTCTACCAATTCCAGTAGATCTTCTGAACAGGCTGTGATGTCTACGAAACTGGTGTACGCCCTGTTACCTCTCACGGTGTCGAACGTTGGCGTATCACCTCTATTGAGTACCTGTAGACCAGACTCTTCCAGGGTACCGGACATCTCAACTCCCCTGTGGTCTTCTATGGTGCTTCCCCACCAGCTACTCTTGGCGTTACTATCTCCTCCAATGAGCAGTCCTCTTGAGCCCAGCTCCTCTCTGATGTTTCTGATCTGATCCAGGTATGGCTCTATGGGTTGGTCTGGTTCGAAATAGAAGGACACCGCCACGATTTCCCAAGCGGAGGTTCGGATCCTCACTACAACGATATTGTTGGTCGTGAGTTTCGGGCACTGGATAACGTCAAGACTGTCGTCAAAGACGACAATAGCCGCCTTCACAGTCCCATCTCCTACTGCTGCACACTGGAAGACTCTCGCTCCATGATAATCTTTCATTCTTCTCACCCCACCCACATACGGCTCCTGGATCAGAGCAAATGCGAGTTTTCGCTTACTGGCCTCTATGACGAGTTCCGTGGTCGCCAGTTCTTTCCTCTGGAGGTTCGCTTGGGCTACTGCATATTTACTGGTGGAGCTGCCGGCCCCGGAGCGACTTGTGACCACCTTAGCAATACGCAACTTTTGCTCTGGCTAGGGCTTCCCACCTCCTATGTACCGGGCATTCAGAGCTAAAAGCATTATGCTGTGTGTTTTCTATTTTGGCGGCCATACAGTTGCAGCAAGCTGGCGGCGCTGCTGCTAGGTACTCAGCACACTGCGCTCTCATGTGCGGGCCACCGCAGTGGCTACACTTTGGGAGGGCGTCCTTGCAAAACCGCCTGCCGTGTCCATACGCTAAGCACATTGAACACTGCACAAGTGGGGACTGGTCTGCAACCTGAATTCTCTGCATATCTATATGCACAAACTCCCTATCCATTATGCGATTATAGATATGTGGGGACACCCTCAGCGCAATGTGGTTCGTGAGTGGGTTCCTAGCACGTTTTCTAAACTTCACTTCGACTCGGTCGTCCTTCTTGTCAAGGCCACGGAAAACCCCCGCATTCTGGTTCCTCAAGGCTACGACTACATCTTCGTTAGTGTTAAATGATAACACGTCCCTGAGAACCAACATGGGGTCCTGGTTTTTCATGTCCTCGACAATAAGTCCACCGTCTGCACTTTCAAGTCGCTCCTTTACTTTCCTCCTTTCTTCCTCTGTTCTGCATCCTATTAAGACCTTCTTATCCTTAATCTTTCTCACCCTCTCCACTGTCACCCAGCCGTCCTTGGCGTTCACCGCTTTTCTCACCTCACTCATCACCTGGTCGCTAGTGTGGCTGTCGTCTTTGGACGTGATCACGACTGAGTGTAAAGAGCTCTTATCGGACACTCGCTTTCTGGACGAAGCCGCTGCCACACTCGCGTAAGTGACGGTTTGTGAAGTTGCGTGCGACGCGACGGTTTCCTTTAACTTTTTCAGTTCATCTGTTGTTTTATCAATCTTATCACTTTGTTCCCTTATAATGTTCATTAATTCCTCCCCCTCCTTTCCTGATAGTATCCCCTGCACCCTCGTATCCCCCAGTTGTGTACTATTGTCCCCTTTATTTTGTTGGCTACTGGCTGGCATTTTATTTACAGCTTCTGCTGTGCTATCTTTTACGAGCTGGTAGAGTTGCTCCACTGCCAGAGTGATGCCCGCCTTCAAATCCGTCTTTAAGTTACGCGATTCACTCAAATGAGTCTTCGCCCTCTGCAGCCAGATTCGGGCTTCTTTCACTCTGTCAGTAGATACTCCAGAACCCAACTTAGGCGAACCACCCGCGGCCTCCACGGGTCCTCCACGCTTTGCCATCTTGTCTAATGACAAGGTGGCTTTATGTGGTGGATTGGTCATCGGTGCCGGTGCTAGCTTTTTCGGTGAGACTGTAACAGTGGCAGAGGTTGAGGGAACTGTCTTTCCGTCGCTTTTGCTGCTCTCCCACTCGCCAATGCTCTTGCGAACGTTATGAGCTTGCGTCAGATGTTTGGGAGAAGGTCCTACCTTCTCTGTATCAATCGGAGAATTGGACTTTGAGTCTCCAGCAGACATCTTACGGGGTGAATGTGTGATCGGCATATCGGGGTGCTTGTCGGTAGGTAAGTCAGTCGATAAAATAGTGATTTAACTAACCCTGTAAAAGGGGGATTAGTCGGTAAAAGTCTGTAGTAAGTCAGCTATCTCTGTAAAAGGGGGTAGCGTCTTTTGTCACAAACACGGGAATGCACACAAACGTATTTATTTATTTTTCCTAATTTCGGAGTCAATAAACCCCAAGTCCTAAGTAATATTGTATAAGTTGTATATATGTAAATATTTGTCACTAATCTAGTTTATCTTTCAGGTCCAGGAGTCAGCGAGTATAATATCACGCCGTTAGCGGTCAACTGTAGTCTAGGTAAGTTGCTTCACTAATTTTACTTTGCTCTATGTAAAGCTAGGCTGTCGTAAATCGATATAGTGGTGCCAAAAAGCTTCGCTGTGTCAAAAATAATTCTTGAAGAAAGCTATTACTTTTCCAACTTTGCTATATGTAGTCACTACCTCCTGACGCGATTTGGGCAAGAGAAATGCTAGCAACAAGATCCGTCAATTTATCTGGGTGACACTATAAAAAAAAAATAAATAAAAAAAAAAAAACTAAAAAATAAAAATAAAAATAAAAAAAAAGTCGCTCTATCAGATAGAGCCGGTCCGTCCGAAGCTAATAATGGCAACGCGGTCCTTCTACGACAAATCTATCAGGAGATACGGTCGTTTTACTAAAAACAAGATGGCGAACCAAGATGGCGCCCGTATTTTCAATCCTTTATATCTCCCGATCTACCGGTCGCAGAAGAGAGTGCGAGGGCTCGCTGCACTCGGTTTGCCGAGATCTTCAATACGGTGGGTACAGATATGTTATGTAGAGCTTAAAATTTAATTTTAGAACTCTACCCAAATGCAGTCCTTCTTGAAGAACTCGAGACCAGCTGTGCAACTCACTGATGCCTCCCCTCTATCAGATTCTCACCCCAGAAATCTATCTTTCTCTCTGCTCTATGTAGAGAAGAAAAATGTAAGCAAAAAATATAGAGCTCGGTACTCTACAATATTTGAAAAAAACCCCAACGAAATTGGCCTAATAGTTACCGAGATAATGAATTTTGTAATTTTTTCTGAATTTGAGTTTACGTAATTTGAAACCGAAAATGACCCCCCCAAATCTTGAAGCTAATTTTTTTAAATTTAAATCACTGACAGATTTTGGATAAAAAATAGTCGCTGTGGTGAGAAGATTCAAACAGCACCCTTATTTCCTAAGAAACTACCCCTTGAATTTTAGCAATTTTGGGTTTCCCTCTGTCCCAAAATAAATAAATAGGTCCTTAGATATAAAACATAAAAATCTAAAAGTAACTGTACAATATTCTTGACTAAATTTCCTATCTCCTAGCTTTTTATTTTTAATAAATATTAATATTTAAGTATATAAATCGGATTTTGAAATGAATTTTGTGAAATTTTACAAGTTTTTATGAATTTTCCTTATTTATAAACTTTTTCAAAATGAAATTTTTGTATGTTATAGGATCTACCACTGCTGATTTAACTGCAATTATTCCGGAAACCAGGCGGTTTTGATTCTATGTTTTAGATGCAAATAACTGTTGGGGTAGTTTTTACCTATGTTCACGGGAATTTAAATAACTTACGTCCTACAAGAGTCGCAAGGTTCTAATTTTTTGTAAATAATAGAAGAATAAATAGGCTACGTCACACAATTAATTATTCTCTCGCGACGACATAGATACAAAAAATAGGACTGTCATAAAATATAAAATTGGCCTTTCAAGTACAAAAACACCCTCTAAAAATCGGGTCTTATGAAATAAAAAATTTAAAAAATCTAAATATACTTAAAATTGTGTTTTCACCCACACCAGATTTTTTCAGATTTTTCGGGAGCGTTTTTCATGGTTTTCAGATTTTACTTAAAATTTTTCAGTGCTATATCATGGAAACTAATTAACTGAAAGATCTGAAATTTTCTGGGGATGTTAAGCTAACATAGAATTAAACTTAAAGATAATAAAAAATGTAGGTCGTCGCGATGATAACGAAGCTAGGGCTGTCACAAATTTTGAGTGTTTCTAAAAGTGAATAACTCGAAACGAACTTAACTTTCAGAAGTCCTGAAAATGCCACCCGGCCGCATCTGATGTTCTCCTGGCTGCTGTGCATACAGCTACTCAAAAAAGTAAGCTGTTCTAGTACCATGTGGCCATGTGGTTTTCGGAAAAACCGCCGTATTTCCGGCGTTTCCTTTCGGAAAAATCGAAAATTGACGTCAATCGACGCGTCCTATTAAGACGCATACAAAACCATTCAAAAAAGTATATGGTCTCGCGTCAAAACGCAAGTTATCCTCGAAAAACCGTTAAAAATATGCACTTTTTGAGGTTAAAACTGGGTCACTTTCTCTAAACTTTCACTAATCTTGCAGAAAACACTGTTCCGGATAGCGCGAGTTGAGAAAAGCACAATAGCAGTTTTTCCGACTTTCTAGCGTGATTATTGCCAAAATTACGATTTTTCAAGCGTGGAGCGAGTAAAAACGATCTGTTCGCGGCGAGGGGCACCGTACGACTGGTTAGGTTAGGTTAGGTTAGGTTAGGTTAGGTTAGGTTAGGTTAGGTTAGGTTAGGTTAGGTTAGGTTAGGTTAGGTTAGGTTAGGTTAGGTTAGGTTAGGTTAGGTTAGGTTTTTTTTTTTTTTTTTTTTTTTTTTTTTTTTTTTTTTTTATGCTTCTACCTCCGACATGTATCGGAGCCTATGCTAGCTAGTTTCATTTTCATTCATTCCAGTTCTCGCATGTATGCCTCTCGTACTTTCATTCCACATACTTGATCTTTCTTGCATTCATCATCTCTTGTTCTTTTATGGGTGGGATTCCCAACTACTGCTATGTCTCTAATCTTACTAGCTAGTTTTTTCTTTTTCTTTATCTTTATTTATTTATTGGGTATTATTGAGGGAGTGGTAAACAATTTTTATTTTCTCATTTTACACTTTTAGCTTTCTTAAAATCTACAGATAGATACAAAACATATAAATGAAAACAAACATAAAATTAAATTACAATTATTAAGCATAGAATTTAAAATTACAATTTTTATTAAATTATTGGAAAAATATTATTATAAGCTTATAAGTTTGTTATGTCACTTTTATTTATTAAAATGGTCTCTTATCTAATTATTATTCATTTATTTATTGATTATTCATTTGTCCATTCCATCCACTGGTTATTTGTTCCGTTTATTAACGGATTGCACAATTTCAATTATAAATTCTATGAATTTTATTCGTATTTTACGGTTTGCTATCAGAACACTGAGATTTCCCTTTTTCACTTCCATATCGACTCTCGTCTCAAAATCGTGCCTGTGGGAGGAATATATAGGGCACTCCGTCAGTAGATGGAGGACTGTTTCCTGCTTGTCGGGGTCACAGGCGCACGCCGGGCTCTCCTTGCACTTGAAGCGAGTCAGGTACTCGGAGAACCCACCGTGTCCTGTCAGGGCTTGGGTCAGTTCCATTGTCATCTTCATCCTTCGCACCGTCCTGTACGCAGCGACCGCGCAAGGGAAGAACATCTTCGTCGTAGCCGCAGTTTCTCCCACACAATACCTCCGGTTCCATTCGCCCAGCGTTTCCACACGGATCATACGCTTGACGAATGAAACCGGGCATTTGTCGTAGTCGGGTTGCCGCTTCGACCCCAGGGCAGCTTCCTTCGCGAGCAAGTCGGCTCTCTCGTTACCCTCCAGCCCGGCATGAGCTTTGACCCAGAACAAGGAGACGCTCTTGTTCTGGGTACTGCTGCGGCGGATGGCGTCCCTTGCTTCCACTGCGAGGGCGTGCAGGGCTTCGGGGTTCGCGACTGTTTGGAGAGCTGCCATGGAGTCGCTGTAAATAGCGAACGCCGTCTCGTTCCTTCGGAGGACCTCCTTCGTTGCTTTGCAGAGGGCGAGAAGCTCGGCCTGGTAGACGGTACTGTAGGACGGCAAAGCTAGCTTGAGGGCCTTCACCTCTGCGTGGTCAGTCCAGACTGATACTGCGGCTCCGACCTTGCCCTCAATCTTGCTGCCGTCCGTAAAGATGCGCACCGCGTAATTGCGGTGCTCGTTGTACTGTTCCTCGTTTTCCAGGCGTCGCAGTGCAATAGCCCTCTGCTCAGCCGGATGCGGCATCTCCAGCGCCGATACCACGCGCTCGATCTCTCGGTCTCCCAGAGCTGGATGTGGTACCCCCTTCTTTGCCTCGTAGAGCGAGGCTGCCTCCTGGATTCGAAGATCAAGAGGGAGTATCCCAGCCAGCACCAGTGCTGAGTTGAGAGAGACCGTGCGGTAGGCTCGGCACAGTTTCTGCACAAAACTCCTCTGGACGGCGTTAAGCTTCTTCTGCACCCCGACTTTCTTAACGGCCGGCGACCACGCGCTCGCTGCATACATGATGATGGGCTCCACTGCAGCCATATAGATACAGCGGATAACCTCTGGATAAAGACCCCAACTGACCCCAGCAGCCCGCGACAGCTGCTTATAAATGCCGACAGCTCGGGAGCAGACGTTTGCGACGTGAGCGTTAAAAGTCAACTTGTGGTCGATGGTGAGACCGAGCAACCTGATTTCGTCCGACATGCCAATGTCTACCCCACCCATCTTGAGACGTGGGGTATCATGCTTCAGTTTGCGCGTAATAAGCATTGCTTTCGTCTTATGAGGCGCAAACCGAAGCTTGTTTGTGACACCCCACGCTCGCACGTACTCGAGGGCGACATTGGCATCCCCCTGGACTCCAAGAGCCGTCTCCCCATCAAACACAAGGACAATATCGTCAGCAAACGCCTGGCAATAGACCCCCATTGCCTCTAGAGCCTTTATGAGAGGATCCAGCAGAACGTTCCAAACTATGGGACCACCGATCGACCCCTGGACGCATCCTTTCTCGGTCCTGGATTCGTACTCCACCCCCGCATACCTGACTTTCACCACCCTCTCGGACAAGTAGCTGTCCATGACCCGTCTCAAGTTTACAGGACACTTTTCCTCAGCCAGACGGACTCGTATGGCTGGCCACCACGCGTTGTCGAAAGCTCCCTCAATATCCAGGGACACAACCGTGACAAGCCTTTTTGCATTAAGTCTGCCGCGAATGTGTCCCATCAGCGTGTAGAGGGAGTCCTCGGTGCTTCGCTGGGGCATGAAGCCGTACTGGCGAGTGCTCATCCTGGGGAGTAAATGAAACTTGAGTCGGGCCACGACCATCTTTTCATAAATCTTGCCGAGGACAGGCAACAGTCCAATCGGCCTGTACGATTTTGGGGTGGTGTAGTCGTCTTTAGCGGGCTTGCGGAGCACGATAACCGTTGCCTCTTTCCAGGACCGTGGAAAGTATCCATGCGCCAGGCACTTGTTCACCAAGCGCAGAACTAATTCCGGGTCATGACGGATCGCGTGGTCCCATATGTCCACTGTCAGACCGTCGGAACCGGGAGCTTTTTTGGGGTTGAACGAGGAGACAGCTCGCTCCAGCTCGTCAAGTGTGAATGGAGGGTCCCAGGTTTCAACTTGGTTCCCCCCGTTCACCTCTTCAGCTTGTTGCCGCACCTTTCTGTGCTCCTCGTTATCCCCCTCCAAACGGTCTTCTGGGTAAAACGTTTCTGCCAGATACCTCGCCGATTCCTCTGGGTCTAGAGTCCTGCCATCCCTCACCATCGGCAAATCCTCCTCTCTCTTCTCCGTCCTGCGGATCACCCTATATATACCTTCCCACAGGCCTTCCCTATCCTGCTTCTCGCAGAACCCCTTCCAACTCTCGACTTTTGCTTGGACTACTGCACGCTCGTACTCTTCTTTCTGTTTCAGGTACTCTTCAACAACCTTTGGCCTACGGACTGGCGCTGCACAACGAATCCTCCGCTTCTTGGTGACCACCTGCCTCTTCAGGCTGGCGAGTTCATCAGACCACCACGGCACGGTTAACTTCTCAAGTGTCTTCTTTTTGGGCATCACTTTGGTACAGGTGTCCTGTACCGCCGTTGTAAGTGCCTCGACTACCAGGTCCAACTTGTTCACGTTGTCGATCTGATCGAACAGGCTTACGGTCAAATTGTTGTCCAGCATAATTTGGCGTAGTTTCTGACGAAACTGGCCCCAATTAGCTTTCTTCGTGTTGTAGAGCCTGGTAGTCCGGTGCACCTTGATACCCGCAGACTTTTTGAGGTTTATGTAGAACTCTATGCCGTTGTGGTCCGACCCCGTCAGGTCATCGACAACTCGCCAGCCATCGGTCACCGACAGCATATCCGCCGTGCAGGCTGTGACGTCGACGCAGCTCGTGTAACGCCTGTTACCACGAACTACGTCGAAGGTTGGAGTTTCCCCTCTATTGAGTATTTGCAGTCCAAGCTGGTCGAGAGCTCCTAGCATATCGTTGCCCCTGCTATTGGTCTCACTACTGCCCCACCAAACACTCCAGGCGTTGGTGTCGCCTCCCATAATGAGCTTATGCGGGCCGGTCTCGCTTTCCACCTTCCTAAGGCTGTCCAGGTATGGCCCCAAGGGCTGGTCTGGCTCAAAGTAGAACGAGACCAGAGTTAGTTTCCAGGCACCAGTTTGGATCCCCACCACTACGATATTGTCCGTGGTGAGTTCTGGGTACTGTCTAACGGTGAGTTTTGGATCAAAGACGGCTATGGCCGCTTTGACAGTCCCTTCTCCTTCCCTAGTGCTCTGGAAGATTCGGACGCCTCTGATCCCGCTCATTCTTTTAGCGTTTCCCACATAGGGCTCCTGAATCAGCGCTGCGGTGGCTTTGCGCTGTTCGGCTTCGATCATAAGCTCCTGGGTCGCCAGTCTCTTCCTTTGAAGATTCACCTGGAGTATTTTGTGCGGCAGTGTGTCCGCTGGGACCACCTTAGCAGTACGCGACGGATGCACGTACAAGCCTGTCCCACCTGACTCGAACAGGACACTCGGGGTTGAACGCGTTGTGGTCCGTCTTCTCCATCTTCGCCTTTACGCAGTTGTGGCATTTCGGGCAATCCGCCTTTAGCCACTGGGCACACTCTGCACGCAAGTGAGGGCCTCCACAATGGCTGCATAGGTCGGTGGACTCTTTACAGAGTCGCCGACTATGCCCGTACCCTAAACACCTCGTGCACTGCACCAGTGGTGACTGGTCGTCAACGTAGACGGTCTGCAGATCTATACGCGCTCTTCCCTTACCGAGCATCCTGTTGTAGATAGTCGGGGACGTGCTGACTATCACGTTCTGGGTCTGGGGGTTTCTGGAGTTCCTTTTGTATTTGATGCTGAGTCGGTCCTCCCCGCTGTCGAGGCCACGAAAAACGTCACGGTTCTGACTCCGTAGCGCCCCCAGCACCTCCTCGTCAGAGTGGATGCGGAGGACGCCCCGGAAGATCAGCAATGGATCTTTGTTCTTCACCTCCTCAACAACGAGGTGGTCTCCTGCCCTCTCCAGTCTCTCTCGCACCAGATTCCTTTCCTCTTTCGACCTACAGCCCATAATTATCTTCCTATCTTTGGCCTTTCGCACACTTTCTATTTCCACTCCCCCATCCTTGGCCTTGACTGCCTCTCTGACTTTCCTCATTACATCTTCTCCCGTATCCCCCTCGTCCTTGGACATCACCACTATCGAGTGCAGCGCGGTCCTTCCCGGGATCCGCCTTTCCGGTGGACCTGCCGCTACACTCGCGTAGGTGGCTGTCTTTTCTAAAAGTTCCCCTTGCTTCTCCATCACCCGCCGCAGCTTCTCCATCTTCTCGCTGCTCTCCTTCACCAGCGCGCTATGCTCCGCTAGTGAAGCGAGCAACGAGTTAACTTCCAGGAGGCTTTTGGGTCCTTCTGTCGGAGTTGTCTCCTTAATGGCCTTCTCCATTGTCAGTCCAGCACCCCTCATTTGCGCAGTAGCCGCCGCCTCCTCCTTCACGAGCTGGTACAGCCGTTCCACCGATTGGGTGATCCCGGCCTTCAGGTCTGCTCTCAAATTGCGTGAATCGCTAAGGTGCGATTTCGCGCGCAGAAGGCAGTTGCGAGCTTCGGTCACCCGATCAGTGGGTTTATTCGGCTGCAGCTGGTTTGTCCCCGGTGACGCTCCCAGAGTCTCAGTGGAGGTTCGGTGCGTCACAGACTTGCTGTCCGGCTGGGAAGTGGCGCGCTTTGTAGACTTCTGGGAGGCTGTCGCGGTCGGGGCCACTTTCTTAGATGGGTTCGCGGCGGCCAACGGAAGAGGCTGAGACTCCGCCATTTTCCCATTCTCCCATTCACCAATGCTTCGCCTCACATTAGAGGCCTGAGTTGAAGCACTGGGAGGGGAGGCTTCCCCCTCGAAGGTGATTGAGAGTGCTGCGTTCGATGGAGAGACATGGGGTCCTGCGGAGGCTTTCTTAGCCGGGGTCCTGGAGAGGAACATGGTGGAGGAAGTGAAAATAATAAAAATAAAAATAAACTAAAAATTAATAAGTTTTTAAAATAGAATAAAATTGTATTTATAATAGTTTAGTCAATTTAAAACCAATGTTCTGACCCCTGTAAAGGGGGGATCAGTTAGTCAATAAAATAGTTCGTCACACTATTTTTCAAAAGAAAAAATTTAAGTCTAAAATATCATAAAATATAGTCCTCGATAAAGGTGTCCAAGAAAATTAGAATTAGACAAAAGAGCCTCAACAAAATAATGAACAAAATAAAAGGAAATGAATATATGCACAAAATAAAAGTGTCACGGGCTGCTTTAATTTAATTTTTATGAGGCAAGTGCCTAAATGCAGAAAAAATTTTTCAGTCTCTATGTAGAGCCAAACTCTACACCCGAAAAGAGAGCCCTCGCCGAGCCCCTCCAAATGACTCCAAACTCGGCGGGTCTACTACAAAGGGTCCCAGAGATATAGCAGTTCGAAATTTAGGTTAACAATCCAAGATGGCGACCAAATTAGGGTTAACTGCAGTTTTCTCCGGAACCGTTTGACCGAATACCGCCGTTCTTGGGTTCTCCGGACTTGGCTCGACGAGTTCTATCCCCCAGTGCAGATTTCAGGCTGAAAAATTCTTCAGCTGGGATTTCCTATAAATTGCCCTAGTCAGAGAGAGTAGAGCCTACCAACGTCTCCCGAAAAAACCAGGTTCCTCTACGACACCCGGTTCGGGAGCTGTCCGAGCCTAAAGTTTCGATTGACAGTTCTAGAACTGTCAAAGTCGAATCTCGACCCGGTACAACTTTCCGTCCCGTGGCCGCAGAACACCCGTGTTTGGGCTCGTTCGGCTTGGCTCGACTTGTCCTACCGCGCAAGGTGGCTTTCAGGATCCTGAAAATTTTCAGCGCTAAATCACCTGAAAATATGTTGATCGGGTAGTGATTGCTTTCCTTAGCCCGATTCAGCAAACCGCTGCCCTCTACGACAACTAGAACCGGAGCTATGTCTGATCAAAACTTTCAAAGATGGCCGCCCGACTGTCAAATGCCAACTTTGTGTGGCTATTTCTCAGCGACCATTCGTCACAGAGAGATGCGGTTTTGATCTTAGTGGGTCCCCTGACTTCGTCTAACCGCCTAGAGCTGTTTCAGCACTGAAAAATTTCAGGTCCCAAAAACTAATATAAACCCATGGATTATATTCTCTAAAGTCCCCTCGCAATATCTGCGAAAACCCGGTGTTTCTATCTTTTCCGGTTGAGAAGCTATGGAGTTTCAAAAATGTTAACCTGTAATCAAAAATGGCCGAAAACAAACTTTTTTCGCGTAGATCCGCTTCTATTCGGCCCAGAAAGTCCAGGTTTTGGTTGAGTGAGATGTTTCCGACTAAATTGACCCTATTTTGGTGTCAAAATAATCAAAAACTTGATATTTCCAGGTAAATCAACCAAAAATCTTTAAAAATCCATAACTCCTGAACAGATAGGTCTAAAATTATAATAAAATCAGCATAAATAAGGTAAATTAAGTCCCTAAAAGAATAAATAGTAAATTTACAAAAATCCTAAAACAATAGTGGTTTTTTCGAATAAATCCGGTTTTTTCTCTTAAATTAAATTATCTCGGAAACCAACAGCGAAAAAAATAATTAATAAAATAATTCAGGCTAAGGACTCTAGCGCGCAGCTAGTTCCTGTCAAAAAATGATAGGTTACCACTGTAGTTTCCGAGATATTAGAAGTCAAATTTATGGTTTTTAAAACTTAATAACTAAAAAACTACTCAACATAAAAAATTTCTAGTTGCACCGGGGGTCTTCTTTTCTGACGGGGCAGGAAGCTGTGAAGAAACGGCGTCTCTGCAACAGCTCCTTCCGCTACCTCGTGCACACGTGGTTTTCGCTTTTTCTTATTTTCTCATGAAATTGTCTTCTGGAAAATTCCGGAAAATTTTCTCGTCTGTAGATCTTCCTAGCCCGCTCAAAA
The DNA here is from genome assembly GCA_961205895.1 of Mythimna pallens. Classification (NCBI taxonomy): domain Eukaryota; kingdom Metazoa; phylum Arthropoda; class Insecta; order Lepidoptera; family Noctuidae; genus Mythimna; species Mythimna pallens. The sequence goes on from OY540829.1 coordinate 26,455,551, forward strand.
TGGCGAAATAAAAATGGGATGTCACCGCTTTCGTTTCCTCGCCGTTTGCCTTTTTGTGTTTCGACACTTAGAAAATTATAACCTCTCTGAGGCTTTTCACTTTTCTTCACCTTTCACTGCAATCCGAAGGCACAGTTTTCACTTAGAGACGTGAGCCGACTTATAACACGCCGACTGGTACTTATTTGATGAAAATCGGAGTACTTTTGACCACTTTTTTGAATTTTTTACTGCGGAGTGTCTCCAAAAACGATCCGACCGCCACGAGGGTTGAGGGGGAACTCGTTAGGTTAGGTTAGGTTAGGTTAGGTTAGGTTAGGTTTTTTTTTTTTTTTTTTTTTTTTTTTTATACGTTCTCTACCGCAGACATGGTAGTCCGCGCTGTTGTTTGAATGTTGTTTTATTGTTTGAGTACAATATTTTTACTTGCTGTTGTGGTGCTCCTGTGTCGGACACACATTTTGCTTACTTCTAATTTTTACTTAATCTATCATTTTTTTTTGTAATTGCTTAGTTTACTCCTTTAAACACTTCTATATAAAATACAAAAATATTTAAAGTGCAGACCGTACAAATTGTTTTTTTTTTTTTTTTTTTATTAATATTATTATTCAAATTATTCAAACTATGATAAAAGTAATCTTAAGCTTATGAAGTGAGTCCATCTATATTTTTTTTTTTTTTTTTTTTTTCTTTGTTTTTTTTTGTTTTTTTTTTTTTTTAGGTTTTATTTTAAGTGGGTTTTTTTTTTTTTTTTTTTCTTCTCTACACAGGCATTACAGTTTTATCTATCTATGTGGCTTCTTATGCTATTTAAGTTAAATAAGTTATAGCTAGAACCTCATGGCAGCGCGAGCCGACCGGTTCCGATCGATGGCATCCGTTCACGGACATGACGAACACATCTGCGTCGTTTAGCTCAACCATATCTAAGGGAACTTTACGACCAGATGCGCAGCGCCGCCATCGGCGGGACCTCTACGTGAGTTTGTCAGACTCGTGCTGCCATGAAGTTTTACATTTTTATTAATGTTTGCAGGGTTTACAGGCACAGTTATGGTGTAGGTGTGGATAGGAAGGTAGGAATCTGAATAGGAGTTGGAATGGGGTCTTGTTGATGGTTTTTATTGGGGTCTTCTGATCAGGGATTTCGCCAGCCCAAGCAGAGCATCTACAACGGCTGAGTCTCGATGCTGCATGGCCGTCTTTAAGTTGTAATCGACGACCGTTTTAGTCGACGCATCCATTGCTCTCTTCGCAAGGCGGCCCGTTGCGTCCTCGGTGTCGTCGGTGTAATAGACACAGCTGATAGTATGTCTCGACACCGCCACCACTGCGTGGGAGATGCTGTCGTGGACTTGGAGCCTCCTGGATTTGGTATTTATGATGATAACGCTGTCGTAGGTCAGCCCCTGAGCTTCGTGTATGGTTAACGTGCGCGACCCTTCACCGGACCCGTATCCCTGGCTGATAAGAGAAGTTTTCTCATCTTGCGTGTGAACCAGGAATAGGGTATTTCGGGCAGTGCCCGAAATTTGCGCTCCTGTGTAACCCTTCACTTGCAGGGAGTGAACCCGCGACAGCGACGACTTGGAGGAATATATACCGGAGTATATCTCACTCAGTGTGAACGCCACATCCATTGGGTTGCGATGTGTGCAAAGTAGCTCCTGGGTGATGCCAGCTACCAGGTTTGGACGGGTATACCTTAATTCGAATAGGTTCTCTCTATCCAAAAATGGGAGCTGGTTTATATCTCCGATGAGGACAAGCTCACTTGCTCCAGACAACTTTACTGCCATAACTATGGCCCCAAAGTGGTTCATAAGAGCCTCATCTACCGTAAGACGGTAGCATTTCTGGTGGTTCTTGAACCCGTTGACTAAGATTGAAGCCATAGTGCGCACCTTTGACTTTACTCGGTCTCCTAAACGGTGCGCAAGCTTTTCTCTTAGATCTCTGGCAGCTTCAGCCGTCGTGGTGACTACAACGTCCTTCCCCTCGTCGAAGTGCTTTACCACCCAGGTAGTTTTACCACAACCCGGCACTCCATTTACCCACCTGATATTGGGTATCGCCCAACATTCCTGCGATGCTGACGTGTCTGAAGTTCCCGCAATGGACCGTGCCATTTCGAGAATCCTATCGTCAAGCATAACTTTGGTACATTTGGCGGTAACCACTATCGGGTCGTCTTCCGGTGTTTTAAATTTTATTTTGCCTGAGCGCTCCGTTTCCTCCACGTCCAAGGCAACAAAACCGCACTTCGCGCTGTAGGCTGCCATGTACGACCCCATCATTTCCCCTTTGATAACTTGAGAATTGGTGTTGTCGTACACCGCTGCCTCTGCCTCCTCGAGCAGTACCTTCAGTAGGCCCTCTGTTTCTCTTTGGAAGGTCAGATGGATCTTCTTGCATGTCATGAGATTGACGTCTCTAGTCGCTCTCACAACTGCAACGTACTCGAGGAAGGCACTCTTAACGTGGTCTATAGTGCCTGAGTTTACTGCGAGGGTCGGCGGGCTGACATGCCCTTTGTCGGCTCTTGTTGGTGTAGGCTTCTGTGGTGTTGGTTCTTTTTCTTTTCTTCTGAAGAACCGTTCTACTGCGGTTTCCTGCTTTTGTGATGGTGATTCGCGGCTCGTGCTTGGGAGCAGTGCACTGAGAAAAGTGCCGATGGCTTTCAGGCGACTTCTCTTTTTGGCCCGATCCTCCGGGCTAGTTGTTTTTGTCTGCTCCTTTGCAGCTTTCTCAGCGGCCGCCTTCTGCTGAACCCTTTCTGATCCGCTTTGGATGGTCGGGCTTGTTACTGGGGTAGTCGAGGTGGCTGTTGTGTGTCTCGGGGCTTTAAGGAAACTCAGAGTTTCCCCTCTGTCCTCATAGACGACTAACTCGTGATGTTCTGATGCTTTTAAACATCCGTAGCGGTCTGCGACGTTTCCTCTCTCCCCTCCGACCATCATCGCATCAACACTTATGGTACAGGCCGTGACTGCCGCGCATTCCCCTGCCTCTCTGATCTTTTGAAGCAGCGCGCTTGCCTGAGCGAATGGAGTCTCCTCTCTCCACTCTAATAGTGCGATCGTCTTTTTTTTCGATCGCAAAAGACGGCATTGGTGCGTGGCCACTTCTACTTGAGGCAGTGAAGCATATTTGCTGCCTGTTATGGTTGCTTTGGAGGTGCTTCCATTGATCAAGGCGGCAAGACCTGGTGCGTGTGCCAAGTCGGTGCCAGTCCTGTGTGCTATCTTACAGTTTATGCAAGTGGGCTGTTTACCATCGGCTCGAGTCGAGCAGTCTCTTATGTTATGTGCTCCACTGCAGAAACCACAGACTTCTTTTGTAGCTTTGCACATGGACTTGTTGTGTCCATACCCAAAGCAGTTTGTGCACTGGACTAGTGGGGACTGGTCCTCAATTGAGCATCGCTTGATGCCCACATGGACCTTTTGTGCCACCGTGTAGCTTTTCCAGAGTATCGGGGATAGCTCCAGAACGGGGTGGCATTCATGAGGGTTCCTTGCGCGTTTCCTGTAGCGCACCCTCATGGTCTGTCCATCTACAGCGACATTTTGCAGAAGGTGTTTATTCTGCGCTTTTAGGAGATCGACAATTTCCTCGTCGCTGTAGCTGGACAGCACTCCCCTGATGCAGACGAGAGGGTTTTGGGGTTTCGGCTCCTGCACTTTGAGCCCTTGGTTTGACTGGACTTGGTCCTTTATGATTTTCAAGTCCGACTTACTCGCGCACCTGAGAACCACTTTTTGGTTACGTGCTTTACGAACCGTGTCGACTCGGGCTCCACTGGTTTTAAGGTCCAGGGCGGTCCTGATCCTCTCAATAACGTTGTCCCCAGTATGTTTGGGGTCCGTTGATGAGACGATCAAGGTATGGTTGGATTGTGTGGGTGGTTTCGGGAGCTTGGGCGTACTAGCGACCTGGGCAAAGGTTTTGGGGCCCTGTTGTTGTTGAAGCGGTCTATCCGCTTTGGCCAGGTCCGCCACCCCTTTCTCTATATTCTGGAGCCTTTTTTTCATCTCCCCGACTGCCAGTTCCGCTTCTAGATTTAATGCAGGAAGCGCCTGGATCTGCGGCTCTTTGTCACGCAAGACGCGAAGATCCGCTGAAACAATCTCAAGTCTTTCCGATATGGGTTTGAGTTGGTGTGTGATGTTGATTGGTGGGTGTGGTGGTGGTGGTGGTAGGGTGGAAGAGGCAGGCCTGTTGGCAATGGCCTGTAAATTGCTCTGCAGTTTCTCCATTTCCTCCTCGAATCTGCTGGCCGTGAGCAGGCCTGTCTCTCGGCTACTCGGATCCGTTTCGGTATTTACTGGTCGGTTAAGGTCCTCTTTGAGTCTCTCCAGGGCCTTCCGGAGCACGTCCAGCTGGTTAGAAATGCTGGTAATGTTGTTGTTTAGGTGAGAAAAGCTGGCTCCCATTGTGTCCCACTTTGGATCACCTGGGGCTCTTAAGCTTTCCTGTCTTGTCTTCTCGTGCTCCTTAAGGTTACTGCAGCTCGCCGTTTTGACCTCATCTTTTAGTTCCTTGATTCCTTTAAAGGCCTCAAGGGTTTCATGGCCGAGCCATTCGCGGATACCTTTCGCTTCTTTTTTTGTTTCTGAGACATCAGTTCGCATGAGAGAGAGCTCTACCTTGAACGCCATCAGTTCTCGAGTGTGAGCTCTCTCGACCCGCACTAATTCTTGTGCGTGTCGAGAGCGCTCCTTCTCGAGGTTGTATTTGTGACGTGCTCGTGAGTCTGCCAATGACAGGGCCGTCTCGTACAGACCCTGTAAGCACTCATGAGCCGTGGCCTTGCACTCTCTCTTCATGTTTCCAGCAGACTCGAGGGCGTCTTTGCCCTTTTGGAGAAGTTCGTTGGCTTCTCTAGTAGCCAGGTCCATTTCTACCCCTGTGCCCCTTCTTGGTGTTCTGTACAGAAGGCTCGGTCGCCCACTCTCGGGGCGCTCGGATTGGCTTAAGGTGGAGGCCACCGAGCTTTCCTCGTCCGAAATGACCTGGCGAGGGGGGGAGATGCCACATTGTTCCCAATTGATCACCGTTTCGGATATTCTCCTACGATCTTCGGAGGTCTGTGACTCAGGCGCTGATGGTGGTGGCGGTGAAGACTGTCTGCTCGCTACATCTGGTTCCGACGCCGCTTTTGACATTTGTGGCGTCTGCGACGGACGCGCCGACTTTTCTGAGACAATCGATTTCGCAGTATTATTTTTTAGTATTTTTTCTCGGAGAGACTTAGGGGCTTTTGCGGCTTCCGTGATCGTTCTGCGGGTAGTGGTGGAAGTTTTGGTAGACATAACTATTTTTTTATGGTAAACGGAATTAGACAGTAAATTTGTTACAACTATAATATTTTATTAATTACAATTTTCTTTTTTGTTCAATATTTGTGCCTGTGTGTAATACTTAACTATTTTTATTATTATTCTATATAAAGTTTTTTTTGTTTTTTTTTTTTTAATTTTTTTTTTTTTTTTTTTTTTATTTGAGATGGACTCACGGATGCTCTGCTGGTGGTCTGCGTCTGCTGTCCGATGAGGAGCCCGACAACCGCCAGAGCTCGATATTCTGAGCTCTGAGTGCACGCTGGTGGTAGTCTCCAGTGAAATCCCGAAGTATTGCCGGTTCGTTGCGTGTATGGGTACCAAGTTTTGAGATTCTGATGGGGCCAAATTGAAGAGCCTTCTGTGTACTTTCAAATGAGCCCAAACTCGGCTATGCTAGCTCAAACAGGAACGAAGTTAGGCCGCGGGGGGGTGAGGTCGCCCAGAGAGGGAGGGGGGGGGGGGGGGTTCCGTGGGGAGACTATTTAGGGGAGGGGTAAGTTGATGGGAGAGGGGAGGGGGAGGGGGGTTATGAGTTAGGGGTTGAGGGGGTGGAGGGGGTGTGGTGAGACAATTTTAAGGGAGGTATGACGTAGTGAGGGATGTAAGGTGGCAAGGGGAGGTTGAGTGGTGAAGGGGGTAAGGTAGTGAGGGGAGGGGGGGGGGTGTAAACTGAGAGGGAAAGGGGAAGAGATACCTGTGGAAAGATCCTGGAATTCCAAGTTAGATGAGTCCAAACTCGGGGGGAATAGGACCAGGGGTTGAGGAGTTCCCTCAGGCTAACCTGATGATGGGCCGCAGAGTCGTCACGCTGGTAACTGGTCTGCAGGCAGATTCCTCGACCAGTAACGGAGTCTTCAGTAATGGCAAGATTGGCTGCTTAGACGTCACGCCTTGTGTCTCAAAAGAAAACACGTGGGCCAAAAGTGAGGTTACTTGGCGATAAAACCACGTGTTTTGGCGTTTTTTACACACTAATAGCTCCCAAGTCCGTGCTCCGATTTTGCTGATCTTGGTGTCGTTGGATTGGTCTCTGCCGTTTTTTCCAGGTGTAACGTTTGCAAAACTATTGCATTAAAGTTGGCTTCGATATTCACTACAGAAGTTTCAGGAGTATTGCTCCGCAACCAGAAGAGCCAGACACTTGCCCACACGTTTCCCGGTGAATCAACACTGCACAATTCCACTTGTAACTTTTTAGTGCACTTAACTCAACGCGTTGAATTTAGGTGATTTTTTAACGCGGAGGCGATGTTTTTGTGGCGACGTATTATCGGTTACTGGTTAGGTTAGGTTAGGTTAGGTTAGGTTAGGTTAGGTTAGGTTAGGTTAGGTTAGGTTAGGTTAGGTTAGGTTAGGTTAGGTTAGGTTAGGTTAGGTTAGGTTAGGTTAGGTTAGGTTAGGTTAGGTTAGGTTAGGTTAGGTTAGGTTAGGTTAGGTTAGGTTAGGTTAGGTTAGGTTAGGTTAGGTTAGGTTAGGTTAGGTTAGGTTAGGTTAGGTTAGGTTAGGTTAGGTTAGGTTAGGTTAGGTTAGGTTAGGTTAGGTTAGGTTAGGTTAGGTTAGGTTAGGTTAGGTTAGGTTAGGTTAGGTTAGGTTAGGTTAGGTTAGGTTAGGTTAGGTTAGGTTAGGTTAGGTTAGGTTAGGTTAGGTTAGGTTAGGTTAGGTTAGGTTAGGTTAGGTTAGGTTAGGTTAGGTTAGGTTAGGTTAGGTTAGGTTAGGTTAGGTTAGGTTAGGTTAGGTTAGGTTAGGTTAGGTTAGGTTAGGTTAGGTTAGGTTAGGTTAGGTTAGGTTAGGTTAGGTTAGGT